>JAJSOF020000013.1:164291309-164508809 GCA_025594305.2 Periplaneta americana | reverse complement strand
GTGTGTTGTCATGAACAAAAAGGCTACGAACTTATGCATCCACCTAATAGTTCAAGAAAATAAACTATAAACAGCAATAACATTGTCTACGTGGTAAAAGGAACTCAACTGTTGGCCAACGTACGGTAAGAAACTGTCTCATCTTCGAGCCGTTCGTTTTTATCTACTGTTTAATTACATTTCGGAAATCGATATTTTTCAGTGTCTCGATGCCTCTTTGACACTTGGGATCGTGAGAAACTAAAAGCTATAAATTTCTCAAGTAGCGTTCAATAGAAATTATTGAGTGATGGTATTTAAATAGACTGCTTTCGTGTTCTGCAGTCGAGACTGTCCGTACTGTAGTGCTGGGGTAGTCCACTAGTCTTAGGCGCTGTTAAACACGTGTGGCTTCTGTTTGACGCCAGTGGATATTGACGGGCTTCAATAACAGTGCACTTCGCACCTGTTTCGCTTTCATTATTAAAACAGTTTTATTAATTTTCACAATGCGTACTTGACTTCCTCCCATTGAATTACTATGTGTCAGCGCAATACTGTTCCATCGCTGTTATGGAGTAGAGAGCTAGCTAAAAATGTAAATTTCTGTACTAACATGTTAACATGTTTTCTCAAGCAGGATTTACTGAATTTTTAAAGAATTTGCGGATGACGTGAATATGTTAGGAGAAAATACACAAACGATTAGGGAAAACACGGAAATTTTACTTGAAGCAAGTAGAGCGATCGGTTTGGAAGTAAATCCCGAAAAGACAAAGTATATGATTATGTCTCGTGACCAGAATATTGTACGAAATGGAAATATAAAAATTGGAGATTTATCCTTCGAAGAGGTGGAAAAATTCAAATATCTTGGAGCAACAGTAACAAATATAAATGACACTCGGGAGGAAATTAAACGCAGAATAAATATGGGAAATGCGTGTTATTATTCGGTTGAGAAGCTCTTATCATCCAGTCTGCTGTCCAAAAATCTGAAAGTTAGAATTTATAAAACAGTTATATTACCGGTTCTTCTGTATGGTTGTGAAACTTGGACTCTCACTCTGAGAGAGGAACATAGGTTAAGGGTGTTTGAGAATAAGGTGCTAAGGAAAATATTTGGGGCTAAGCGGGATGAAGTTACAGGAGAATGGAGAAAGTTACACAACACAGAACTGCACGCATTGTATTCTTCACCTGACATAATTAGGAACATTAAATCCAGACGTTTGAGATGGGCAGGGCATGTAGCACGTATGGGCGAATCCAGAAATGCATATAGAGTGTTAGTTGGGAGACCGGAGGGAAAAAGACCTTTAGGGAGGCCGAGACGTAGATGGGAGGATAATATTAAAATGGATTTGAGGGAGGTGGGGTATGATGATAGAGACTGGATTAATCTTGCACAGGATAGGGACCGCTGGCGGGCTTATGTGAGGGCGGCAATGAACCTTCGGGTTCCTTAAAAGCCATTTGTAAGTAAGTATTTACATGACGGCTTGCTGAACAGCTGGTTGGGGCTGTAGGAGGATGGTCCAGTACCTCCCACCGAAAGCGCCGTTTCTCACCGTACACCTCAACAAGTTCATGAATTTCTGCTGATGATGTGTCCTTTAGACGCAAAAACCGGATCAGACGTACGACCATGTTTTCGTGCGCGTAGCCATCTTAAATATTGCGAGGGTCTGATGCAACATATGCGCCTTCTAATGGCTGCGTGATAAAGTTGTGGTCTGTTGCTGCGACCCTGGCGGGAAATTCAAACAAGAAGGGGAATATATCACCCTTGAGAGCCCTTGTTACCTTACTTTTTGAATCACCCTCGTATGTAAAATAATTATTTAAATAACATAATCTGATTTACACAAAGGAAGGAGCAAAAGTAAATTACTTGTCGTCTCTAGCCTAAGTGATGCTCTGTGAATTACGTTTTAGGCTATGTTAAAATGCTTCGAGTAAGGCCCGTAACACACTTGAAGAGTTTCGCTAGCGAGAAATGTGTTGCGAGAAATAGGCGAAGAGCCTTCCTCCACACACTTGGCGAGTTCTCGTTATCACACCTCGCTATGATCATCTATGCACTGCCTTCATGCAGAAAGCATTTTTCTGATTATAGTAGACCTAATGACTCGTTGGGGGAAATATTAACTTATAGGTTATGTATTTACGTATATTCTGCGGTAAGAATAAACATGAGTATATAGTATATACTGGACTTTTTAGTATTGTGACAGCGACGTGAGATTCGAACTCACGACCAGCGTCCCGCAAGAAAGCAGATCGCGCGGGGACTGCGCGCGGCGGAGAGAAGTAAGGGGAAGGGCCTACGCGGCGAGAGAGTGGAGAGGGAGTTTGCGCGCGCATCTTCTGCTTGCCTAGAGAGGCCGAGAAATCCGTCGAAGTGGAAGACTCGCGAATTCGAACTTTCGAGGCTACGTCGCTGTGGTTATAAATTACGGTCGCGAAGGAACGACAGTAGCTTTCAGTTATTCAGTCAGTGAGTAAGCCAGAGCAAGCAAGCCAGACTTATGTGCCGGAGTTCGACTCGAGTGTGCGTCCGCATCTGCGTCAGCATCCGAAGGCCTGAGTTCGAGTGCAGTGGACCGCAGTTGGAGGGACCTGAGTTCGAGTACAGTGAACTGTCTCTGAAGGTCTGTGGTTCGAGATACTGTGAACTCGAGTGACTGAGATAGAAGAACTGTGAACTGAGAACTGATAGTTCTGATTTGTAAATAGTGCTTTGTAAATATTAGTTAAGATTAACAGTTCATTGTTGTTCGTACTAGTCCAAGTAAATTGTCATTGTCATCAGTGGAGTGCTATAACGAATACTGTGTTGAGTGAAAATCCAATTGTTGACGAGAACGTTTAAGGCGAATTGTAGAAAGGAATTATTGTTGTGACGAATAAATTACATTGTTGTTACTAATAAAATTCACAGTATATACTCTTGTTAGTAAGAATAAAAACATTTGAGTACCTACTCATTTTTGATTACATACTCATAACATGGAAGCATAGTAGAATATACTCAAGTGTCCATCTTGTACAGAATATATACTCATGCTTGATAAGAATAAAAGCTAGTATATTCTCATATTTATAAGTTCGTTCTCATGTTATTCTGAGTATGGTTTGTAGCAGGCTCAATTCTGAGTATTTGTTGATTTGTGTTCAGTTTAAAGTTAAATAAAAAAATGGCATAATTTATGAACGATGTAGTGCCTCATGGAAAAATATAGAAAAAGACGTGAACCTCAGAAGCCTTTAACGCTTCACAAAAGTGAATGTGGAAAAGGTTAAACACGTATTTGTTATTCATAAAAACATAAGCTATAAGAATATGAATGGCTATCAAATTATAAGGTTAGATTGTATTGTTAAATATAATTAACAATTACAGTTTATTTTGTAAAATTTGAATTGCAAAATGCAATTACTTGTAACTTTAAATTATACATATATATATATATATATATATATATATATATATATATATAAAACACTCTATAATAAAAAATAGAATTAGCATAACTGGATTTCTAGGAATGGATTGTAATCTCTATTCAACATCGCGTAATGACGATTTCCCAGTACTGTTTTCTTGTTTCCTATTATTTTATTAACGTCACTTCTCTGATTCACTCTCTCTTTCATGTTTATTTATTTATTCATTTATTTGTTTATTTAATTTATTTATTTGTTTATTTATTTACTTATTTATTTATGTATTTATTTATGTATTTATTTACCTATATATCTATCTATATATCTATCTATCTATCTATCTATCTATCTATCTATCTATCTATCTATCTATCTATCTATCTATCTATCTATCTATCTATCTATCTATCTATCTATCTATCTATCTATCTATCTATCTATCTATCTATCTATGTATCTATCTATGTATCTATCTATCTATCTATGTATGTATCTATCTATCTATCTATCTATCTATCTATCTATCTATCTATCTATCTATCTATCTATCTATCTATCTATCTATCTATCTATCTATCTATCTATCTATCTATGTATCTATCTATGTATCTATCTATGTATCTATCTATGTATCTATCTATCTATCTATCTATCTATCTATCTATCTATCTATCTATCTATCTATCTATCTATCTATCTATCTATCTATCTATCTATCTATCTATCTATCTATCTATCTATCTATCTATCTATCTATCTATCTATCTATCTATCTATCTATCTATCTATCTATCTATCTATCTATCTATCTATCTATCTATCTACCTACCTACCTTCCTACCTACCCATCGATCCATCCATCCATCCATCCATCCATCCATCCATCCATCCATCCATTTATTTATTTATAAAAAG
The DNA here is from genome assembly GCA_025594305.2 of Periplaneta americana. Lineage (NCBI taxonomy): Eukaryota > Metazoa > Arthropoda > Insecta > Blattodea > Blattidae > Periplaneta > Periplaneta americana. The sequence goes on along the minus strand of JAJSOF020000013.1, from coordinate 164,504,465 downwards.
CAAAACACAAACCACTACAGCATGTGGATAGCATGTGAAAGTCTATAAAAAAACTGAGCATCACGGTGCAGTGTGGTCAAAGAGGATAGGTAACACTAGTATATACTAACTTTTAAACGATCAAGAAGGCTGTAGAGATGAGTATATATTCGCGTTAGGTAGAATGTCTTTATCCTTACGAAAATGAGTATGTTCTAGTGGTTACGAGTATATAATCACAGGAAGTGCTCATACTCAAAAGTATAAACCTTGAGAAAGTACTTAAGCTTTATTCTTACTACCCATTGTCGTGCTTAAATATATAATCCTGTAAGTATTTTGTCGTACTTTACAAATTACGTATGAACGCTATGTTGAATCTGAGTATTCAGATGATGAGGAAATGGAGTTACATGAACATATTTTGTTAATGAAAAGAAAAAGTAGGCCTAAAATTAAAGCTAGAAATATCTGAAAATCACATTGTATCTTACGAAAATAAGGGCGAGTTTTGGATACTGGTTTCGATATGAATGACGATACGTTTAGGCGTTATTTCAGGTTGAATGGACCACAGTTTTTTGCCATTCATGATATGATAGAGGATTCTTTGCTATCTTCTGATTAAAATTATGTAAACTGTTAAGACATATAGATACATTATTTCAAATGTTTAATTAATACTACTATTATATCTCATCAAAATAAAATATAGCCCTATTTATTTTCAGACAATCTGATATTTGTCTCCAGATTTCTTCTTTAAGTTTCGTGTTTTTATAGTTTTCATCCCGTGTATCATATAAATAGGCCTACGGGTGACATCGTACAAGTTCGATAAGTTTCTGACTGCAATTATCAGCCATCTTTCCTCATTTTCAAATAAAAACAATACAATTCATCGCCACCTATGGTATCTTTTTCTACATTCAATCGTCATAAAGGGTATAAATGTCAAACATCTTTGATAAATGTGTCAAGAAAATTCGCTGAGCTACCGATTCCAGCGAGAAACTTGCTTGGGGTTTTTTCCTCGAGCGAGAACCTCTTCCAGTGTGTGGACGTCCATTTGAATCCATGTTATCAATTTTTTAATTTTCTCGCAACACATTTCTCGCTGGCGAAAACTCTGCAAGTGTGTTACGGGCCTAAGGCTTTAGCCTTACGTGTCTTTAATTTCATAGCACAGTTTCGTAGCACGTCTGGAAGGTACACCTCGCCTTCTGTACATGCTCCTAAAGTTGTGTTGAACTTGCGCAGTGCTTTTTGTCTCTATGAACTTCTCGAACCAACGAACCTTGCAAACCCGCCGTTTTCTACATATAAACTTTAACTGGAATTCAGCAACTATGGCCATGGTCCACACAAACATTCACATACTTCTCGAATATTATTTAAGAAACAATAAAAATATGTTCAGTTTTGTGACGATACCGCTATTTATTTATTTTTTTTATTATTATTATCCAAAGTTGAAATAATAGTACAGTACATCAGTTATTCATAGATTTCAAAAAGGCGTATGACTCGGTTAAGAGATAAGTTTTATATAATATTCTTATTGAATTTGGTATTCCCAAGAAACTAGTTAGATTAATTAAAATGTGTCTCAGTGAAACTTACAGCAGAGTCCGTATAGACCAGTTTCTATCTGATGCTTTTCCAATTCACTGCGGGCTAAAGCACTATCACCTTTACTTTTTAACTTCGTTCTAGAATATGCCATTAGGAAAGTTCAGGATAACAGAGAGGGTTTGGAAGTGAACGGGTTACATCAGCTTCTTTTCTATGAGGATGACGTGAATATGTTAGGAGAAAATCTACAAACGATTAGGGAAAACGCGGAAATTCTACTTGAAGCAAGTAAAGCGATAGTGTTGAAGTAAATCCCGAAAAGACTAAGTATATGATTATGTCTCGTGACCAGAATATTGTACGAAATGGAACTATAAAATTTGGAGATTTATCCTTCGAAGAGGTGGAGAAGTTCAAATGCCTGGGAGCAACAGTAACAAATATAAATGATACTCGGGAGGAAATTAAACACAGAATAAATATGGGAAATGCCTCTTATTATTCGTTTGAGAAGCTTTTGTCATCTAATCTGCTGTCAAAAAATCTGAAAGTTAGAATTTATAAAACAGTTATATTACCGGTTGTTCTGTATGGTTGTGAAACTTGGACTCTCATTTTGAGAGAGGAACAGAGATTAAGGGCGTTTTTTCAGAATGAGGTTCTTAGGAAAATATTTGGGGCTAAGAGGGGTGAAGTTACAGGAGAATGGAGAAAGTTACACAACACAGAACTGCACGCATTGTATCCTTCATCTGATATAATTAGGAACATTAAATCCAGACGTTTGAGATCGGCAGGGCATGTAGCACGTATGGGCGGATCCAGAAATGCATATAGAGTATTAGTTGGGAGGCCGGAGGGAAAAAGACCTTTGGGGAGGCCGAGACGTAGATGGGAAGATAATATTAAAATGGATTTGAGGGAGGTGGGATATGATGATAGAGACTGGATTAATCTTTCTCAGGATAGGAACCTTTGGCGGGCTTATGTGAGGGCGGAAATGAACTTCCGGGTTCCTTAAAAGCCAGTAAGTAAGTAAGTGAGTAAGAAGTAAGTAAATAAGTAGTAAGTAAGTATCCAAAGTTGAAAACCCTATTTTACCCTTAGATATAGTGTATTAGGGTTACAGTTGGTAACGAGCTAACTACATGTTTTATAACCAATAAACATTAGTAAAAGGATACTACAAAACAATGGCCACAGTTACAAATTACATGGGTTATGTATAAGGATGTACAATAGTAAAGGAATAACTCCAGTTAAAGATTAATTACAAGTGTTAGGAACAAAGAGATAATACATTAATTCCCAATATGCTCAGTCAATTTAAGAGAGCAGTGAATTATGATAGGATATGACTGAAAGAATTTTAATTTTGTTCTTTAAGGGGTTAGGTACAGCTCACAGCAGAAAAATTTTGGAAATATTCAACATGTTTTTCCTCCATTACTGTACCTTGTACAATAATGGCAATTAGTATGTGTAAAACACTGTCCTTCTCCTATAAGAGAAAAATACTTTTACAATTTAAAAATTATTTATATATATATTTTTTTCAAAATTCATAATGGTGGCAGTTCACTGTGCAGTGATGAAGCGTTTCCCTCATAACTCATAAACTTGTTAACTTTTTCATATTCTCTCGCTTTTATTATATTGCTGAAACTCATGTTTATAATATCATGCACTTTAACTACATTCCTTAATAAATAATGGTTTTTTTATTATATGTTAGAAGAAAATGCTGATATTTGACAATTTTTTTATGAATTTATTTTTATCAGACAATCTATGAAAGATAGAGTAGTGATCTTGCATCATATTGTAGATATGACATGCATAGATACACACAAAAAATTTCATCACAGAATGTTGGATAGTTTTTTTAAATCATAAAAATATTTTTACTTATAGCAGAAGGACAGTGTTTTACACATATTAATTTTCATTATTGTACAAGATGAAGTAATGGAGGGGGAAACAAATGTTGATTATTTTCAAAATGTTACTGCTATAAGCTGTACCTAACCCCTTAAATGTGGAGGAATTTGATCCGAACAAATGTAACATTTTAAAATTCCTTTTCAAAACGAAAAGTTATATTTCTTCGGATCAAATTTCTGCACATTTAAAGGACAAAACTAAAATTCTTTCAATCATTTATTACCATAATATATTACTGTCTTAAATTGACTAAGAATATTGGGAATTAAATCAGTGGCTTTCCCAAATCACGCTATGAAATGTTTTATATAAAACAATTTCTTCTCAAAAAGGAAGAAAAACGAGCAAAATTGTATTGAACTTTTTGTTTGAAATACCTCAAAGAATAATCTCCTAAAATTAATTACACTCCTCACGGTTCACCCTGTATATTGCATGGCCTTCATTAATTATTTCTCTTATCGTAGATGATATTTTCCTTTCGTAAATCGAAACAAAAATTAAACATTCAAACTAACACAACTGTAGCTAGTTTCATTTTCGAAACTGGTGACTGGTGACGTACCTATACATGCGTCAAGCAGCGCAGAATTTTTTTAAATCAAATGCCTGAATGTAACCTACAGTATGAACTTCCAAATCAACTATAGCTATTAAGATAGACGGAAATTATTTAAACAAGCAAGCAAAAGAGGAAATAAAAAGTATCATGTACACTGATAGAATTATTTGAAATTTAAAAATTTAAAGAGTACTCTCAAGCTAAATGTATTCACTTTCACTGCACGGTACAGACATCTGTAAAACGTTCTTACATGTAAGTAAATCATGCAAATGTGAACGTAGCTGTCATTATTGAACACGTGTTTGTAATAAAGAAACGCTATATGCAGACGTTTAAATGGAAACAAAAAGTTTATCTTATCGTAGTTGCTCACATTCTAAATCGAAGAACAAAACAAATCAAAATTTTATGCATCTTACAGAGGTTGAAATTACGGAACATTTGTGATGCTGATCACACATTTGAGATTCAAAATTGTTTCAGAGCTTCCAGGTTATCACAATATAATTGCATTAATAGTATTCAAACGGAATATTTGGCTATATATTAACAGAAATATTAGCTATAAAATTTATTATTCAGGGCAAAATTAAAGAAGTAGTCCACACCTGTGGAGTAACGGTCAGCGCGTCTGGCCGCGAAACCAGGTGGCCCGGGTTTGATTCCCGGTCGGGGCAAGTTACCTGGTTGAGGTTTTTTCTGGGGTTTTCCTTCAACCAAATATAAGTAAATGCTGGGTAACTTTCGGTGCTGGACCCCGGACTCATTTCACCGGCATTATCACCTTCATTACATTCAGACGCTAAATAACCTTAGATGTTGATAAAGCGTCGTAAAATAACATACTAAAAAAATTATATGGCAAACTTATTAAAAATCGATTAGTCTCTTTATTATTATTTGTGCCATTTTTTGTAACAGTATGAATGTTACAGCACTTCCTGCATAAAATATCTAATAAATAACCAGATTTACGTCAATGGTGAATATCTCGAAAATGTGTTTCTGTCGGTTAGTCTCTTATTGCGTACCTCCGTACATTTAGAATCCTACAATTTTGAAAGCGTAGCCAATAGAGTTATCTTGTCACGATTGCAGATTCTCTTGCTGTTCAGTAAATTGGATGAATATCGGCTAATTTAACATCAGTGAATACTTCCATTGTGTCAAGTGAGCTTCCTGCAAGGTTAATGACCCTTAACTGACTTACAATTAGGAAGAGTTTTTATGCTGAAGTATTATGTGGTCGAAAGACGTGCGTATAGTCTAAACTGACTGGCGTTTCATAGTTACGATAATTTATAAAACATGAGACAGTAAAATGAGTGACATATTTTTAGAAAAACTATTAGAGCAAGAGAAAAAGTGAATAGGGCGTTGTTTAGATGCATTTTTCTTAAGGGAGTCATCAAGACCCAAAATGAAAAAAATTGATGTTTTTATTTGTTTACGCTTCTGCTAATTTGGTGTTTGGTTTATTAAAATATTCGAATATTTACTATTTTAAATATATATTTCGTAAAATAATATGAGTATATTTATGTTTCAGAGAAAAAATTACCTTTCACAAAAAAAAAATATATTATCTCAGAAAATAATTGTCTTAGAAGGGTGTGGCTTGGCTTGTTTTGTAGTAAAATTAATGCTTCTTAAAGCCTGTGTTTCAAGATCTTGCACATCCCGATTTATTACAAAAAAGAATGTTTGAGAGGAAAAATTCAGAATACTAATGAATCTTTCAATAACGTTGTTAGGTACCGAGTCCCAAAAAATTTGTTTCTTGTTATGTCAACGTTGAAACTTGGTGTACTAGATGCCGTACTCACATTTAATGGTGGATACACTGCAAGAATACAAATGTTGAAGGATCTAGGTATTCAAATAGCATACAATACTTCGAAAAACATGGCGAACTTGGAAGGCAGACACCGCAGTAACAATACAACCAAAGAGGCGAGATTCAAGAAAAGAAGGGCAGCATTAGAAGGGAAGAATGAAGGAGAAGATGAGGACTACCAACCAGGAGGGCTTTTTCTGTAATAGATGAGTTTTTATGAAAATTTTTCTTTAAACGTGATTTACTTACAACTACATTTTTCTAAGAAACTACTAGGTCTATCTGCATGACATTTTCCCACAAATTTGAAATACCACTGTGATGATGTGGAATTACTTTGATTGAGTTTGCTTTAATAGTTTATTTAAGAAAATAAAATGTACTATTTTTAATGAAAACGTTAGAGGTTTTAAAAAATCGTGTGTTTTTTATATTAGATATTGTATCATCAAAACGAATCGGTGAACACAGAAGGAATGCATAAAATTAGAGATGAACAAAACTAACTGCCGCTCTCGCTCGCTGTATCCGTTGCATTTGTCTTTCGAGTCTCGTCTCGTAACTCTTGTGCGCTTCGAATCTCACTCATCAATCTCGAAATATCATTTGGTCGACGTTGAAAGATTTCTTAACTTTGAATAACATACATAATTTAAATAAATAACATTAGAGATGTTTAATTGATACAAAAAGACAAAAGAAAAAGTATCACAGTAATCAAAATGTTCTGGTTCTACTATCAGATGATACCTACGATTATATAAATAAAAAAATCTAAAATAAATTTGAATTTCTAAGAAACATAAAATATAGCGTTAAATAAAAGTTTTGTTTTACTTGAAATTATATACTTGATCTCAAACATACGAAAGAGAATTTCCAAGTCTTTTAATAAGGGTCTAGTAATTAAATAAAGACTGGGGAACGGATTATTATACACTGAAAAGTAGAGATGATGTTTCAAATAGGCTACTTGATTGTTTATACATAATACATTTATATTGGATTTATAGTTTGGGTTTAAAAATATTAAAAACTTTTTAATCTGTATTCACTCTCAATTTTAATTTTATTTTTGTCTGAATTGGAATCCCCTCCTGAGCACGAGTCTTACTCATTCAGGAGTGGGCTAGTTTATCTTTCATTGTATTTATTAACTTGTATTCATTTCAAACTTATTAGCAATAAAATAAATAAATAAATAAATAAAACAGTTGCCAAAACAGATCAAAATTCAGTCTGGTATAAACAACTGTGACGATTCAAGGCTGCTTGACGTTAGAGAGCTGATTACTCCCAAAGTCCCGATGTTTTGAACGTTTGCTTGCAAGCAGTCAACGACAGACAATACTGTCGTGCGGGTTTTCGGCTTTGCAGGCGTTGTTATTCTTGCATTCTCGCTCGTTTTTCGTCTCTAATAAACATCCTGTAAAAATATCACATGTCTATACCCAGTGTGTTCTGATGAATTGTTTATGATTATAAATTGAATTAATCTACTTGATATTAATTGCACAAATTTGTATAGCTTAATGAAAGTATGCTACTTTGTATTGTATATATTTGTATAGTTTTGGCCGATGAATTGTATATGCTTTAAATTGAATAGTAATCTATATAGCTCTACTGATAAATTGTTTGTGTTTGTAATTTGAAGTAGTTTGCATGATATGTATTATCAATTTCTGTATATCACAACTGGTTGAATTGTTTATACCTTAAATTTAATTAAATTGTTTTGTATTATAATATAGCTCAACTTATGAATGATCGTTTGCGTTTGTAAATTTAATAATCTGATTGGCTATGTATTGTATACTTTTAGTAGAGCCATCGATGTAGCTCAGTCGGCAGACTCGCTGGGCTGCTGTTCCGGAGCTGCGTTCGGGCTTGGGTTGGATCCCCTTTGGACTTTGGTTTCTTCCGAGGTTTTCCACAGCCGTGGGACTGAAGCCAGATGGTCTATGGCGAGTCCTTGGCATCAACACCTTTGATTGATTACCCCTTTGATTTGATTACCTGGTTGGGTTTTTCCGAGGTTTCCCCCACCGAAAAGGCAAATGCCGGGTAATATTTTGGCGAATCCTCGGACTTCATTTCATCTCACTACATCTCGCCAAAATGTAAAAAAATTGTACAACATTGTAAAAATTGTAGAAAATTACTAAATTGTAAAACTATAAAAATTTGTAAAAATTGTAATTGTAATATTGTAAAATGTTGACATGTTCCACATCTTAAAGCTTCATTGCTCATGTAAGATCTATGGAATAAAATAAATGAATGAATGAATGAATGAATAACGGGTCATTAATGTAGCTGTTTTAACATTAGTGAGATGGGCTTGACGACACCCCTTAAACAAATATCAAAATATTTGCACGTATGCCCCTAAAACCCTGTATAGGGCGCATAATGGTTCACTGTAAGCATAACTGCAAGGAACCATTACGCATCCGGCTCTTCAGCCAGTCATGTCCTCTTTGCGCACACATGTCTGTCTGCCGACGCCACGATTGGGACTGCAAGGTAACGTCTAGTCAGACATCGGATGCCTCTGACAGACAATGCAGGACACAGAATAGGCCTACGTGGGCCGCAGCAGACCCCCAAGGCCGAAGATTTTAAGGGAACTGAAATGGAGACCGCCGCTGTAAATTGTTTATATTTTAGATTTAGAACCAATGGAATATTGCCGACGTCTGGATATTCTGGTATGCGCCACACAGCCATGTAAGCTCAATCAGACATGATCAGTGAATGCGTTGCGTCTTGTTGTAATGTCTAGACCGGCTTCGTTCAATGCAGTGTTGATGAATATGGCTGTCACTTATGACGGGATCTGTAGCTCGTCGCAGACAGACATAATGCGTGTTCTGCATTATTTGCACTTGCTCTTCCACTAACTAGTGTCTTCGCTTAACGTCTTTATACATTCATAATTCCATATAATATATGCTTCAACACAGTTAACCTGTTATGGTTTAAGAGAGCTTCTTCATATTGCATGCTTGTTCGGTGCTATGACAAGCCACCGATGTGGCTCAGGCGGTAACGCTGTCGGGCGTGGGTTTGATTCCCGCTTGAGCTGATTACCTGGTTGGTCTTTTTTTCCAAGCTTTACCCCACGTGTAAGGAGAATGTCAGGTGATTCAAGGCGAATCGTCGGCCTCACCTCGCCAATACGATCTCGCTGTCACCAATTTCATCGACGCTAGATAACGTAGATGATACAGCGGTTTTAAATAACCGACTATCAAAAAAGTACTGTATCATGGAACCCCATTTTGCGTTCGCAGAAAGGGAAATCTCTTCACAAATGTATAATATTTTAGGCTGAATTTACACCAAGATCCACTGGTAATAATTAATAACCATATCTACCGCTATCATAATTATCATCATCGTATCATCTTCGTCGTCATAATTGGACTTAAAGACAGAGTTATTGCACCGTTCCCATTCACATTTGTAAGAGTTGTGAGTAAAAACTAATCAGGACTCCCTGATCATTTCATCAAGATATAAGACCATCGCTGTAGAACTTAGGTAATGTTATGTTATGTATTGTGTTGTGTTGTATGTAATATGTAATATAATATTATGTATGCATATATGTACGTATGTGTGTATATCTACTCTAGAGGTGTCCATAGATGAGTGTATTTTTATGTAACCTCTAGACGTATAGTTGTACGTAGTTCATGTATATATGTTTCAAGCCTAATTGAGTTGAAGAGAAGGCCTTATGACCTTAACTCTGCCAGGAAAATTAAAGCTGCTGCTATTACTACTATCACCGCTTATTGAACAGAACTAGTCTCTTGCGGAAGTTGGTAAGAATTTATTTCATATGAAAAAGTCCTTAGTTGTTATGATATTTCAATCAACCTTCCATACCTATTTTTCGAACAATATGTTTCCGGTATTTAATTTCTATGTCTTGTAATCTGCTTATATTCTCCATGTATGTCGTACTTTGTGTCCATTATTATGTGTGTATTTTTTCTTAGTTTAATTGAAGTACGGTACCTAATCTTATATCCAATAACTTGTTTATACTCTATTTCAGGCAATTTCTATCAACTTCCTGTTTATATTCGCATAAGTGTTCATCCCCTCATATCATCTTATGTGACTAATTTTTATAAATTTAATTGTCTAATTTATTTTCTCTATTCTAGTAGACGTTATATTACCGGTTGTTCTTTATGGTTGTGAAACTTGGACTGTCACTTTGAGAGAGGAACATAGGTTAAGGGTGTTTGAGTATAAGGTGCTTAGGAAAATATTTGGGGCTAAGAGGGATGAAGTTACAGGAGAATGGGGAAAGTTACACAACACAACTGCACGCATTGTATTCTTCACCTGACATAATTAGGAACATTAAATTCAGACGTTTGAGATGGGAAGGGCATGTAGCACGTATGGGCGAATCCAGAAATGCACATAGAGTGTTAGTTGGGAGGCCGGAGGGAAAAGGACTTTTGGGGAGGCTGAGACGTAGATTGGAAGATAATATTAAAATGGATTACAGGGAGGTGGGATATAATGATAGAGACTGGATTAATCTTGCTCAGGACAGGGACCAATAGCGGACTTACGTGAGGGCGGCAATGAACCTGCGGGTTCCTTAAAAGCCAGTTAAGTTAGAATGTAAGTAAGTAAGTATTCTATGCTGTTTTGCATTCTACCTTTATGTGTACTACGTAATTTATGTATAGATGAGGAGGCGAGATCTGACATGTGAGCTGTGCGAGACGGGAAAGAATGAGTTATCAGAAAGAGAGTTTGTTTCATGATGGTTAATATTATACGAATCTAACGACACGGATGTTCATCTCAAGCTAAAATCTATCTTCCCTCTCCATACCCATTGATGATATAGCTACGGCACACGGTAAGGTCACAGGACATGTGTTGTCTCCTCTACTGCACATGTTTGAAGCCTGGTTGAGTGGAAGAGAAGGCCTTGTGGGTTTAACTCTTTCAGGCAAAATAAAGCTACTACTACTACTACTAATACTACTACTACTAATACTACTACTACTAATACTACTACTACTACTAATAATACTACTACTACTACTACTACCACTACTACTACTACTACCACTACAACTACCACTACCACCACCACCACCACCACTAATACCACCACTACACTAATACCACCACCTAATACCACTACCACACTAATACCACTACTACCACTAATACTACTACTACTAATACTACTACTACTAATACTACTACCACCACCACTAATACCACTACTACTAATACTACTACTACTACCACTACTACCTAACCACTACCACTACTAATACTGCAACCACTACTACTAATACTACTACTACTACTAATACTACTAATACTACTACTACTAATACCACTACTACTACTACTAATACTACTACTACTACTAATACTACTACTAATACTACTACTACTAATACTACTAATACTACTACCACTACTACTAATACCACTACTACTACTAATACTACTACTACTAATACTACTACTACTACCACTAATACTACTAATACTACTACTACTACTAATACTAATACTACTACTACTAATACTGCAACCACTACTACTAATACCACTAATACTACTACTACTAATACTACTAGCACCACTACTACTACTACTACTACTAATACTAATACCTACTACCACTACTACTAATACTGCTACCACTAATACTAATACTACTACTAATACTACTACTACTAATACTACTCCCACTACTACTAATACTACTACTACTACTAATACTACTACTACTCCTAATACTACTAATACTACTCCTACTACTACTAATACTACTACTACTACTGCTACTAATACTACTACTACTACTGTTACTACTACTACTATGATATTTGATAGCCGTCCCAACCAGGGTTTAATAATCGGCCTCCTAATCAATTCTAAATGAATATTTATATTTAATTTAATTTTTTATTTAATAGAAACCCTAGTTAGGTAGGCTATCATTGAAAAATTTATTGGATATGTAACAAACAATTTAGGCTACAAGACAAATTACATTTTATAAAGAATATAAATGATGATTAATTATGCTAATCGACGACTTCAGTGCAGTGGAGGATATCATGTCCAGGACGCTGTCAGGAACTTTTAATTTTCGGAAGACTTCTGGGATTGTGCCTCTAGCCCCAATCATAATTCCTATAACGTCCCATGTCTTGATGTTATATTTGGTCCCCAAATCGCTGCAGCATGGCAGATAAATTGCCCGTTTTTCTTTACAGACTTCTCTAGGTTGTTCCTCGCTGTTCTCAAAACGGACTGTGGGATCGAGAATGAGTCCACAATTTTTTTTTCCTGTCTGTAATAATGATATCTGCTCTTCGAGTTGAACCACTACCACTATTACTACTACCACTACTATTACCACTAGCACTACCGCCATTAAATTTATTCTATCCACCCTTCACACTCTGTCTCATCTAATTCAACCTATCCGCACTAAAAAATTAGGCCTATCTCATCCAGCTAATCTAACACCATCACACCCATCTCATTGGGGTTTTCCTCCGGAGGTTTTCAGAAATTGTAAGACAAATGGTAGGTATTCCCATGGCGAATCTTCGGTCTCATTTCGCTAAATACCATTTCGTTATAACCAATTTCATCTACGATAAATAACATAGTAGTTGGTACAGCGTCGTTAAAGAAGCTACTTAAATATCTATGTTTCATCTATACTCTGTTCCATCTTTGTAATCCAAACTGTCTCAGTTGCATTCATTCGTTCCTACACGATGTCTTCCCTTCTTTCCTTGGCCTCCCCCCCCCCGCCGGATGTGTTGGGTCGCTGTGGTTGTGCTGCGGTCACTCCGCCGTGCAGCAGCGAGCGCCCGGGTTTGTTGGTTTATCAAAAATACGCGTGGGAGTCGTTTTAAAGCGAAACAGAATACATTTTGGTGATTAATAAATACGGGTAAAAATCAACCGCAGCCACAATGCAGTGCGGAATAATGGAGGAGCGCCCTTCATTATTAACCGGCGTGCGTTCCGATTGAAATTTAAAAAAGGAACGTCGTGTGCGCTCGGGTCTTCCACTTTGCGGCCGTTAACATTAAACTCCTTCCATTTAGATCATTTTAACGAAAATTACGTATTTAAAGCCGAATGGGCACAGGGTGAGCACAACCGAACGCACCTCAATTGTTATCTGTAGGGACCGGATTTTTATGTAATATCAAGGTGTGAAATATGTACATATTTATGTAAGAAAAATAAGCTGAATATGTACCAAAATATGTAAAATCATGAAAATACTTAGTATCAATATCTGGCAGGTATAGGATGGTAAGACTCTCCAGTTGTGATTTCATAGAGCACCCGACTTTTTTACCGCACACTTGACACATTACTATTTTTCCATCTGTAGTGAAAGCTTCGTCCATCACAATCCATGATTTTATATTTGTCGTTAGGGTTGAAGATACAGGGGCCATTTTATTTAGTTAAAAGCAGTAGATAAACTCACTTGCACTTTATACTGTAAGTACTAAAACTAGAGAACTGAGTGAAATGAATGACACAACAGTACTGCAAGCACTGTTTCGCTTTACTGGATTACGAGAAAATAAGAGGAGAAGTGGAACACATGCATTTTAGCTGCTCCCTGTAAGAAACAAAGTACTGCTAAAACCTCAAACTATAGGCATTTACAAACTGTTGTTTGAGAAGTGACATTCCTGTCTTATTCAGAAGTCGAGAACCATACTTTCTGATTGCTCGGAAAATCCCATTTCCATATAGGTCTATTAAATTTAAAGTATAGAGGTCAAGCAATAACCTGAATTTTTTTACATCTTTCCAGTTTGTTCTTTTACAGCTTCTTTTCAAAAGTCGGCTACTTTATTGCGGCTCATGCCAGACTTAACACGGGTTTTCCCTGGAAGGATTAGGAAGAGAGTGGGTAAGGTTGCAAATCGCATGGGAACGACTTGTTAAGACGTGTCAGAACAATACTAGCTATAGTTAGAGACAAATCATGTCGTCCTCGTCCCATCCACCGCATGAAGGCAACGCTACTTTCTGAGTGCTTTTTACAATACAAGGTATTTGTAGAGAAAGGTTGCCTTTTATTCACTCATATTTACTGTGAGTGGTATGGGGTGAGTGCCTCTATTACTTTCTGGAACTAAGAATGTTATGTTTCGTCCCGAAATATATCCTTTCTTGGGTAGGTAAAAAGGCTTTTTAAATCTGTGTATTTCAAATTGTAAACGTCCCCAGCAGAAGTTCTCCCCCCCTTTTAAAGAAGTAAAAATGAATAAAACCCCTAAATATGTAGATTTATGTAATATCAAGCAATAATATTTAATTTGGGGTAAATATGTAAAAATGTGTAGTATCAAATTTTAATATATTAATGGTAATTACAAGATTCGCAAAGATTTGTTATTTATGGTTGAAAGGAATATAATATGTAATTACATAAAAATCCGGTCCCTAGATATCTGCAGCTAATAATGCATATTGCGCGTGGACACAACTGTGTTACGGTTGTTACACCGAAAGATTTTATAAAGTTGTCTTGGATGATACGAAATTCAAAATAGATACAGTACCGGTATGTGACTTGTAGAAAAAAATCGCGAATCTCGAGTTGTTGCGTAAGATAAATGCATGAATGCTTGTTCTATGCTTTTCTTAGCAGAGGCCATTTTGACTTTGCAATTTTGTTAATCTTGTAACTTGTTAATAGTATTCCATATTTGTACCTCCATTTCTATGAAGTAAATATGTTAGATTTAGAGGAAATTATTTTTTTTCAAACATTTTATAACATCTTACGAACTTCTAAGCCCGGTGTACCATTCACAGGGACATTCAGCAGTTAACATGACGATACTTTACGTTCTGTATTCAAAAGATGTGGGTTACAAAACGAAAAAAAAAATAAAATGATATTCCATATTTGTAACATTTCCTCTATCACTGAAGGAATATTAAGTTTTTTTTTTTAAATAAGTAAATAAATGTTATAATGTTCAATGTGTTAAAATTTAAAATGTGGTGTTATTTTCCTGATTGATGATGAAAATGACATCGAAACTAAGCCAGTCAAGTAAAGTAACACCACAATTTAAATATTAACACATTGAAGTTATTTATCAGTTTTAAAAATCATAATAGACTTCAGTAAAAATTAATATTCACTAATAACAAAGATTTTTATTTATTTATTTATATTTATTGCTAGTAAGTTTTAAATGAATACACGTTAATAATTCAATGAAAGATAAACTAGCCCACTCCTGAATGAGTAAGACTCGTGCTCAGGAAGGGATTCCATTACAGACAAAAATAAAATTAAAATTGAGAGTGAATACAGATTAAATAGTGTTCAATATGTTTAAACCCAAACTATAAATCCAATACATTTTTTTATTTTTTATTAATTTGGAGAGGATTCGTGGTTCAAATAATATTGGAATAAAATTTGTTTAATAATCTGGGACCTTGACTCATGCTATGATAAAAAGCTGCATTGGTTTTACATTTTGATTCAGACAAACGCAGAGAATTCGTATTTTTAATTCTATATTTATGTATATACCTTTCAAAGTTATTAAAATGTCTGTGAAAATATTTTAATAAAATAAAATAATATGTTTAATGTTCAAAACTTTGAAATGCTTAAACAACAATTCAGTTGGGTAATCTTTCTGCTTTTTTAAACAAATTTTTAATACCTTTTTCTGTAGTAAAATTAACGGATAAAGGTTGGATTTATAAGTTCTACCCACATTGACAATGTGACTGTCGCTTAAGAATTTTTAATATAAAAATAATGAATAATTGGACATATCACAGAAAATTAATAAATACACAAGAGCTATGGGCATTATAAATAGTGTGATGAAACCATCCTTGGTTCAGAAACACACCCGCATACGTCTCTACAACACATTGGCACGACCGATGCTCAGCTATGGCAGCGAAGCATGGACACTGAGGAAAGCAGATAAAAGCAGAATAACGGCTTGTGAAATGTGAAGAACAGCGGGCTATACTAAGTGGGATCTGAAGAGAAATTGTGAAATTTTAAAGGAACTAAAAACTCAACCAGTTTTAGATTACATTGTTCAATATCAGTCTAAATTGGAAACAACATTTGGAAAGAATGAGTAATAGTAGACTCCCAAAGGCAATTTATGATTATGTACCACATGGCCAAAGATCTGTGGGTCGTCCTGCTAAGAGATGGCGTGAAAATTTTATGTGAGATTGTAACAGGCTCCGTGGCCTAACACTTGTCAGGCAGAGAAGAAGAAGAAAATAATGAAATCTTTGTTCTCGGCGGCCTAAGGGTTACTACAATAGCCATTTGAACATAAATTCTTGGTTAAAAAACGCGAGGGACAATATTTTAGTGATACGGATTCCTTCAGATAGGGAATTTAATTCTTATGTCATGCGTAAATATTTTTAAATTAAAATTACTGTGATCATAATCGAGAGTACAGTACTTGAGGCAAAAATGACTGCCCATTAGTACACCAACGCAGCAAGGTCTCTGTCTAGCGGACAAATGCTCTGCTGTCAGACGTCTCGTTTCGGACGGCACCTGTCTATACGTATACATTAATTTATTGCCAGCGCAGAAAGCTATTGGCCCAGCTCGGAGGTAGCGAGTGGGACTTGTCATCTAAGACCGCCCTCGGGTATGGGTTCGAATCTCGCTTGATCTGATTGGCTGGCGGCTTTTACCAAGGATTAGGCCTACTCAAACTGTAAGACGAATGTTAGTCAATTTATTGTGAAAATTACAAAGTGTAATATTTATGTATCTAATTAGAGACAAAGTAGTGGCTTGTGCAGCAAATATTCATATTCGTATTCTTTATTTGCCTGAAAGTACAAGAATACAAGAGGCCTCGTCAATGTGTTAATATAAAAACAATATGTCAATATTTAAAATATTAAAAGAGTAAAAAATAATAAAATTTAACTAAAATACTACATCATTTTCAAAAAATTCATTCATACTATAAAAGGGATTATTTTGTAGCCATCTCTTAAGCTGAAGTTTAAATTGTGTTTCATTAAGTGCCTTTATATTTGTTGATATCTTATCATATACTTTTATTGGAGTAATTACATAGCTTGATTGTGTTTTTGCAACCTGACATGTGGTACGTTTAATTGATCATTATTTCTGGTTTCATAGCGACGCAGATCTACTATACTTGTATAATTAGTAATATTCTTGTTTACATACATTAAAAGTTCAAAAATATATAGATTGTAGATTGTCATAATCTTTTCATTTTTGAAAAGAGATCTACATGATAGTCTGGGTGGTGACATTGTTAAAATACGAACTGCCTTTTTCTGCAGTAACAAAATATTTGGTAGATCAGAACTATTTCCATATAAAAGTAATCCATAAATGCGTCATAGTGCCACTACAGGGAATGAGATGAGAGTAAAGCGAAAGACTATTATGTAGGTTGTATTGTAAAATTAGGTATTTTATTTATGTTTTATTATTATTGTGTTAAATTGTATTGTGTACTCTTATTGTATTGTGTATAAAATTATATACAGGGTCCGTCAGAAAGAACGGATGGATTTCACATGGCAAGAAAATTGTAAAGATTCATCAAATCAAAAATTTATTGTTATCAACATATTCACCAATACATGCAGTTTATTTATGTAAAACAACATTATCCATATGATGTCCTTGGCTTTCAATACTGGCATCGAGGCGTTTTCTGATGTTCGCCATCACTTTCACAGTCATAGCTGGTGCAATTGCCACGATTTCTTCACGAATCGCTGTCTTCAGTTCGTCCAGTGTATGTGATCGATGTTTACAAACTTACGCCTTCAAATGGTCCCAAAGAAAGAAGTAGCAGGGCGCGAGATCTTACCGTAGCCTCGGACAATCTCAGTGCAATAGAATTTCGTCCAGGTGATTTCTTCTTTAATGTTGAACCTGTGATACGAAATGAAGCCTCCCACCGCAAAATTGTATTCCGAGTTGGAATCCTAGCGTGACATCCGATGTCGAAATGAGTCCTGAGTGGCGATCACAGACTCTTCATTTTTCAAAAATGTCTCTACGATGAAAGCACGTTGTACACCAGACCAACACCATATTCTCAACTGAAACTGCATTCTATGGCTGACCCAACAGTCGTGGTCCCCCTCACTATATCTCTCTCCTCGCGTATCGATAGTTTGAAATCCATCCGTTCTTTCTGACGCACCCTTTATGTGTTGTAAAATTGTATTGTGTATTGTAAATTTTATTGTGTATTGCTTATCATTTTATTGTGTATTGTTTATATTGTATATACCACTGCCACTGGGTGCTTGCCCACTTGCAGTGTAAATAAATACATACATATCTAATAACACTTTCAAATAGTGCATAGTAAACTTGTTTTAAATAATGTTTGGGAATCTTGTACATGATACTTCTCAAGAGATAAATTACTTTAGAAATTCTTTTACATACATAACTGACATGGCTGTTCCACCTTAGTTTAGGATCCAGATACATACCCAGCATCTTTACAGATTCATTTATCACATGCTGCAAACTAAGTCCATTAGACGTTGAAATAAAAATTTTTCAGATTTATTTTCAATGAAGAATACCACACATTTTGAAAGTTATTTTCTTCCGTAATGATGAAACATCCTCCCTTTGAATGGTTTTTTTATGCCAAATACTTTTTCTTAAACCTATCCACCTTCAGTTTTTGAGTTTCTACGCGAAAACGCAAGTAACAATGTTAGGACGATCAGTCGATTTTTCATGTGGGAGTAAAGCAATAGCTATTTCAGGTCATTGTGCATTGTAGGTGAAAGTTAAAAAAAGTCAGGTTTGCTATGCTTTCGAACAATAAACATAGCATCTTGGTATAGCTGCTGCATGTAGAGCTTGAAATGTAGAGGGTAAAATCATTTTATCCTGCTAAGAGATCTTGCTGAAATGATCGGGAGACTACAAAATTTTGTAGGCGTCTTATTTTATCAGTAAGTAATACCTTTTGGTCTTTCCTTAGGAACTGTAATTTTTGTGCTCTCTCGAGCCAATACTGAACAGAATGACGCGTATAAATATCTACACCACACCGCCATTAAGTAGATGGAAAAGACCCAACCCCACTTGATTAATAACTACAAAAATATTTCATTTTTAATAATATTATTACTTTATGTAAGTTTCACGGCCTTAAAACTTGTGCAGAAGAAGTAGATGTATGCATGTGAAGTAGTCCATGAGAGTAAACAAAACTAGTAGGCTATGAACAGAAAAATCTTTCATATAAATCAAAAATAAAAAAAGATCATCGGAGTATCTCAGGCTGCTAAGGCGCTTGCCTGCTGATCCGGAGTTTACCGGGAGACGGGTTCGATTCTCTGGGCTGATTACCTGGTTGGGTTTTTTCCGAGGTTTTCCCTTCTTATAATTATATTTATGAGTATCGATTAAATGATCGCAGAACATAAATACTAATTTCATGTAATTTCAGAATTTGTGATGATTACTATGACCTTTTGAGATATTTTCTAGTTCACTAGAAATTACACTTTGCTGTGACTAATTTTAACAGACATGATATTCCAGCTGAAACATTATTTGCAGTGATGTGTCATTGTCATAGTCCTTCATCAAGCGATTACTAATTCTTCGTACACGACCCAAGTCTGTTGCAGCCACTGAAAGCGTAAACGGCTTCATTACTAAAAAATGCACGATATTTGAGCCTTGTCAGCAATTAAAAGCAAAAGTCACTCTTTCTGTCAGCCCTGGTGATTGTCTGACGTCAGCTAGACCTGTTTGTACCACAAATAGCAATGCAGCAATTCACCATTACTCTCCTCTTTAAAAATATATCCGTGATGTGATCCGCATCCTAGCCTGTTATTTTTCTAGCGCCGGTGTTAGGAAGTCCTGATAGGTCTACCTCTCTCCACCAATATATGCAAGATAAACACAATGTTTGCGCATTGATTCTTACCGTATAGAAGTCTGAAAGCTTATAATGGCATTTTTTTTTACTTGATTCTCCTTTGTTTTCTTCTGAAGCGCAGTGTCATTTTTAAGATATATAACAGATCGCAAAACAAACTGCGTAACGGTAACCCCTCCGTTTGCGAATTGTAACTTACGTTGCAAGTCTCGGTATAAAAGCGGATAAAGTTGGACTTTTGTTCAAAATAATTCAGATTATTAGACACACATTTCATAAGAATTGCTGGAAATGCCCTTCTTCAGCACAGAGTCTTAGACGAAACTTCCATAAAAATTTGGAATGTGTATGAAGCATTTATTGTTGTTATTATTATTATTATTATTATTATTATTATTATTATTATTTACTTATTCATTTATTTACTAAATTATTTACTTACTTACTTATTTATTTACTTATTTATTTATGTACTTATTTATTTACTTATTTACTTACTTATTTACTACTTATTTACTTATTTATTTACTTATTTACTTACTTATTTACTTATTTATTTATTTAATTATTTATTTATTTATTTATTCATTTATTCATTTATTCATTTATTTATTTATTCATTCATTTATTTTTCATTTTTTTATTTTTTATTCATTTATTTATTTATTTAGTTATTTATTTATGTATTTATTTAGTTATTTATTTATTTAGTTATTTGTTTACTTATTTATTTATTTATTTATTTACTTATTTATTTACTTATTTATTTATTTAGTTATTTATTTAATCAAATCACAAAGTATATACGCAGTGAAATTTAACAAAAGGTAAAAGAACGAAATACCAACATACTACAGAAAATTATAACATAACTAGAGTTGATGCTATACGAAATGAAAATGATACCATAGGCTAATAGAAATAAATTAAAATACAGATCTGAAGACTGGAATATACCATAAGCAACTCAATTAGTGCAAATATTTAACAGGGAAAACGTAGGGTATAATACAACAAATAGAATGTTATAAGACAATAATAAAAAAATGAAATTTAAATAGAAGCTACAATAAGAAGGCTATGACATTAAATTCGTCTGGTGATCATGAGAGTTCAGTGTTGGTGAAAAGAAGGAAGGAAAAAAATTATGGTATATTATTTACAAAACTGTCGCAGAGAAAAGGGCTTATAATTGAAGGAAATCTGAATTTAAGAAATGCAATTTAAATTTATTTTTGAAACTTGATAATGTCCCACAGTCTGTGACATGCTATGGTAGAGGGTTCCAGAGACGAGCTGCAGAGACGGTGAAAGACGAAGAGAGTGATATGGTGTTGTGAGCGAGTATCTATAGCGTGATATGAGGACAAATGTTGGAAACGAGAAGCTAAATAGCTAAGGTTATATTTCTGAAGAATATTGAAGAGTAACGTGAAAGAGTGAATAGTACTTCGCTCTTTGAGACGGACCCAGGACAGCATATTTAGTGAAGGTGTGATACGGTCAGATCTACGGACGTTGCAAATAAATCGAACATATTCATTATGAACACACTGTAATCTGTCTGTCAGTCTCATGTTAAGGTCAGTGTAGAGAATGTCACAGTAATCAAAATGAGGCATCAAGAGCGACTGTACTAAACTCTTCTTGAGAGCCAACGAAAGGAAATTTCGGATTCTTTTTAGTGTGTGAATTTTCATTAAAAATTATGTTACATATGTATGTGATTTGGGTATTCCAACTTAAGTTTTTGTCTATATAAATTCCTAGATATTTTCCTGTATGACTCAAGGAATAATAGTTTCATTTATCTTAACAGGAGGTAAGTTATGTACCTGTGTTTAATTTACTTAAAAATCGTTGATGTCCCATTATAGTTGCATACATATGATTTGTCTGAGTTCAATTATAGTCCAAATTTTTTTCGTCCATGAAATAATTGATTTTAGGTCTTTGTTAACTTCATTTATTGCGTCATATAGTGCCGACGTAGGTGCAGATATACATATATAGTAAGTCGTCAGCAAATAGGATGTGTCTACAGTGTTCAATAGATTGTGATATTATGCCATTTATGTAGATAGTAAAAAGTAGAGGTCTAAGAACCGAACGCTGTGGTACACCTGTACCCACGGTCCGCCAGGAAGAAAATTTATCGCAGACCCCTCCACATATTGAGACTTCTGAGAAAAATTTACTTGCTTAAATTACTTTTCGATCCTTACAACGGATGTAATTGTACTTGCACATTTTTCATTAAATTTCCTCATAGACATAAATTCCAACTCCTTGAAAGGTACATGATTATAATTATGAAGAAAATTATTAAGAGAATGAGGTTGGTCATTGAATGATGATCATTAACATGATATTTATTAAGAGGATAAATGTAATATACTGTTAATCATTATAATACTGATGATACATATTAAGAACATGTAACCGATGTAATGATCATTAAAATATTAACGATAATTTTAAGAGGAGATGATACAATGATAACCGTTATGACGACGAAAATATTTTAAGACAATGAGTGTAATACAATACTTTTGGAAGTAAATCCCGAAAAGACAAAGTATATGTGATTATGTCTCGTGACGAGAATATTGTACGAAATGGAAATATAAAAATTGGAAATTTATCCTTTGAAGAGGTAGAAAAATTCAAATACCTGGGAGCAACAGTAACAAATATAAATCATACTCGGGAGGAAATTAAACACAGAATAAATATGGGAAATGCCTGTTATTGTTCGGTTGAGAAGCTTTTATCATCCAGTCTGCTGTCAAAAAATCTGAAAGTTAAAATTTATAAAACAGTTACATTACCGGTTGTTCTTTATGTTTGTGAAACTTGGACTCTCACTTTGAGAGAGGAATATAGGTTAAGGGTGTTTGAGAATAATGTTCTTAGGAAAATATTTGGGACTAAGAGGGATGAAGTTACAGGAGAATGGAGAAAGTTACACAGCAAAGAACTGCACGCATTGTATTCTTCACCTGACATAATTAGGAACATTAAATCTAGACGTTTGTGATGGGCAGGGTATGTAGCACGTATAGGCGAATCCAGAAATAAATATAGAGTGTTAGTTGGGAGGCCGGAGGGAAAAAGACCTTTGGGGAGGCCGAGACGTAGATGGGAAGATAATATTAAAATGGATTTGAGGGAGGTGGGATATGATGGTAGAGACTGGATTAATCTTGCACAGGATAGCGACCGATGGCGGGCTTATGTGAGGGCGGCAATGAACCTGCGGGTTCCTTGAATGCCAGTAAGTAAGTAAGAGTGTAATACAATGATGATCATCAAGATAATGAAAATTATTAAGAAAAAGTGAAACAATAGTAATCGTTATGATGATAAATTATGATACTTATTGAGAAGATAAGGTGAAATGATATTTTACGAGACGAGGTCGAGGATTAGCCCAGTGGTTACCCGACATTCGCTTTACGTTTAGGGAAAACCTAGAAGAAACACAATCAAGTAACCAGTCCAAGTAAGAATCGAACCCATGCTCGAGCGAAGCTCTGGATTACTAGGCAATCATTCTCCCGCCTCAGCTATCCCTGAAGCCATGAATATTTATTATGAAGATGTAATTTTCATTATCATTCATCCAGTTCATAATGGTACTTACATGACTGGCGATATAATGACGATTATTACAGTAACTGTGCATTCTAATGGCCACGATTATAATGTTGATTATTCATATTAGCTTGATGGTAATGGTAAGACTTATAATGCATAGCATTGTGATGACATTTACCACCGTTGCAAGCGAGAGGTAAAATGGACGATGATGATGATTAGAAGCCGGATTCTTATGTAATTAGATATTGCATTCCTTTACTTGTATACTACTGGAAATGACAAATATGTCGGCGATTTGTGATTTTTATATGGTTATGGATGAGTTTAATTTTACATATTTTTACATATTCTTAGTAATATTACATATTTTACATATTATGCAAAGAATGTAACATTTTTATACATATCTAGGCAATTGAGTTTAGATTTTTTTTATTAAATTCTTTTTATTTTTCAGAGTAAATTATTGATTTTTTTTCATATATACTTGGACTTATGTCTTAACGTCCCTGTCCCATTACTCCGATTGAAGGGCAGCTTATTGTTCTCACTAGGGCTAGGATTTTGATGACCTATAAATCATGAAAAAATGTCCTAAAAACAATGCATTTATGAGCTAAAAATCTTTCAAAAATGTCCTTAAAAATGCCCTAAAAATTCGTACATAATTGGCTTAGTAGGAAAAGAGGTTTTGTACTAAATATTTAGATTAGTAATTAAATTAAATTCTATTACCAATACTTAAGTTTATTTACTTTTACATATTGCTTTCTAATTGTAAGTGGTACATCTTAATTAATTATTTTACCTGATGTAATTTCCATGTAGTCCACCACAACGCCAGTCTTATCTGGAATTAGCAGGTATAAAGGTGTCTGTATTGAAGGGGTGGTTGGAGTGTACTACATTAAAATGGCAATATTTGTGTAGAAAGACGATTAAAATATTATTCAAAATAATGGGTATTAGCCACCGGCGAAGCTTGGTCGGTTAAGGCGCTTGCCTGCCAATCCGAAGTTGTGCTCGGTCGCGGGTTCGATTCCCGCTTGGGCTGATTATCTGGTTGGTTTTTTTTTTTTTTAGGTTTGTTTACCCAACTGTAAGACAAATGTCAGGTAATCTATGGCGAATCCTCGGCCTCATCTCGGTAAATATCATATCACTATAACCAATTCCATCGATGCTAAATAACCTCGTAGTTGATACAGCGTCGTTAAATAACCAAGTAAAAAAATAATGGGTATTAATGGACAAAATATGTAGACAAAATATCAAAGGAAATAAACATTATTTTATATTAATAATGGGGAATTATGGCCAAAATTATATGAAAATTCCTAAAAAATGTCCAAATAAAACAAAAGATGCTCTTATGAGTTGTAAGAGGCAAAAAATGCAAAAAAAAAATGCCCTAACAAATATGTCTTAAAACACTCAGTTTATCATATAACATATAAATACTAAAGCAGCTATGTTTCTGGCTTACTAGAAAAAAGATGCAATTTCAACAAATTCCCAGCCCTAGTTCTCACTATAGTACACGATGCTGGTAAAGAGGGAGGACTCGGAAACTGACGTCGTTATATGTTGTTCACAACTATAGAAAATACTTCAATTTCTAAAGCTAGCTTCAGACAATAGTTCTTTTATAAATAAAAAACAAACATAAAACTAGGGATTCCAACTATTTGTCTGTAAAACATAGTACTTCGGAGAGCCTCAACTCTATACATTAGCCCTAATGCTTTCTCAGAATCTGGGATGGTCAGGTGCGCCGGTCATTTAACTTTGTTACAAATTGAAAGTAGGCTATTAGCGAGGAGTTTGGGTTGGGTGCCAGGTAAATTAAAATACCATTATGTGTGTCAAAGAAAAATATTTTTCAGGAAATCTTAAGGCACAAGAAAAAAAAAAGCATAGATTGTGGCAGAGACAAGTTGTATTTGCAAGCTATACAATGAGGTGGAAATGGCAAGTCACTTTCCAGGCTATATCCTCCTACTTCAACTGACCAGTTAAATTGTGACGACATTTTTGTGAATTTAATACATTAATAAATCGTGACTTTAAGGGAACTGGGTAGTAATGCCTGTGAGATTAAAAAGTTTAGTTCAATATTTCTAGGCTTTTAGTGCTCAGAGTGGAATAAAAATTGCCATGTGATACAATAAATCAGTCTGAATTCAGTGGTATAAAAGACAACAAATTAGTTTCGTATCCAAGTGCAAAAGAAAGGCCCTAACTGATAACCTGTTTTCCCATTTTGCTAAGTGTACCTCAGTCTTCAGGTACCCATTACTTGCTACAATCTTTACTCATATACCTTATGTTTTTTTTTAAGTTTATTAGTAATGTGTATTGTAAATACTAAAGCAAAATGTAATTTTTTCCTTTAGTTCCTTTTTCGTTAACAGCTGCCAGTGTTCAAAATTTAAAATTTAGCGATAAATATAGACTAATAATACACAGTGAAAATTGTTTAGATCCCAAAAGTTGTAAATGTCCACCTTTGAAAGAAGCCACGTATGTCAAATATCTAGGTATCATTATTGATCAGAATTTAAAATGGCCTCATCACATTACTTATCTTTGTAAGAGGCTTCGTAAAACAATTTATAAATTCGTTAATCTTCGATGCTACTTACCTATTAGAGTTCTACGAAATGTTTATTTGGCCATTATTCAGTCTATCATTCAATATGGTATAATTGTTTGGGGTGGAAGTACAAAAATTAATCTTAGTCCGTTAAATTTACTACAAAAACGAATAATTAAAATTTGTTTGAAGAAACGTTTCGATTATCCAACTAAATTAATTTATTCTGAATTTAATGTCTTTAATATTGAACAAATTTATAAGTATACGCTGTTAAAATTTTATCATAAAAATCGTAATAAGTTTGTATTACAGACACACAATTATGACACAAGACGAAATATTAATTTAACATTAGTAGAACCTAAATGTCTCACATCTGCTGGTCTAAAGCATAGCATAAATTTTGGCCCTCGGTTGTACAATGCTTTAACTAAATTACACCCAGAACTTCTAACATGTAACCCACTAACATATAACAAGAAAATTAGAAACGTGTTAATATCTTCAATTTGATTAAATAAATTTATAGCCTATGTGTATGAATTAACCAACCTATATTATATTTGTATTCTATAATTTTGAAATATATATTAGTCCTACTTTTCACGTGCGATATTATTCTTCTATAGTGTTAATATTATATTATATAATTCCATTGCCGCTGTAATTATATTTTAGTTCCTATTTTATTTTACTTATTTATTTATATTATTATTTTTTATTTTAATATTATATCTGAACTGCGACCGAGCACGAGCGGTGCTCATTCGGTCTCAAATTTTGTTAATACTACTGTATCTTCTTTTTATATTGCTTGTATTATTTTATTTGTATTTCTCTTTGTTTGTTTTGTAATTATATTTCTTTATTCTGTATATTTGAAATAAATAAAATTGAAATTGAAATATTTCAAATTACAAGTAAAAAATTAAATATTTCACCCCTAGTGAAACAGAAAAATTATTGTACTTTATTTAACATTTTTGCCATTTTTTTCAATGTATATATATTTTTCTCGTGTTATATGTGCGATATCCTTAAACCCGTAGGTCTACTATGTAGTACATAAGCTGCAGAAAACACTGTAAAAATTTTATGTAAATTGATTCGGTAGTTTCAGAGAAAAATGCACTTAAGTTTGAAAAATGTCAGCTTATGGAAAACTGCATTTAAAAAACAGAAGGGTATATGAATTACCTACATGCACCGTCAAATTTAAAGAAGCTATTTAAAGGTCTTATCTCCAGAGATACCTCCCAGAGTATTTATATTGTTTTAAAGAGCAAGTTTTGTACTTTTTTAAAACACAAAATAAGAAATCGGATTTTTGACCCCTAATCACTACCTGGTTCCCTTAAATTACATATTTTATTAATACTACATATTTAATTACATATTTCCCCGATATTTACTACATTTTTATGTACATATTTCGCACTTTCATATTACATAAAAATCCGGGGCCTAATGATGATGATGACGACGAGCCACCAGGAGCTGAGCGCCACGGACTGCCCACCGCGCGTGATAAAGCATACATGCGTGCATTAGTGGCTGGAAATCATATGTTCGCATTAGCCGCGCTTGAATATTCTGCACTGCGGTTTGTCAAATTGAACGCATTAACGAAATTGCCGGATTATGCAGTTTGCATTATCGCGAGGAGCGCTGCGTGCTGCACGCCCTGCCCATCGTCCGTCGCGGCTCGGCGCGGCGCCGGGAGACCCACATCTCACGTGACTGCAGGTGGGGCGCGAATTAGCCCGCAGCCCTGTGTAACTGTCAGCCCAAATGCGGATTTATTTTCTCTGTATTAGATTACATATACGGAGACGCGCTCCCCCGCCAATAAATACTGGAGCCGGCGGAGTGACCTCCCTGCCAATTGCCGGAGAAGAAATCACCAGCCTGCTCAAATGAAGGGTGT
This sequence comes from Periplaneta americana, assembly GCA_025594305.2. Lineage (NCBI taxonomy): Eukaryota > Metazoa > Arthropoda > Insecta > Blattodea > Blattidae > Periplaneta > Periplaneta americana. The sequence continues at coordinate 164,476,445 of JAJSOF020000013.1, read as the reverse complement.
TCCGAAACGGGGCGTATCGATCGCACAGTTTACGTAACTTCGCATACATAAACCAGGCATATGAATCAATACCGCACGGAGCACCTGCCGGGTTCATGCCCGCTCACACACAAGCGGGCGAGGCAACAGGGTTAGAAGAAAGTTAGAAGAAAGAATTCATAGGCTATATCAAAAAGCAAAAGAGTACAATTTAGAAATTTCTATACACAAAACAAAAACCATGGCTTTATTGGTAAAAATTCTATAAGAACTAAAATAGTTATCAGTAACTTTGGAGTAGAGCAAGTAAATGCTTTTGTGCGAGATCGTACGTATTTGCATGGTTTCCGCACAAAACCAATCCGCGGAAAGTCTAAAATTCCACATTCAGTATTCCCAACCTAACACACATAACAATTTCCCTCTTGTTACCGCTTAAGTGACATATTCATTTTACTGCTTTAAGCTTTTAACATAGGCTATTATTTTTAGAGACGTTCAATATAGTAATAATTATAAATTGGAAACTTACCACTGCAGTTTCACCTAAATTGCATTGTTAATTATTGTTTTTAAATATTTGCAAAAATTAATTAAACTGTACAACTCCACTAAAGGTACTGCATTCGTGATGCAAGTAACATTAAGGAAGCCGTGAAAAAATCAACAAGATTCCAGACTCATCATAGACGGGGGGGAAAAAAAGACAGACGTATATCACGGCCTGCTGGAGTAGAGTAAACACAGAAAACATTTTAAAGCAACAATGTTGAAGATAGATATTTTTGTTTTGCAAATTTGCCGTCATTGAACAGAAACCAAGATGAAGATTTCATTGCAACTAATTACAAATTCCTCTTTCAGGTATGTAATAAACGATCTTCGCACAAAATAATGTACGATACATGAGCGGTATGTTTTCTTTCAATTCTCGGAAATTAAAAAAGCTCAACTACGTTTCGCTTTTTCAAACTTTTCCTCGAACATGAAAACTTCAACATACCGCTCTTGTAACGCATATTACTATTACTTATCTTGGCTGTAATCTCTTCTATATTCATTCTCGAGATATAGATAATAAATTAGCCAAATTTCAACAGCTGCTAAGAACAATTAGAAATACACTGTTTAAGAAAGTCCGGCAAGACACAATTTTGAAATTCTACAAAACAATGGCCATTCCAACTTTGCTATATGGATCAGAAACTTGGACTCTAACAACTAGTCAACTGAAAAGAATAGAAGCAGCTGAGATGAGATTACTAAGACCGCTAGCAGGCTACACTCTCTATGACCATAAATATAATGAAGACATCCGACAAGAACTAAATATCGCAGCCATTACAGAGACAATCCACAAGTATCGGAGCAACTGGCATGAGCATGTTCTACGGATGCCAAATGATAGACTACCCAGGAGATTATTAAATTACAGACCCCTTGGATACCGAGATCGTGGACGCCCGAAGAAGCGATGGAGAGACCAGCTTTTCACCTGAGACGGAACAGGCCAAATGGCCTAAACCCTGATAGCTATTGATGATGATGATGATGATGATGATGATGATGATGATGATGAAGAAAGTAGGAAACAAGAAATGAGCAGTAGGGAGATCGAAAGACAGTAAGGAAGAAAGAAAAATATTATAAAAAGAAAGAAGAAATTGATGAAAGAATGGGTAGGAAATGAAGAAACATGGGGAAAATAAAGAAACAAGATATAAAGAGAGAAAAATTGATGAAAGAAAGGATAAGCAAAGGAGAAAATGAAGAGACAAGATGAAATGAAGGAAGAAATTGATTAAAGAATGGATAATAAAATAAAAAGGGGAAATAAAAAAGAGGTGAGATAAAAAAGAAGAAAGAAATTGATTTAAGGAGGGATAATACAATAAGAAAAAGGACAAAATAAAGAAAGAGACAAGATAAGAAAGGAAACAAATATGAAAATAAATAATAATAATAATAATAATGATAATAATAATAATATTATTATTATTATTATTATTATTATTATTATTTATCTATACTGGCATAGTTAAGGCCATAGGGCCTTCTCTTACACTCTACCAGGTCACAAAGTATACAAGCAGTTAAAATTTAACAAAAGTTAAAGAACAGAATACTAACATATTACAAAAATAATAATAATAGTAGTAATAATAATAATAATAATAATAATAGCATAATAAAATCGACACTAAACAACATGAAAATAATACAATAATAGAAAAAGAAAGTAAAATACATTGGAATATAGTAAAAGCAATTCATTTAGTACAAATGGTTAATATGGAAAACGTAAGGTAGAATATAACAAAATGGAATGTAATAAAATAATAATAAAAAAGAAAAGAAATACGAATGTTAAATAAAATTCACAATAAAAAGGCTATGATAATAAATTCATCGGCTGATAAAGAGAACAAAATGGGGAAAGGAAGAAAAGAAATATATAGCCTGTATTTTTTACAAAAATATCGCAGAGAAAAGGGCTTATAACTGAAAGGAATCTGAATTGAAAAACTGCAATTTTAATTTATTTTTGAAACTAGACAATGTCCGACAGTCTCTGACATGTTGTGGTAGAGAGTTCCATAGATGAGCTGCAGAGACCGTGAAAGATGAAGAAATGAAGGGCAGGAAATGAAGAAATAACGGGAAAAATAAAGAATGAAGATAAAAGATATAATAAATTGATTAAAGAAAGGATAAGAAAAGAAAATAAAGATAGAGAGCAGATAAAAAGAAGAAATAAATTGATGAGGAGAAAGATAGAAAGTGAAGGCAGAAGGAAAACAAATAATCATCAGTAATCTCACTAGAGGTTTTGATTTGTTCAGTGGTTGAACTGTTTGGACTATTTCAATGCTAAAACCTGTTTGTAACAATCCCTGTAGTAGGTTTTCACCTGAAGACGAAGAGAGATCCACTCTTCGAAACGTTATTTTATATTTTGACAATTAGCAATGGAAAAGGTCCAAACAGTTAAACCATTGAACAATTATTCACCGTTGCTCTCCCTCCCCTTCATTCAGATCAGGTTTTGATTTATCTAGAGAAAATGAAAACTCGAGTGGGATTTAATTGACTACTACACGATTAGAAGAAAGTATATAAAGATTAGAAGAAAGAAAGTACTCTAATACAATAAAATATTAATTGACTTAATAAAATTCTATTTCACCAAAACGTTTCAACGGAGCCGCCATTTTCAGTTGACTATCTATATGCAGTAAACAAATGACGATCGCAAAGCATGTTTTATAGTACCGTAAATAATTTGCAGTTTGAAATGTTGGCCAACAAAGAAACAAATGGTAGGGAGGTGATAAAAACAGAAGAAAGTATATAAAGATTAGAAGAAATAAAGTACTCTAATACAATAAAATGGATATTAATAAAATTCTGTTTCACTAATGTTAGCTTCACCAAAATGTTTGAATTATTTTCAGTCAACTACCTATGCGGGATACACAAAAAGATCGCAAATCATGTTTTATAGTACCGTAACAATTTGCAGTCTGAAGTGTTGGCGTACAAAGAAACAAATGCTAGAGAAGTGATAAAATTGTAGCGATAAACAGCCGTGACTGGTTGAAACACGTCCTTTCGTACCGTTTTATTGGTCAAAAGTAATATTACGCAGTACAAGTGTAATAGTCGACAGTAATCTCACTAGAGGTTTTGATTTATCTAGAGAAAATCAAAAGTCGAGTGGGATTTAATTGACTATTACACGATTAGAAGAAAGTATATAAAGATTAGAAGTAACGAAGTACTCCAATATAATAAAATATTAATTGGCTTACGAAAATACAAAACTGTCTTTAAATCTATACCATCTCAAAATTACAAATATTACGGTAGTAGATGGCAATAGTGTGTTATGGTTCAAAGCTGTTTCCTTGTTATCAGTTGTGCCAACTATGGAATCTTCATTGAACTCTGTGGACGGTTACTGGTCAAGAAGGCTTTGTTGATTCAGTTTCATTTTTATTAAAACAGTTGCATTCCACTTCAATTATATCGATCCCAGTAATCAACGTCACTTGACAGATGATTTTCAATAAATCTTAGTATTAAACAATCTCTGATACGTGACTATCCATAATATCATATAGGAGAAGCTATAACAAACATAACCTAAATAATATAAACGAGTGTTAGAAAAGTTTTAATTAGAGATGATGAAATAAACAAGAAACGTTTTAATTAACGATGATGAAATAAAAAATAAACATGAATAATTTTAAAAGAAACAATTATTGAAAGAACAATTTTCAAATTTGAATGTTTTAGTGGTTGGTGGTTCAGTTGATGTTATATTGGACGTGTGCGTAAAAGAAGTGGAACTCGTTGATGTACATGATGTATCCCTCAACTTATTCAGGATTTCCAAATGGTGTTCTTCATATATGATTATTTATTAATTCTTGTTCTTGAATGCCAATGCGAGTCATATTTGAAAGTGCTGTGCATCGACTGGAGTGGTTTGTAATTTTCTGTTTTTTGACGTACAGACCAGTGCAGTTTGAAATGTTGGCAAACAAAGAAACAAATGCTAGGGTAGTGATAAAAATAAACAAATGCTAGGGACGCGATAAAATTAAACAAATGCTATGGACGCGATAAAATTGTGCGATAAGCAGCCATGATTGGTTGAAAGACGTCCTTTCGTACAGTTTTATTGGTCAAAAGTAGTGTGACGTAGTAAAAGTGTAATAGTCAAGTTAAAAAGAGAGATGCAGAAGATGAACTATGTCGAGGAAAATATTATCTGCATATTCATTCGTTCGCAGTGCTTACGTTCACTTACTATTATGTTATTTACTGTATATTAACTTCAATAGATTTATTCATTATTTATTTCCCTAATAGTTTGTTGATTTTCTCCTAACATATTCACGTCATCCGCATAGACAAGCAGCTGATGGAATCCGTTTTTAATGATCCATCATAAAAATAGGTTTGTGGTACTGTTTTATTTACGAGTAGGGTTCATAGAAGTGTGTATATAGGCCTATTACAGTTATTGTAATTTAATTACCTACAGGCCTAACCTATAGCATAACTACTGTTTAGAAAAAATGTGTAGGCATTTTTTCCATCATACTTTAATATTCATTTTTCACGGCATCCAACACTATTTGTGCGAGATCGTGCGTATTTGCTTGCTTTCCGCACAAAACCAATACGCGGTAAGTGTGAAATACCACATTCAGTATTCCCAACGTAACACATATAACAATTTCCCTCTTCTTACCGCTTAAGCGCCATATTCATTTTACTGCTTTAGGCTTTTAACATATTATTTTTAGAGACGTTTAACATAGTAATAATTATAAAGTGGAAACTTACCGCTGCAATTTCACCTAAATTGCACTGTTAATTATTGTTTTTAAATATTTGCAAAAATTAAGTAAACTCTACAACACCACAAAAGTTCCTGTATTTGTAATGCAAGTAACATTAAGGAAGCCGTGAAAAAATCAACAAGATTCCAGATTCAGATGTTATTACTGCAATATGTCATTTAAATAATATTGTTAAAATATTAAAATGAAAAATAAATCATTACATAACCTTACCGTTTGTTTTAAGTTCGCATTTATAGACTGGGGAAAAAAAGACAGACGTATATCACGGCCTGCTGGAATAAAGTAAACACAGAAAACATTTTATAGCAACAATGTTGAAGATAGATATTTTGGTTTTCCGAAGTTGCCGTCATTAAACAGAAACCAACATGGAGATTTCATTGCAACTAATTAGAAATTCGTCTTTCAGGTATGTAATAAACGATCTTCGCACAAAATAATGTACGATACACGAGCGGTATGTTTGTTTTCATGTTCTCGAAATTGAAAAAGCTCAACTACATTTCGCTTTTTCAATCTTTTCCTCGAACATGAAAACGTCAACATACCGCTCTTGTAACGTATATTACTATTGCGGTACTATTTTATTTACGAGTAGGGTTCACAGAAGTGTGTATATAGGCCTATTACCTAGTAATTTAATTACCTACAGGCCTAACCTATAGCGTAACTACTGTTTAGAAAATGTGTAGGCATTTTTTCCATCATACTTTAATATTCATTTTTCTCGGCATCCAACACTATTTACGAGTGTTGGACATGAAAAATACTCGCATAACAATAGACGCGGTGCAGGTATTCAGGCGCGCGTCGTGTGCCTCAGGTTGCATTCCTCGTAAATAGCGGAATCTGTTTCGACTCCCCGAAACGATGACTGGTGGCGCCCCATAAATAAGCGATTAAGATAAAAACAAACGCCGGGTAATGAAGCCGAGGGGAGGGAGATGCAGTTTACTGCCGCGGGAGCGTGTAAATCTCGAGGCGGCGCGGCGCCTCCGGCCGACCTGGGGACCATATCTTCTCTTTTGCATCGATCTGCACCTCGAGGGGCGAGAGCGGCCGATGACAGCGCTGGCGGCCTACCTCTCAGGAGCGAGGTCTTGTTAATTCCTCGGACTCCTTATGAAAAGAAGCGACGCACGTCCCGTACATCTCCACTATCGACAGTGTTGCCAACCATTCATGCCAATTATTCTCCCAGGCTGCATGAGTGTGTACCTACATGTATCAATAACAAAAAGTTTTACTCTTCGAGTCCAGCGGATTAGGGTTCGATTGCCTTGAGAAAACTCGAGGTCCAACTTCGTCAGTAGATATTGCTCTGTGTTCCATATTATTTGTTTGCCGTCGTGCCGATTCAGTGATGAATTTATTTATTTTTTTCATTTTATTGAGTTTTTTTACGACGCTGTATCAACATCTAGGTTATTTAGCGTCTGAATGAAATGAAGGTGATAATGCCGGTGAAATGAGTCCGGGGTCCATCACCGAAAGTTACCCAGCATTTGCTCGTATAGGGTTGAGGGAAAACCCCGGGAAAACCTCAACCAGGTGACTTGCCCCGACCGAGATTCGAACCCGGGCCACCTGGTTTCGCGGCCACACGCGCTGACCGTTACTCCACAGGTGTGGACTTCAGTGATGAATTCATGGAAGAACTTGCAAGATTTTTATCCTAGGGAATTTCAGTTACATGTAAACTATTTTACTTCAATTTCAAGCTGTTCATATGCCGAGTGTTCCAGGTTAACGGGGTGAAAATGATACAGATGAGAGAGATGTCCAACGTGAGTATTTTGAGATACGGTACACAATCGTCGGTTAGAGATGCCATCTTAATAATAATAATAATAATAATAATAATTTATTTTAGCTGGCAGAGTTAAGGCCGTAAGGCCTTCTCTTCCACTCAACCAGCCGTGGGACTGAAGCCGGATGGTCTATGGCGAGTCCTCGGCATCACTTCATTTCACCCTTTTGATTTGATTACCTGGTTGGGTTTTTCCGAGGCTTTCCCCAACCTAAAGGCAAATGCCGGGTAATCTTTTGGCGAATCCTCATCTTACTATATCTCGCCAAAGTATTGTAAAAAATTGCACAGAATTGTAAAATTGTAGAAAATCACTACATTGTAAAACTGTAAGAATTTGTAAAAATTGTAATTGTAATATTGTAAAATTTTGACTTGTTCCACATCTTAAAGCTTCATTGCTCATGTAAGATCTATGGAATAAAATAAATGAATGAATGAGTATACATACATATGTATGAACTTACAAGCTACAAAGAATACAAGACTTTGATTTAGATAAAAGTTATATGTATACAGGAGTTACGTATGAATTAAACTGTAAAATAGGCTACTATGAAGTATTAATTAAACAATGAAATACAAACTGTGTAGCAGAATTAAACTAAAATACATACAATGTTAATATATTTCAAATAATGTTAGATAATAGGAAGAGATTATTACTTACTTACTTACTTATTTACTTACTTACTTACTTTTAAGGAACACGGAGGTTCATTGTCGCCCTCACATAAGCCCGCCATTGGTCCCTATCCTGAGCAAGATTAATCCATTCTCTATCATCATATCCCACCTCCCTCAAATCCATTTTAATAGTATTTTCCCATCTACGTCTCGGCCTCCCTAAAGGTACTTTTCACTCCGGCCTCCAAACTAACACACTATATGCATTTCTGGATTCGCCCATACGTGCTACATGCCCTGCCCATCTCAAACGTCTGGATTTAATGTTCCTAATTATGTTAGGTGAAGAATACAATGCGTGCAGTTCTGTGTTGTGTAACTTTCTCCATTCTCCTGTAACTTCATTCCTCTTAGTCCCAAATATTTTCCTAAGCACCTTATTCTCAAACACCCTTAACCAATGTTCCTCCCTCAAAGTGAGAGTCCAAGTTTCACAACCATAAAGAACAACCGGTAATATAACTGTTTTATAAATTCTAACTTTCAGATTTTTTGACAGCAGACTGGATGATAAAAGCTTCTCAACCGAATAATAACAGGCATTTCCCATATTTATTCTGTGTTCAATTTCCTCCCGAGTATCATTTATATTTGTTACTGTTGCTCCAAGATATTTGAACTTCTCCACCTCTTAATAATAATAATAATATTATTATTATTATTATTATTATTATTATTATTATTATTATTATTATTATTATTATTATTTATTTTAGCTGGCAGAGTTAAAACCGTAAGGCCTTCTCTTCCACTCAACCAGCAAAGAGTATACATACATATGTATGAACTTACAAACTACGAAGAATACAACAATTTGGTTTAGATAAAAGTTAAGTGTATACAAGAGTTACTTATGAATTAAACTGTAAAATACTATGAAGTATTAATTAAACAATGAAATACAAACTGTGTAGCAGAATTAAACTAAAATACATAGAATGCTTGATGTTAGATAATGTTAGATAATAGGAAGACATTATTATGAGACGATTTTGAAAATACAGCGCTATCAGGATGCATGTCTAAAGAAAGAAGTTAGCATATAGTCAGTGACCGTTTAAGTCAGTATAATTAGAGTGAATTGCTAAGAAGGTTATCCTTTAAGCTGTTTCTAAAAATGTTTATTTTCTTGCACCCCTGATACTTTGTGACAAGGAATTCCATTGTCGCGAGGTGGATACTGTAAAAGATGATGAATAACGAGCTGTTCTATAGAGAGGTTAAGAAGTTACCTACATTTTCGAGAGTAAAAAGAATTGATTTTTCATTTTTTCCTGTATTAATTTAATATGAACGTTTAACTTTATTTCTGTGAAAGAAATTATAAGATATGTGTAAGATTGACCAAATTATCCATTAAAATGTCCTGCCATGCAAACAAAATACCAGTCAGCAGTTTGTAAGATTATCACTCTTTTCTGAAATATAAACTTTTCTTAAGTACCTTATTTTCCAACACCTTTAACCTCTGTTCCTCTCTCAAAGTGAGAGTCAAAGTTTCACAACCATTCAGAACAACCGGTGATATAATTTTATTGTGTTATAGATTCTATAGATATTTGAGTTGAAGGGAAATACTGTGTGTAGGAAATTATTTTCCCGTTTTTGTTCACCTGGATATGAAAGTAGGCCTACATTCAACCTTAGCAACACTGTGAGTTTTTTTTGGCATGTAGGCTTTCACAGCTAATGTCTATGTGATGCAGCTTTTCCGGGCTGAGATGCTGTGGTCTAATGGTGACGTTTCTACCAGACGTTTTTGTCTGCTACTGCGGCAGACATCATCAGTGTTTTCTGGGTGAACCTGTGGCAACTGATGCCACATGTTCACCTAGAAGAACATTTGGCCAAGGATTGCTAACCATTGATGATGTTTGCGGCAACCGCAGACGAAGCCAGTAGTCCACGGCACCTCAGCGCGGAAAACCTGTATCACAATGCAGTCTAAGGTCTTGTAATTTTCAGAGCATTGCAAAGTATCCATTCACTGTGGGCTAAAGCAAGGAGATGCACTATCACCTTTACTTTTTAACTTTGCTCTACAGTATACCATTAGGAAAGTCCAGGATAACAGAGAGGGTTTGGAATTGAACGGGTTACATCAGCTGCTTGTATACGCGGATGACGTGAATATGTTAGGAGAAAATTCACAAACGATTAGGAAAAACATGGGAATTTTACTGGAAGCAAGTAAAGAGAGAGGTTTGGAAGTAAATCCCGAAAAGACAAAGAGTATGATTATGTCTCGTGACCAGAATATTGTTCGAAATGGAAATATAAAAATTGGTAATCTTTGAACAGGTAGAAATATTCACATATCTTGGAGCAACAGTAACAAATGTAAATGATATTCGGGAGGAAATTAAACACAGAATAAATATGGGAAATGCCTGTTATTATTCGGTTGAGAAGCTTTTGTCATCCAGTCTGCTGTCAAACAATCTGAAAGTTAGAATTTATAAAACAGTTATATTACCGGTTGTTCTTTATGGCTGTGAAACTTGAACTCTCACTTTGAGAGAGAAACATAGGTTAAGGGTGTTTGAGAATAAGGCGCTTAGGAAAATATTTGTTGCTAAGAGGGATGAAGTTACAGGAGAATGGAGAAAGTTACACAACACAGAACTGCACGCATTGTATTCTTCACCTAACATAATTAGGAACATTAAATCCAGACGTTTGAGATGGGCAGGACATGTAGGACGTATGGGCGAATCCAAAAATGCATATAGAGTGTTAGTTGGGAGGCCGGAGGGAAAAATACCTTTAGGGAGGCCGAGACGTAGATGGGACGATAATATTAAAATGGATTTGAGGGAGGTGGGATATGATGTTAGAGAATGGATTAATCTTGCTCAGGATAAGGACCAATGGCGAGCTTATGTGAGGTCGGCAATGAACCGCCGGGTTCCTTAAAAGCCATTAAGTAAGTAAGTATGCAAAGTATCCAAGCTACAGCTTTCCTGAGTAATATGCCACTAATTGTATCTCATTTGGAACAGTAGTGACTTTATTCCACAGATATCGATCTCTTTACTTTAAAACCTGTATTAACATACGGGTTGAAAACGATATAACCTATCAATTTATATAGCTAAAACAACGCAGTCCACTTAGGGAAATAGCTTGACAAAGTTCTGTTCCATTTCGCTGTAACAAATAACTCGTTTTTCTGTGAGCAGTAGCCGTTGATCAGACCTCAATGTCCATCTGAGTTTTAGACAACAGCAACAAAGGTTAAACATGCAGGAAATTAACTCAGTAGAAAACGCTTTTGATAAAGTTGAATCGCTACCCCAGCGTCCCTCCGTAAATTAAGTGCATACGAGGTATCACAAACCTTGTTAAGGGAATCCGTCAACCCCGTCCATGTCTTCATCTAATTGCAAGCGGCTTACCCTCGCTCACTATCAGCTGTTAAATGTTGCCGGCCAGTTGGCTATCGGTTCATGCTTCGCGACTTTGACCGAGCGAGTTTCTAAGCCCAATACTTTACAGAACTTAATTATCACCATCTTCTTCCCCTCCTTCATCGTGCAATTATGTTTCTAGGTCTAATTGCTTGTTCTGGTCTCAGTAGCTCTCAAGAAGTTGAACGGGTTTAACTTGTTCTGGTCTTCCTCCTGGTCGGTATTTAACCATTAAATTTTGTAGTCTATCTCTTCTGATCCCATTCTTCGAGTGTTTGTATCCATTTCTCTCTATAGCAGCCGTGGCGAAAATGTGACTCGCGAGCACATTGTGGCTCGCAATGATAGCTATGCATTTCTCTTGCTTCCTACTTCCCCCAACCCCCACCCTCTCACTCACTGGAGCCAAACTCCGTTCCATTTGTATTTGTCTCTGACCTGCGAGTGGCGTATCGTCGCAATGTCTCTCTCGAAACCATGTACCTCTACAAAATCGAAAGTTTCAAGTAGGATGGGAGGACACATTTTTTTGCTGCCAATATGAGAATATTAAATGTATGATCTGTTCACAAGTATTACGTTGAAAACGGTTGTATAACCTAAAACGGCATTGTACTACATGTTACTCAAGAAACATTAAAAGGTTAAGTGTTGTTCCATGCAGAAAGGGCTTCAGTCCATTAGACCTGGTTTTGAGAAAACTAAGGAAAACAGTCTGTACTTTGTATTCCTTTCTGCATATAACTCTGAGCCTGACGCTTCAGTTTCTGTCTTTCCAAGCATTGGACTGAATTCCTTTCTGCACAGGCTGATGGAACCATCCATAAAGATATGATTTCCATCGATATCTTTTTTTTTTTTTTTTTTTTTTTTTTTTTTCAAAATTTGTGACTGAAGCCCTTTCTGCATGGAGCGATTCTATTATTATTATTATTATTATTATTATTATTATTATTATTATTATTATCATCATCATCATCATCATCATCATCATCTCCGTACGTCGATCCTTTTTCAGCAGATGTACGAATAATGCGGTTAGGTCTTCAATTTAAACTCACAGATTTGCAATGTGATGTTAAATGAAAGCTAGATGTAAGGACTTGACAAATGTTGGACTTTTCAAATCTTTGTCAAAAAATTAATATCCGAAGCTTCGTTCTTTCTTTTGCTCTGTTGAAGCCATGTTCGCTACAACTTACGTCTATGAAAAATTACTTTCAACAATGAAAATAGTAAAAACCAAATTTAGATCACGACTGACATACAAATACCTTCATGATCAACTACTACTGGCAGTAAGTGACATAATTCCTGATTTTGAAACTCTGTCGCAGAGACATTCTGAAGACAGTTAATTTTAGGTTGTGATAATGTGTCCTATGTTTTCTTATTCATTTTTTTCTTCGTTACACGTACTAAACATTAGTTTGTAGCCTTATACTGTATAAAATTATATTTAAGTGCTTGACGTAAGGAAAATGAAAATCCGTTAATAAGGCAGACAGTTGCTTCACTTCCCCTTCGGGTGTCCGCCTTCCTGCATAGGTGCTATGCACGTTGCAGGTTACACAGTGGCTCGTCGCACGATCACATTTTCGCCACGGCTGCTCTATAGGTTTGAATTTTATCTAGTACTGAGTTGAAGTTGAACTCTCACAGCATTTCTTCGTCAGTTTTGTATACACTTTGCTGTTGTCCTTAAAAATTCCATATCTATTGCTATTATTCGTGATATGTTTTGTTCTTTAGTCCAGGCCTCCTATCAATATAAGAGAACCCAAGCGTTATGCAGTTATCTTCAAAGTGAGATTTTTCTCAACCTGTGATGATCCAAAGGTGCTGTCAATAGACCCTATTATCTAGTCTTCCTATGAGAAATTGATCCCGAAAATAATTCGGGACATGACACCATGATAGTTATACAGGGACATAATTTTATTTTTACTTGCATTTTTATTGTACCTGCATTTCTGAATGTACTTCACACCCACCCCTTCACTAATGTCCTTGCTCCCGTCAGACACACAAACTTACGGCCGCTGTTGCATTCGAAGTCTTCAAGGAGTGAAGTAAACACTGCAGTGTATAGTGTGTTTCAGAAATATGGTTGCGTTTTCTATAGAAGAAAGAACCTATATTAATAATATCGTACTAAAAATTATATTCAAGAAACGATAAATTCAATTTCAGAGAATATGCTTCAGAATGTTTTTAATAATATGCATTAAAGAATTGAAGCCTGCATTGTAATGAACGGCAACCATTTTCAGCATTTCATTTAAAAATTCAGATTAGCTTATTTTGAATTGAGGTGGCTAGAAGCAAAGGAATGCTAGTGACATTTGTAATAACATGAGTTAAGTGCATCCAGTGTAAGCTGAAGTATCTAAAATTTTAGTGGCAAAGGGATATTTTAATCGCATCACACATTAAAATTTAAATAAAAATTTCACCGATTTTACGAAAGCTTAAATATTTAAACCCCATTTTCTCAAAAGTAACTTAAGTGCACTTACAGCCCTTTACTTATGACCCCCTCAATTTAAATGCACTCTCTATATTGTATGTTAACACCAATAATTAATATGCTAAATAAAGTAGACATTACATAACGAACATAGCCGCCTGAAAAGTTGAGTTTTGAAAAAAAAATGTTACTACTTTACTGTATTTTGATAAATTCCGTAAAAGTGATAATCAAACTGAAAATCGTAATATCGTATTTTCCTACAACATAAATGGATACACTACTTTTCTCTCCTCCTATACCTAGTAAACTGATTTGTTTACATATTGCACTAGTAACATCAAACTCCTGTAATGGAAGGGGGCAACTGAGGTTCCGAGTATAGCCAGGTTAATGTTAAAAATGTTGGTAAAAATAAAGTGATGTCCCTCTAGAAGAATTATGTTTTAAGGGAGGATGCTCCAAAGATAAATTTACTTATTTATTTTTATTTATTACAATTGTTTGTGACTACGTGCTCAGGAAACTAACTCAAAGACGAAGGGTGTTGCCTGCTTCAAATCTTAGACACAGCGATTCTTAGTAGATCTATCGATTTAATCCAAACGACTAATAAAATATGTCCATTAGCTATGTTTCATAACAAGTAGATCTATAAGTTATATCTTATTTAATTACACTTATCTGTATATAGTGTTGAGTTGGAATCACAACGTAACACAACACAACTGAATTATGTATTGATATTATATTAATACCGATATTACTAATTAATTATTAATTACGTTAAAATTTCACAACTTAGTTATACTTCCATTTCATCAGTTTTCTTTACTGCAAACCAAAATTATTACTGCCAATATAACAGTTAGAAAATAACTGCCAGTTGTCGTATTCGAAATTCGAAACAAAGTTGGTAAAAGAATATTCAACCTGACAACTATAAAATCACTATAATCCACTAACATATGTAGTAATAGGGGAGAAATGGTTAGGTTTCACCCTTGGGTATTAACTAAGCTGATTCGGACTGTAGTTGTAAGTTTTTTTTTTCTAGAATAAAAGTTCAAAGCTCTAATTAAGATAATTATTCCATACGAATCACGCAAAACTCGTCTGTAGTCGAATAGTGTATTACAACTGACGGAGTTGTGCTTAATGTCAGCAACTCTTAAGAGGTTGGATTTCAAAGACTCTCTGGTATAGCGCCTACACGTCAAAATTCAATACTTGGAAAAACGTCTGGAGTCGAAGAGTGCAGTGTCATTTTTTCTTTTTATTGTTGAAGTTCTCTTATTCCTAGGGGGTGGCGACTCGTATCCGATGATGATCAAGATTAAGTAGAATGGAATGGTCTGCACTACAGAACTAGAGAGGTCACTCTGAGCACTGACGCGCTTCCGCAGATTGTGCTGTGTCGAACAGGCCGAGCTCTGCAGATGTTGTGATGCGCGAGAGCTGTCTGTCTGTCCGTCCGTCTGTCTGATCTCTGAAATGCGATGTACAGCAGTAGGGCAGGTTTCATGCCACAGACTGTGCCTCAAGTTTGTGAACTCTACTCATTCACGTGTAAACTTCATGAAAGTAGAACCTTTCTGTAGCTCTGCCCTAGAAAGAGGTCAATGTTCGGCGACAAAATTTGGCCACTTTATCTGTAGAAAAATTGTGCTACATTTAATCCAACAGCAGTACCGTATAGTATTTTTATAATATACATAAGAAAACGGCCACCGGCGCGCAGAGTAGCCTCAGAATCAAGGAGCTGATTTTCTGAGTCGTAGTTTTGTGAATTCGAATCCCATTTCTGCTAATTAGGTAACTGATTAGGTTTCACGTAAGTATGTCCAACTGTAAAGTGAATGTTAGGTAATTCATTGCGAATCCTTGGTCTTATCACATTTGACATACCGTTGTCGAATAACTGATTAAAGTAAAATATATCTGAATACATTATGTTAGGAGAAAATCCACAAACGATTAGGGAAAACACGGGAATTTTACTTGAAGCAAGTAAAGAGATAGGTTTGGAAGTAAATCCCGAAAAGACAAAGTATATGATTATATCTCGTGACGAGAATATTGTACGAAATGGAAATATAAAAAATGGAGATTTATTCTTTGAAGAGGTGGAAAAATGCAAATATCTGGGAGCAACAGTAACAAATATAAATGATACTCGGGAGGAAATTAAACATAGAATAAATATGGGAAATGCCTGTTATTATTCGGTTGAGAAGCTTTTATCATCCAGTCTGCTGTCAAAAATCTGAAAGTTAGAATTTATAAAACAGTTATATTACCGGTTTTTTTTACGGTTATGAAACTTGGACTGTCACTTTGAGAGAGAAACATAGGTTAAGGGTGTTTGAGAGTAAGGTGTTTAGGAAAATATCTGGGGCTAAGCGGGATGAATTGACAGGAGAATGGAGAAAGTTACACAACGCAGAACTGCACGCATTGTATTCTTCACCTGACGTAATTAGGAACATAAAATCCAGACGTTTGAGATGGGCAGGACATGTAGCACGTATGGAGGATTCAGAAATGCATATAGAGTGTTAGTTGGGAGACCGGAGGGAAAAAGACCTTTAGGGCGGCCGAGACGTAGATGGGAAGATTATATTAAAATGGATTTGAGGGAGATGGGATATGATGATAGAGAATGGATTAATCTTGCTCAGGATAGGGGCCGATGGCGGGTTTATGTGAGGGCGGCAATGAACCTTCGGGTTCCTTAAAAGCCAGTAAGTAAGTAAGTAGGTAAGTATGTACATGTGAAAACGGCCACCGGCGCGCGGCGTAGCTTCAGAAGCAAGGAGCTGATTTTCTAGTTGTGTGAATTCGAATCCCATTTCGGCTAATTTAGGTATCTGATTGGGTTTCACTGAAATATCTCCAAGGTAATTCATTGTGAATCCTTGGTCTATCGGATTTAACACACCGTTGTTGAATAACTGATTAAAATAAAATATATCTGAATACATTTAAATTTTGAAAGGAAAATCTTGTGTCGCAATAAAGAGAAAGATGGATGATTATTGAGATACAGCAGCGGTGACCAAAACTCAGGCTGCAGTGATTACATGCGACATACAGCCTATGAAGTAAGGAGACGGAGGAAAGGTACTTGGAATGAAAACTACAACCAGTGGTGGTTTCTGTACTAACATCTTGATCAATCCCGCGGATAAAAATCTCAAGCTTTGCTGTAGCCAGTGAATAATACACGATTTTTCTTGCTTATTTTTTTACCTTCTTCTTGAATATATTCAGGAATTTTCTAAATTCTTCTCTCGATACCTGGTCGAGAAATTCGCAGCTTTTCAAAATTAAAACTTCTTATGGACAAGTTATTTAAACTATTTTAATCATTACTCTTTGCAGAAATTTTGTTCTATTAAAAGGCTTTAGAGCACGAGATATTTCAAACCCCATTAGGTAGCTGACTCATATTTATTTATCTCATCTTTCTCTTCCTGGCTATGATTTAAGCCTGGCGTTTAACAGTTTGTTGGCACATAATATTGAATCAGGTTTTTACAGTATTATTATTAAATGAATGACCAATAGTTATCCTCATCTAAAGATTAAGAAGATTAAAACTGAAATGAAAGCTCATAATTTTATCCTTCTAGGAATCTAGGGAGAAGATCTAAAAATATCAATATTCATGCACGTACAGAACAATTATAGAAACAATACTAGTGATCAGTATTAATAATAATAATAATAATAATAATAATAATAATAATACATTATTCAGCGTGGCAATTAATGTTTCTATATACTCCTAATTGAACCGTTGAGCAAAGTAAACATATTACATTTTGTCCCAAAGAACAACAAAAAAATTCTCCTTCTCATTCTTTACGAAACCACCTCTTACTGCTTGTAGAGATAGAGTTTGTAGAGCGACATGATACCGCCACTGCTTGCCTTCAGTACGTGAATGAAACACACAGCAATGTACAGGAAACTCCTCGTACCCGTTTCAATGTCCGTGATTACACGATGTAATCACGACATCCGCTTTGATCACCGCTGAGATATAGTAATGTGTTACTTGGTTTGTATAAAGAGCAGTCTTCACGAAATTAATTACCGGGGTTAGGATTTTCAGACACATACTTTTTTTCTTGGTAGGATAAATGAGATCCCTCTAAAAGAAACCAGTATGTGAAATGTTGCTTCCAGATGAGAATAATTTAATGGCAATTTTCCAGCACTTCCCACCCCTCTTTTGGGATCTTTGTCCCTGTTTAGCTTCCCTCTGCCCATAACCTCCTTTTATACACTTTTATTGCCACTTTTTAATAATTTTATGATTTAATTTACTTCTGAATTTAGTTGCATTGCAATTTTTTTATTTTTTTATTTTATTTCTATTTTTATTGCTAGTAAGTTTGAAATGAATACAAGTTAATAAATACTTCGGAATATGTATGATAAGAACTTTCTTGTCTTAAATTTTAACGTACCTTGTTAACATGTTTCATCCTATTTTCGGTCATCTTCGGAACTGGTCGTTGTTGGTCTTGGCGCTTCTTGTTTCCTGTGTGGGTGCGTTCGTAGTGTAGAGTCAAAGAGTGTGTATGTGTATTGAAATTGAATTGTGTGTTTAGAATATCGTTGGGGTGTGTTTTTCGTGTGTCTGTATATTTCATATTGTTCTAGTGTGTTGAGTTTCTGGCTTTTTGGTTGGATGTGCAGTATTTCCATGTCTGTGTTGATGTCTCTGTAGGTGTGGTTGGCATTTGTGATGTGTTCTGCATATGTGGAGGTGTTTTGTAATTTTGTTATGGCTGTGATGTGTTCTTTGTAACGTGTTTGAAATGATCTGCCTGTCTGTCCTATGTAGAAGTTGTTGCAGGTGTTACATTTGAGTTTGTATACGCCCGTGTGGTTGTATTTGTTTGTTTGTGTGTTGAGATGTTTTTGTAGAGTGTTATTTGTTCTGTATACGATGTTGTAGTTTAATTTCTTGAATGAGGTTGCAATTTTATGTGTGTTTTTGTTTTCGTATGTTAGTGTGATGTATTTTTTGTGTTTTTGTGTTTGTGTTGTATCCTTTTGTTTTTTGTGGTTTTGTTCTGTCTTACGTATTATGTTGTCTATTATGAGATGTATTAATAAATACAATGAAAGATAAACTAGCCCACTCCTGAATGAGTAAGACTCGTGCTCAGGAGGGGATTCCAATACAGACAAAAATAAAATTAAAATTGAGAGTGAATGCAGATTAAATAATGCTTAATATGTTTAAACCCAAACTATAAATCCAATACAATTTTTTTTATTAATTTGGAGAGGATTCGTGGTTGAAATATTATTGGAATAAAATTTGTTTAATAATCTGGGACTTTGACTCATGCTTTCATAAAAAGCTGTATATTGGTTTTACATTTTGGTTCAGACAAATGCAGAGAATTCACATTTTTAGTTCTATATTTATGTATATACCTTTCAAAGTTATTAAAATTTCTATTAAAATATTTTAATAAAATAAAATAATACACTGTGTCCGGGACAAAATTTACCAATAAGAAAGCTTAATAACTCGCGTAATAATGGAGATAGGAAAATTAAATTTGCGACAAATGAAAGAGGGACATTTTAAGTTTTATGTGTAATGTTGGCAACATTTGGTCATTGTTGTTGACATAGCTGTAATTAAAATGGCGTTCACAGTGCAACAAAAAGTTCAATGCTGCTATTGGCTTGCCGAATTCAAGTATCCCAAGATAGTGGAGAGAAGATTTAGACAACAGTGGCCTGAGAAGCAACCACCAGATAGGCACACAATAACAACTTGGCATAGAAAGCTTCTTGAGAGAAAACACCACGCGGGAAGAAAGTGACAGAAGCGCAAGTCCACAGAATTCAGCAAGCTTTCCAACGGAGCCCGTGTAAGTCTGTTCGCCGTGCCAGCAGGGAACTTGCAATTCCAAAGTCAACTATCCACGATGTTCTGCACAAGAGGTTACGTCTGCATGCATACAAGATTCAATTGGTTCAAAAGTTGAAACCAAACGACTTACCTGCACGAAATGATTTCGCTAGTGACATGCTGATGAAAATTGATATTGAAAATGGATATCTGCAGAAGGTCGTGTTTAGTGATGAGTCCACCTTCCACGTCTGTGGGATCGTCAACAGGCATAATTGTCGCATCTGGGGATCAGCATGGCCTCCCAGATCCCCAGACCTAACCCCACTGGACTTCTTTTTTTGGGGGATACATAAAATACATTGTGTACAAGACTGTAGTGGCAGATTTGGAGGATCTGCGTCGGAGAATTGTCGCTGCTTGTGCAACTGTCACTCCAGAGATGTTACGAAACACATGGCAAGAACTTGAATATCGCCTGGACATCTGTCGTGCTACAAGAGAAGTTTATTAGTGATCATTCGAAACTTTGGCAGTCCCTTTGTCAATTCCCGCAAACAGCATTTTCATCCATCAATTATTTGGTGAGTTATTAAACTTTCTTATTGGTAAATTTTGTCCCGGACACCCGGTACATTTGTTTAATGTTGAAAACTTTGAAATGTTTAAACAACAATTCAGTTGGGTAATCTTTCTGCTTTTTTAAACAAATTTTTAATACTTTTTTCTGCAGTAAAATTAACGGATAAAGTTTGGATTTATAAGTTCCACCCTAACCTATAATACCATACATATATATAGATTGAAATAATGCTAAATAAATTACACGTAAACAGTTAATTGACAAAATATTTCTTAGACTAATAAAGTAACATAATGTTTTACGTAATTTATTATGAAAATATAGAAACCGTGAAGAGAACTGGATCAGAAAAAAACTGCAAAATCCATGTACCACCATTTCTAAACAAACTATGAATTACAAATATAGGCCTACAGGAAGATCGACTAAGACATGGAGCGATACTTAGTGAGATGGGAACAGGCGAGATTACTGTAATCGCCAGATTTGAAAAGAGAATAAGAAGAAGACTTCTTGATATTATTACATACATGTGCCACTGAAAGCTTCTCTTCGGGTGAAGTTACAGAAAGTAGATTGAGAATGTTTCAGAAATAAACTTCTTAATTATGGAGAAAAATAATTAAATAGAAAGTCAATAACATCGTTAAAAGTAGAAGGAAAAGTTAGAAATTACAAATTATGTTCATGCTATAATAATTCAGACGATCCTTCAGCCAAGTGTGCCAATAAACAAAACAAAATACACAGCATGTTTGAAAGATCAGCCAGAGTTGAATTAAAAATAGGAGGTAAACAAAAAAATGTTAAACAAAGTCCAGAAGTACTCATTTACACATATATAAATTTAATGCGAGAATCAATAGTACAGGGAGGTTTAATATTTCGATAATTGATGGAGCTAATGTGAACTCTCACTTCAGAAGGCACGACACTCGAGGTTTTCTGGGTACTGATTGGACGGAACTGGTCGTAATTAATTCTGTCTCTGTTGTGGCATGAAATCCAAACGAATTTCACTAATTTCTGTTAATGGAATTGAAAGAAGCCACGATTTTCAATTTCCGCCCTAATACTGTTGTCTGCTTAGAGGCCGTTTTAAAAGCTACCATTTGATTTTTGTCTCCAATACGGCAATGCCATTTATTTAAGGGGAGTTCTAAAAGCTACTATTTACAATTGTCCACCTTAGTCTATACCGTAATGTTATCTGCTTAAAAGTACCGTCGGAAACTCGAATTGCAATATTTCAATCTATGTTGAAACATGATCTACTTATCGGCAGTGTTATGAACTACAATTTACGAGTTTTATACATAGTCTACACCGTAATGTTCCATCAACATTGTTAGAAACACGATTTGCAATGTTAGCTACTACTTAGCGATAGTGCTAGAAACTACGATTTACAAATTTTCATTTTTTTTGCAGTAATGTTATCTACCTATCGCTAGTGCTAGAAACGATTTACAAATTTTCAATTTTTACCATAATGTTATTTACCTATCGGTAGTGCTAGAAACTACAATTTACAAATTTTCAATTTCTACCGTAATGTTATCTACCTATCGGTAGTGCTAAAAACTACAATTTACAAATTTTCAATTTTTACACTACCTATCGCTAGTGTTAGAAACTACGATTTACAAATTTTCAATTTTTACCGTAATGTTATCTACCTATCGGTAGTGCTAAAAACTACAATTTACAAATTTTCAATTTCTACCGTAATGTTATCTACCTATCGGTAGTGCTAAAAACTACAATTTACAAGTTTTCAATTTTTACACTACCTATCGCTAGTGTTAGAAACTACGATTTACAAATTTTCAGTTTTTACCGTAATGTTATCTACCTATCGGTAGTGCTAGAAACTACGATTTACAAATTTTAAATTTTTACCGTAATGTTATCTCCTATCGGTAGTGCTAGAAACTACGATTTACAAATTTAAATTTTTACCGTAATGTTATCTACCTATCGGTAGTGCTAGAAACTACGATTTACAAATTTTAAATTTTTACCGTAATGTTATCTACCTATCGGTAGTGCTAGAAACTACGATTTACAAATTTTAAATTTTTACCGTAATGTTATCTACCTATCGGTAGTGCTAGAAACTACGATTTACAAATTTTAAATTTTTACCGTAATGTTATCTCCTATCGGTAGTGCTAGAAACTACGATTTACAAATTTTCAATTTTTACCGTAATGTTATCTACCTATCGGTAGTGCTAGAAACTACGATTTACAAATTTTCAATTTTTACCCTAATGTTATCTACCTATCGCTAGTGTTAGAAACTACGATTTACAAATTTTCAATTTTTACCCTAATGTTATCTACCTATCGGTAGTGCTAGAAACTACGATTTACAAATTTTCAGTTTATACCGTAATGTTATCTACCTATGTGTAGTGTTAGAAACTACGATTTACAAATTATACCGCAATGTTATGTACCTATCGGTAGTGCTAGAAGCTACGATTTACAAGTTCTTAATTTATACCATAATGTTATCTACCTATCGGTAGTGCTAGAAACTAAGATTTAGAAGTTTTCAACTTACACTGTAATATTATTTACTTAGCGGTGGTGTTAGAAAGTAAGATTTACCATTTTTTTAATTAATTATAACGCGATGTGACCTACTTATAGATAGAAACTACAGTTTTTACGCATTTGTATGACTTTTAGACTTTGACGGTGACATCTAAAACGTTTCGGAACTACATACAGGTTGGAAGGGCAAAAGATAAGACCAGAGAGGTTGCCTGTTCTGTTGGGAATTGTTACGCCAGCTTAATCCGAACGATTGAGCCAATTTCTATTTTTCGGTAATATTAGAAACTAACATTTACAAATTTCGAACTTCTACTAATAATGGTGTCTGTTTATGGGTAGTGTTAGAATCTGTGATTAACAATTAATTTTTGCTTTTGTATTACGATAAGGTATACTTAACAGGAAATTGCTTAATGGAGAGGATGTATATTTTAAATGTTCCTGCTAATAAAACAAGAATTTGTTGAATTCAAAGGCAATTCACAATCAAATACTAAAATAGGAAAGGAGAACGACAGAACAAATTTCCAACTTTGATTGTAGCAATTGCAGCCTATCATCTAATGCAGAAATATTAACGATGCATACACACACACACACACAAAGAGTAGTGTTCTGCCAAATGGCAGGTCTTTCACTGTAAACCCAGCATTCTCCAATCTTTCCTATTTTCTGCCTTCCTCTTAGTCTCCGCATATGATCCATATATCTTAATGTCATCTATCATCTGCCCCGAACTCTTCTCCCGTTCACCATTCCTTCCAGTGTATCCTTCAGTAGGCAGTTTCTTCTCAGCCAGTGACCCAACCAATCTTCCCCATCAGCTTCAGAATCATTCTTTCTTCATCCACTTTTTCCAACACAGCTTCGTTTGTTATTCTGTTTGTCCATTTCACAGACACCATCCTTCTCCATGTCCATAGGCCTATTTCAAATGCTTCTAGTCGCTTCTCTTCACATCGTCGTAATGTCCATGTTTCTCCTCCATACAATGCCACACTCCACACAAAGCACTTCATTAGTCTCGTCCTGAGTTGTTTTTCCAGAGGTCCGCAGAAGATGCTCCTTTTCCTATCAAAAGCTTCCTTTGCCATTGCTATCCTGCTTTCGACTTCCTAGCAATAGCTCACGTTACTGATTGTAGTACACAAGTATTTCAAATTGTCCACATGCCCTACTGCCTCATTTAGTATTCGCACGTTTACCTTCTACAGGGACATCATTTTATTTTTACTAACATATTTAATATTAACCTGGCTATACCGTTGGATCAACGCCGTTTGTTACCCCTTCCATGACTGGAGTTCAATGATACTGGCATAATATACAAACAAATCACTTTACTAGGTATAGGAGGGAAGAAAAGTAGTTCATCCATTTAGGTAAACTAGGAAATATCGCGCTTTTGAGTTTGATCATTTTCATTAGGTTTTGTTTAATCAAAATACAGTACAGTATTAACAATAAGTGTTTTTACTCACGAACTGAGCTGTCCATGTGGACGTATTCATTATGCAGTGTATATTATACTGTCTACAGCACATTAGCGTACAATATAGAGAATGAAGTTAAATTGAAAACTAATCATAATATGGATATTTAAACACATTTTTTAAAATGGTGGCCGTTCATTTCGATACAGGCTTCAGTTCTAATGTGTGTAATTCCAATTACCAGTTTCGTCCTTCGTACTAGTAACTCATGTTGAAATAATTCTGTACCTACTCTATAAAAGAGTACCTTACGCACTGTAAATTCAATCTTCACTTCTGCCCGATCCGAAAAGATAAAATTTCCCAGTCATATTATCTACTGTCCGTCCAAATGGTTATGTCGTAGGGTCGTAGAAAGGGGGAAAATCACGTGACAGTTAATTACTTAACGAGGGCCTTTTATTTAAGTTGTTTTAAACAGTTGTATAATATTACGTAGACGTCCAATTCCTAATAGAAATTAATGTTCTCAGAAAAGAGCTAAGACAGCCCAGCCACTAGCTGGCGAATAAAAGCTGGTGGGTGAAACCGGAATACAACGTAGGCAAATGGACGACAGTACCTGTGCGAAAATGATTCAATATTGAAAGCTCTTTCGTCACTGGAAAACGCGAACATATTTTTGGAACGTACTGTTTACTATGACCGTAAGGCTACTATGACTGTATATGCGGTCTTGGATCTGTGTGCAGGACGGTTGAACTTCATTAGTAGAAGGGGTGGAAGTGAAGTATATTCAAAAACTCAGGTACAATAAAAATTGAAGTAAAAATAAAATGATGTCCCTGTATAATATTAACTATATGGGCTTCATGAAACATAAAACGTGGCAACTATAATTTTTGAGGGACAGTATTGAAAAAGTACGCAGAAATATAAATCTTTCGGAAATTGGTGGCTGTTGTGGTGTGAACCTGTGGTTCAGAAATTTCGATAGTCGCAAGTAATCAACTACAACAAATAGGTAACAAAAATATGAGAGATTTTCTCTGGGATTTCTTT
Organism: Periplaneta americana; assembly: GCA_025594305.2. Classification (NCBI taxonomy): domain Eukaryota; kingdom Metazoa; phylum Arthropoda; class Insecta; order Blattodea; family Blattidae; genus Periplaneta; species Periplaneta americana. The sequence goes on along the minus strand of JAJSOF020000013.1, from coordinate 164,451,176 downwards.
TTCCTCAACATTACAAATTTCATTGCAGCTTACCTTTCCATTTCTCCATACTTCTTATCATAATATAAGGAGTAAGAGCTGGGGTGGTCAGCCAGTTACTGCTACTCTGCGCCGGCCGCGCCTCTAGCGGGGGCGTATTTCGAATTAATATTTAAGATATGCAGCATATGAAGTGCGTTCACAAGGAGACACGGTTGACTAAGGAATTCCGAACACCTATATTTCAGAACTGAGAATTGACTATGAAGTTTACGTTCGCGTAATATTTCAGTTCATCGTGGTATAATGTATTCGTAGGCAGGGCCGAATTTAGGCATAGTGCCGCTCCTAGGCAGTGCTAAAATTTTCCACCCCCAACTCCCACAAACAGTTTATGAGTAGGTGTTATACAGGTCATGTTTAGTTTAAATTAGTTTTAAATGAAATGTTACAATTCAGATAACAATAAATTACTTAAATCAAAATACAGTGAAACTTCCCAATAGTGGACACCGCCGGGGAAAAATTAAATGTCCGTTATTAAGAAATAATGTCCGCTATTTAGAAAATCGTTAGTATGTATACAGTACATCAACATACAAATATCAGTAAGTTTACTTTTCCAGTCAGATGCAATTTCTGGATCAACAGAAGCAGATTCACCACATACACTTTTGTAGGAAATATTGTGTCGTGACCGAAACTAGTCTAGCCAACCACCGGAAGTTTTAAAATTAGAATAACCCAACTCTTTAGCAATTTCTAAAGCTTTCTGTCTAATCAAGGTCCCAGATAAAGGCATCTTATTTGCTCTAGCACGGCAGAACCATTCATATGTTAAATTGTCAATAGCAAGTCCCTCAGTTTTAGGAAAAGCTCTTTTTGTGTTCTCATTTGCATTCTCAGTGCATGATTTTAAAATAACATACTTGTTTTTCAAAATTTCACTAACCTGAGTTTTTCCCACATCAAACTTTGTGGCCAGCTCACGAACACTTAATTTCCCCTTCTCACTATGCTTTACAATATCCACTTTCTCCTTTAGTGACAAACGTTTACGTTTTTGTGACCCTTTTAATGTGACTGTACTTCCGAACGCTCAACTTGACAAACTAAGAAAGTACGGACTGCTCACGTACAGTATCACAACTAACAACTGTGCTGCTTACCTTCAATAAAGTACAAGAACGTTCAAATGCACGATAATGATTGTTGCAAAGAATTCCGTTAGAATTCCGTTTAATTTACAACCGTCTTTTTCTTTTTTTTTTTCTTTCACTCTGTCCGTTATTTGGGAGTTTTAATTGTTGTTGGGAGATACATTTCAGTGTCAGCGTCCGTTATTGAGAATGTCCACTATTTGGAAGAATTTTATCACAATGGCCAATGTTATTTTGCAGGGGAATTTTAAAGTGTCCGCTATTGAGAGGAGTCCGCTATTGGGAAGTGTCCGTTAAGGAAAGTTTCACTGTACATGCTTCTTACTTGTGGATTATTAAGATTTCCTTCGCACTTTCTTCACAGAGAAAGCATCGATGATGCCATCAAGTCGATCTCACGAAGCATATCAGACTCGATGGGAAGAAACATATTCAAACTTATTCATTGTTGGAACAAAATTGATTTGTGAAAGCCAGGCTGTGGTTTATTTTTAAGCATTGGTTTTGTTGATGATAAAATTATTACGAGTATTTCTTACTTCGATAGGAGGCATAAACTAAATTAAAAAATAAACTCCAACTCTGTGGAATAAACCTTTTATATCGAATTATATAGTGCACATGCTGGAGAGAGATTAAATAGTATTGTGACAGTGACGTGAGATTCGAACTCACGACCAGCGTCCCGCAAGAGAGAAGATCGCGCGGGCTCCACGGAGCACTGAGGGACGGCGCGCGGCGGAAAGAAGAGAGGGGAAAGGGCCTACGCTGCGAGGGAGTGTGCGCGCGCAACTGCTGCGTGCGGAGTGAAGGGGGACGGACCCTCCCGACTCTTCGAGAAGTCCGTCGAAGTGGAAAAATCGGGAATTCGAACTTTCCAGGCTACGTCGCTGTGGTTATAAAAGAAGAAGCGCGAGGGAACTCGGACAGTGTGTGTGTGTGTGTGTTTGTGTGTGATTCATGATTAGTTCAGTGAGTAAGCCAGTGAACAGAGCAAGCCAGCCAGTCTTGTGTACCGGAGTTCGACTAGAGTGTGCGTCCGCAACTGTGTCAGCATCCGAAGGCCTGAGTTCGAGTGCAGTGGACCGCAGTTGGAGGGACCTGAGTTCGAGTACAGTGGGCTGTCTCTGAAGGTCTGTGGTTCGAGATACTGTGAACTCGAGTGACTGAGCTAGAAGAACTGTGAACTGAGAACTGACAGTTCTGATTTGTAAATAGTGCTTTGTAAATATTAGTTAAGATTAACAGTTCATTGTTGTTCGTAATAGTCCAAGTAAATTGTCATTGTCGTTTGTGGAGTGCAATAACGAACGCTGTGTTGCTGTGCGGAGAGCAAATCCCATTGTTGACGAGAGCGTTTAAGGTGAATTGTAGAAAGTTACATTGTTGAGTTGAAATAAAATTCACAGTATTGTTGACGATATATTATATTGGAAATGTAACTGAGAGTTGTGGTTACTATTCATAGTGATAAGCGACGCTGATATAACCTCGACAGTTGCGAGAGTCGTTAAATAAAATATAATTTAATTTACTTTCATGGCGATAAAAAATAAACACACATGCAATTTGATTTTTAACAGTACAGTCGTGTTTATACAAACAGTTAAATCTAAGCAGTTTCATAGTTTAATAACGTGATACCGGCATTACAATATAATTATGCAGCTGCTCACTTTCCTTTTACTCTCAAATCGACCGCGACAATGCGCTAATAAAACTATACCCGACTTCCACAAGGTGTTCAAGAACAAACTTCAAAAGATTTACCATTAAGTGTTTTAAAAACAAATTTCACTGTAAAATAAAAATTAAAAAAAAAAAGGAAGAGAGAGAGAGAAAATGCCGGATTTAAGCCTAGGTAACTGCTTAGGTTGCCTAGGCTTAAATCCGGACTGTTCGAGGTACCTTCAATCTCCAAAAAGTAACAACTTTCTAGAGTTATCGAAACTAAGTGGTGAATTACTTTAGTTAAGTATATAGTTTCGACTGCACTGCTGTATGTGTGCATCAGGTTATCTAGAGTATTGTACCTTCCAAGGGATTTAAAAATTTTAAGCCGCGGACCTGTGTCGTGCGACCGTCCTTTAGGTCGCACTGATTGCTAGCCGGATGGCTACTGCGTTCGACTTCTGACACCACCATTTTACTCAACAATGGAAAATTATTTTGCTGGAAGAGCTGGAGCTCTCAGGATACTATAGGAAAACTACATGATTACTAAACTTAATCTGAAATGATTGCAATATTGTAAACTCTACCTGATTTATTATATATTTACAAATGTACAAAGCTACTTACAAGGTATTTCATTGGATGACGCCATGCCGCTTCCAAGTCTCTCAAATTCACCCTCTCTGCCAGTCTTCACTAACTGCCGCATCTCCTCACCAACACTTCTTATGTTTCGTTATCCGTTTCCCGCCCAGGGTGCCGACCACGCCATCCACCAGGTGAGATGGGCTTAAAAGCTCTTTTGATTTCACGTACTTACAAATAGCGCCTTAATCATACATCTCTTACATTAAATTTAATTCAGTGCATTATAGTGATAAGTCGCTATAATGAGACTACGCGCAAGAAAAGAGTTCGAACAATGCGTGATATAGTTTTAACCAATTAAAATGCATGCTCTGTTCTACTGGACCAATGCGATTAGTGCAGCAATGATCTGTGGCGTAAGAATACTTTCATTGTAGGCAGTGATTTACCACACGCCCGACAAGACTCTATACCGCTGGCTAAGCATCTTAAGACCGTGTATTCCGCTGACACTGTTCCTGTTTCAAATTTAATACTCCACAGGAAATCATGCTACAGGGCGTTCTTTAGCCCTGGGGCATAACACCTGTATTTTGTATATTTCGCTTTATTTTTATTTTTAAACCATTATTATTTTCGCCCCTGAGCACGAGTTCTACTCTTTCAGGGGCGAGTTAAAGTTTTTCTATTTATATTACATTTTATGTTACAATTATTAGCAAAATAAATAAATAAATATGCTTTATTATTTTGGGGAAATGATGCTCACATTGGCAAAGTTTGTTATTGAGCCATCAGATTCTAAGTTGACTGCCCCCTGCAGGCTTTTATTTATTAGACAAGAAATTATTACCGTAACTAGTCTTTATAAAATTATAAGAAGCTGTTGTTGTTGTTTAGTCAATGTCCGGAGAGAAGTATGGACTCCACAAGTGATACCAACAAGGCATCACTCATAAGGCAACTAGACCAGAAGATAATGGGGTAGGGCGGCCAGTTCATTTCCCCCTCCATTGCAAACATCGCTGACTAGCTACATATTACACTAATCAGACTTAAGATGCATACAAACAATTGTTCTTCCTCTGACACATATCGTCAAGTGAGATGTACTGTCTGATAATAGACGTTCAGTTCGCGACAGGATCATCTTGGCCCGAAATCTTCTCCCGTTCACCAGTCCTTCCACTGCATCCTTCAGAAGGCAATTTCTTCTCAACCAGTGACACAGTCAATTCCTTTTCCTCTTTCTGATCAGTTTTAGCATCATTCTTTCTTCATTCACTCTTTCCAAAACAGCTTCGTGATATGGGGAAGGATGGAGAGTGTGAAGTGGACAGACAGAATAAGAGAAATTGGCTAATAAATATTATTATTGTTGCAGAATGCGATCTGGATATTGGGCTACATTTCTACAACCTTCACTGACAGCACTTCTGTTTAAACGTAAGTGGAGTATTAAATATTTAGAATGCTACATGTTTATCATTTTTATTGAAACAAGGGTTAAATAGAACTCGTTATATTTACCTGGTAAATGTTAAAGTTCCCTCCAAATTTTAATCAACAGTTTATATGTATATATTTAACTGCATTAGTCTCTGGAATATGGAGAAAGACGTCTGACACAGAATATAACCGAAGTCAATGCTGTAATGTTTTTTTTTTACCTTGAACGGAGGAAAAATCCGAAGGCTTACACTGCACTCTGAGACTTATGGTTTAATGGTCACCTCGATTGCCATTACATTTGCTTTTCGGAAGTTCAAGCCCGTTCGAGGGCGATACACATCATTACCATAATTTCTTTTATAATGGGAATAAAATAGGAAGGCGCGTATCATAGACGTAGGGCACATGAAATAATGTTTTTGAGTAGTAGTTTTCCAGACAGAATATATTATTCCTTGTACAAGTGAAAATGCAGAGTTAGACACAGTGAACTTACGTGCGTAAGTTTGTCCCTCTCTCTAGCCTCAGTCTAGCGCAATTCATAAAATACCAATAATAATAATTACTGTTATTGAACACTGTGATTATTTCAGACTGTTTTTCGCCAAGGGAGGAAAATTAAAGAGTGAGAATGAGACTGAATGGCGTTAATGTACCGTAAGATATGTCAGACTTTTAAATTTTCATTTAGTCCTCATGAGAGGTGGGCAACGTGGAGTGAAGGGGAGGTTTTTGTGATCCTTGACCTCTACGGTAGCCGAGAAGGCCCAAAATTATTACCACCGAAAAAGCAGCCTATAGGTCATCGAGAGACAGCCTAGTAAACAATATTAATCGCTTAAGGAACTAAATAAATGAGATGGATTGATATACGAATGGTAACAAAGAAATGAATATACTTCGTTATGATGACGCAATTATCATTTCAGACAATGAAGGCAATTATTTTACAAAGACCGTTTCATCAATTAATGCTCAGCTTTGGAAATTACATTATGAAATTTTCAACCAAATAAAAAAGCAATAATAATTCTTCTAACTTCTTTTTGTCAAGCGATGTGGATGAGAATCAAGTTCCTTGTTAAATCCGCTTGGTAACATAGCGCAAGCATCATTCTTCATTTGTACTGAACTATATTACCGCAACACAACAGTCTAGTATATACAGTCACGAAGCTTGAGTTGTGAGGATGCTAGGAACAATAGACTGTGCAGGTACTATTTCGCATTGTCTGTAATGAGGCGATATTAGCGATCCTAGTGGTCAGCAACTATCTATGGATGCATATTTACTATGTAATGAGCTTCGTGACTGTATATACTAGACTGTGGCAACACCATGGCGATAATATGACTGTCCCTGCGTTTGTTGTGGAATAACTCTTCTCGGGTTCTCAGCCAGGTGAGTTGGAGATTTGCTTCCAAGCTTTCGATGACTAGCTCTGCCATCTTCTTCAGGGAATAAAGTGTCGTGGGACCATGTCTAGCCAGGACCAGGAACTAACTCCTGATTGGCCACACGCTTGGACCAGAACGTGGCAGGCGGCTGGGACTAAGAAATAGCTTCTGATTGTCCAGCAGCGGGAAGCCCTGCCGATGTTCATATACCGGCTAGAGATGGTCCCACGACATGTCATTCCCTGAAGAAGATGGCAGAACTAGTCAACGAAAGCTTGAAGCAACTATCCAACTCACCTGGCCAAGAACCCGAGAAGATATTAATCTGAATACTAGAAATTATTTTTACGCAGTATTTCGTGTCATGGTTATAGCATATAACACTTGTATTTTTGTCGTTCTTTGGGTGGTTCTCACTGGTTTTGAGTAAAATTATTTTTGTTTTCGATTTCAAAGGAATCTGAGTTTTCCGAATGGGGTTAAGTACCTGTACGATAGTGGGGGAGGGGGTTGCAAACAAAATCTTGCCCAGAAGTGGGTCGTGCCTTCGCAAAAGTTTAGAAACTACCGATCTAAATGAAAGAAATAAGAGGAAGATTATTATTATTATTATTATTATTATTATTATTATTATCATCATTATCAGCATTATCGTTATCATCATCATAGGATAATGTTAAAATGGATTTGAGGGAGGTGGAATATGATGGTAGGGACTGGATTAATCTTGCTCAGAATAGGAACCGATGGCGGGCTTATGTGAGGGCGGCAATGAACCTCCAGGTTCTCTAAAAGCGATTTGTAAGTAAGTATTATTAGTATTAATGATTGATAAAATGGCAAACTTACTAGTGTTAATTATATAAGCAAGTGTGGCTTACAGCTGTTTCGGTGCATACTGTACACCTTCATCAGAGCTTATTAGATCCTGGCGTCATCTAGATATCGCTGCCTGTTGTAGGAGTGTGTTTGCAGTTTATAACGTAGTTCCCATATACCTCAAATCCCCTCTAGGAATTTTCCTTGCCTGAGAGAATTCCTTCACTAAACAAACAGACATATTCATAATAGTTCTGTGAAATATGAATAACTTAGACTCCAAATTTTTAAAGGAAGAAAACACAATTTCCAGTGAAGCTTAATACTATACGAAAGAAGCATTGAGCATATGGGGCTGTTCAATCAAATGACCAGTTTCCATAGAAACGCCTATCTACAACATAGTAGGTCTACTAATCAAGGCCCACAAAACCAATGCTTTTTTTTTTCTTAACGTGGAAGGCTCTGTAGCAGTGGTCGTCAGCACTCACTGAAATGGGTTACGGGTAAGCAGTGCATGACGACATGCACCCTCGTGCAGGAGGAAGCATACCCGCCAGCTGAAGCTGTAAGAGACTGCGGGTAAGAGACGCTAGCCCGAGAGTGCAGTGTTCTGATGACCGCTGTTCTACAGTGTTTTTACATACAAAGACGTATGCTAACCACAGCCTTTTAAGAGCACAATTTGCAACAAGAAGAAAAATTGGCACTGAATAAAGTACTGTATTACTAGGGGGCGAATTTTACTGTCTAGGAACCAATTAGACGTACACGAGAGTGAAAAATTAATGTTGTAAATAAAATTACGAATAATTAAATACAAACAAATGTGCCGTTCAGAGCAGAAGTGGTGTAAGTCAAAAATCGGTAATGAGGGTTAAAGTAAACATTCTATAAAATACGGCGCAAAGTAGCAATTAATATTTAATTTATGTAAGTTATTAGTAGCCAGTGGACAGCAAGAAGGACAGATTAATTGCCACTTTGCGCTGTATTTTACAGAATTTTTACTTTAAACCTCATTACACAATTTTTACTTACACTACTTTTGCTCTGAATGACTCAAATATTGAGCATATTGAACCAAGTTTTCAAATCTAAACAATTTCAAAAAAGTTTAAAGTTCACAATATCTTAGAAGTTTCAATCTTGCTGTTTGGTAGCAAAATTTGGACACTTTGAAAACATAATCAAATATCCAACAGATAACATTTAAATAACTGGAAACACTTTGTTGGGCCATAAACGAAGAAATGTTGCAGGCTTTAGAAATTACAAGAAATTAGATATGTCTCCATTAAAATGGATGACAGTAGCATCGCTCTATAACAGATGAAATTACTAACGTGAAGGAACGGGAACATTAGTATAACCTTTAAAATGCATGATGTTTTTTTGGCATATGGTCTAGAATCATGAAGAATGATGATTTATGACGTATACGAAAGGAGACTGCATTGACAGAATGTTCATACGAAACTAACAATTAAATTTCCTTCACAGAACGTGCCCATGTCCTGTACAAAGTTGCAATAAATTTTATTTACTATATTTTATTTAAAATGTACGTCGATCTAATACCTAACAAAATATTTGTGTGAAATTAGTGTTAAACTTCCCACATACAACCTGTCCATAAGCTACCGGCATAGCTCAGTCGACTGAGGAGCTTGCCTGCCGGTTCGGAGTTGCGTTCGATCCCCGTTTGGGCTGATTACCTGGTTGGGTTTTATCCCCGATGTTTTTCCCAACCGTGAGGCGAATATCAGGTATTCTCTGGCGAACCCTCGGCCTCATCTCGCCAAATACCATTTTGCTATCAACAATTCCATTGACACTAAATAACCGAGTAGTTGATACTTACTTCCTTATGGCTTTTAGAGAATCAGAAGCTTCATTGCCGCCCTCACATAATCCCGCCATCGGTCCCTATCCTGAGCAACATTTATCCATTCTCTACCATCATAATCTACTTCCCTCAAATCTATTTTAATATTATCCTCCCATCTACGTCTCGGTCTCCCCAAAGGTATTTTTCTCTCCGGCCTCCCAACTAACTCTCTATATGCATTTCTGGATTCGTCCATACGTGCTATATGCCTTGCCCATCTCAAACGTCTGGATTTAATATTCCTAATTATGTCAGGTGAAGAATACAATGCGTGCAGTTCTGTGTTGTGTAACTTTCTCCATTCTCCTGTAATTCCATCCCTCTTAAGCCAAATATTTTCCTAAGCATCTTATTCTCAAACACTCTTAGTCACTGTTTCTCTCTGAAAGTGAGAGTCCAAGTTTCACAACCATACAGAACAGTCGGTAATATAACTGTTTTATAAATTCTAACTTTCAGATTTTTTGACAGCAGACTGGATGATAAAAGCTTCTCAACCGAATAATAATAGGAATTTCCCACATTTATTTTGAGTTTAATTTCCTCTCGAGTGTCATTTATATTTGTCATTGGTGCTCAAAGGTAATTGAATTTTTCCAGCTTTTAAAACTATAAATATCCAATTTTCATATTTTCATTTCGTACTATGTTCTGGTCACGAGACATAATTATATACTTTGTCCTTTCGGGATTTACTTCAAAACCTATCTCATTAGTTGTTTCAAGTGAAATTTCCATGTTTGTGTTAAGAGTTCGTGGATTTCCTCCAAAAATATTCATGTCATCCGCATAGACAAGCAGCTGATGTAACCCGTTCAATTCCAAACCCTCTCTATTATCCTGAACTTTCCTAATGGCATATTCTAGAGCGAAGTTAAAAAGTAAAGGTGATAGTGCATCTCCTTGCTTTAGCCCGCAGTGAATTGGAAAAGTATCCGACAGAAACTGGCCGATACGGATTCTGCTGTACGTTTCACTGAGACCCATTTTAATTAATCGAATTAGTTTCTTGAGAATACCAAATTCAATAAGAATATTATATAAAACTCCTCTCTTAACCGAATCATATGCTTTTTTTTAAATCTATGAATAACTTATGTAATGTGTCCTTACACTCCCATCTTTTCTCCAATATCTGTCGAATACAAACAATCTGATCAATAGTCGATCTATTACGCCTAAAACCACACTGATGATCTTCTCAAAAGAATATTGGACAAAATTTTGTACGACGTCAACGAAAGTGATATTCCTCGAAAGTTACTACAGTTAGTCTTTTCTTCCTTCTTGTACAATTATGGACTCCTTCAATTGTAATTGATACAGTGTCATTAAATAATCAACTAAAGAAAACATGCGCATATCCTCATTTATAATACATTAAAATTTTATTTGATTAATATTGGTGGTCCTTTTAATATTTAACAAGATATTCTTGCGAAACTAACAATCTGTTCTATAGAACACGTGCACATGTACGGTGGCAACACTAAATTTATGTTGAATTAAAAATGCGTGTCCATCTAATATTTAATAAATATTCGTATAAACCTGTTAAACAATGCTCAATAATAAAACATCTAATTTTTATAATCGAATACTTACTTACTTACTGGCTTTTAAGAAAGCCGGAGGTTCATTGCCGCCCTCACATAAGTCCGCCATAGGTCCCTATCCTGAGCAAGAATAATCCAGTCTCTATCATCATACCCCACCTCCCTCAAATCCATTTTAATATCATCCTCCCATCTACGTCTTGGCCCCCCCAAAGGTTTTTTTTCCCTCCGGCCTCCCAACTAACACTCTATATGCATTTATGGATTCGGCCATACGTGCTACATGCCCTGCCCATTTCAAACGTCTGGATTTAATGTTCCTAATTATGTCAGGTGAGGAATATAATGCGTGCAGTTCTGTGTTGTGTAACTTTCTCCATTCTCCTGTAACTTCATTCCTCTTAGCCCCAAATATTTTCCTAAGCACCTTATGCTCAAACACCCTTAACCTATGTTCCTCTCTCAAAGTGAGAGTCCAAGTTTCACAACCATAAAGAACAACCGGTAATATGACTGTTTTATAAATTCTAACTTTCAGATTTTTTGACAGCAGACTGGATGATAAAAGCTTCTCAACCGAATAATAACAGGCATTTCCCATATTTATTCTGTGTTTAATTTCCTCCCGAGTATCATTTATATTTGTTACTGTTGCTCCCAGGTATTTGAATTTTTCCACCTCTTCAAAAGATAAATTTCCAATTTTCATATTTCCATTTCGTACAATATTCCCGTCACGAGACATAATCCTATACTTTGTCTTTTCGGGATTTACTTCCAAACCTATCTCTTTACTTCCTCCAAGTAAAATTCCCGAGTTTTGTCTAATCGTTTGTGGATTTTCTCCTAACATATTCACGTCATCCGCATAGACAAGCAGCTGATGTAACCCGTTCAATTCCAAACCCTCTCTGTTATCCTGGACTTTCCTAATGGCATACTCTAGAGCAAGGTTAAAAAGTAAAGGTGATAGTGCATCTCCTTGCTTTAGCCCACAGTGAATTTGAAATGCATCTGACAGTTTTTATAATCGAATAGGGTTATTTATAAATTAATATTCCTGTACTTAGCACTAAGTTTATTAGGAAAATTATCATTTGTCACATTTTCGTAAATTCCTATATTCAATGTGTTAGCAGGAACTGATTGTGAAGTTCAAGCCGAACAAAACATTGATCCAGTTTTCTTGTTTTTCACTTCCGAAGTACGCCACGCCTGTGAATCTTGTAGCTTATCAAGGATGCTAAGCGGTCTGTGATTTAAAAAAGGAAGCATGTTCCCAATCAACATCAAGTCAGGAGTCTGACTTACACGCTTGAATTAAGCTCAACATTGCATTAGCAACGCAAATCAATTTCCGTTTAACATTAATGTTGGACAGCCCTGTCATTCAACATGTACATGCACACAGTCAGAAATAAGCAGCGAACTCTACTTTTCCTCAAGGCGCGTGTTTTATTTAGTGAGTTTTAGCCTGACTTGGGTCGCTAATAATACATGCTGGATGAAAGAGCTAATTGAGTTGTCGTTTTGGGATCCACACATTCACAGGGGCTCCTTAATAATTTCAAAGATGGCGATGAAATATGCAGCTAGCGCGGGGTCCTTCCCGACACCTTCAACACCCAAAAGAAAAACTCCTTCCTTCTTTCCCTTTTTTACTTCTTTTTTTTTTCTTCATCCGGCATTAAGGGGCCTTGGACTTAGCCATCAAGGTGCAGTTCGTATGAGAGGAATGGGATCAGACTTTGTACATAATTTAAATTTACTTTTAACGCCGCGTACGTTAACGCGAGCACGGAGCTCGTGAAATTTTATAACGCTCTCTCCACGGACAGGTAAAAAAGTTTGTCTTCTTTGAAAGGGGAAAGAAAACATCTTTTCTCGGAAGTTTTTCCTCCCCTCTTCCTACACGCCGAGCAACTCGCTTGTAATGACCGAGTGTGAAATCGCCGTCCTTGATTGAAATAAAGGGACAGACTAAATTGAAGGGCAGCGGCCTAATTGTGGAAACGTATAGTCCTGAGGTGAAGGGACGACAAGGGGAATCCTCGCCGTCATTTGTACGAGTTACAGTCAAGAACTTGCGCCATTGATTACCTTAAAAAAAAAAAAAGGCATAAAACCAGGCAGGGTCTTGCAACCGCGAGTTGAAGTTTTTCATGCAATCTCCTACAGTAATGCTCCTGTATTCATTAATTTTCAGTTCTTTATTTTCCGGAGTTATCCCTGCACAATATGGATGTAGGCCTACATGACAACACAAGTACAGCGCTACAATATAAATATGGATAAATGAAGAAATGAATAAATACACCATGTAAATAATTGTAGGATAGTTTGCTTATCTATTGAAATAATTCAAACAATTTAATTTAGTAGTCTGACCCAATATTTTGGGTTTGCCCTGTGACACAGAATAGCTCACAATAAAATTTAAAATGAAAAATTATATAAACAGGTTTCAGACAAAAGTGAATAAGACATAAGAAAAAAATAGAACCAAGTGTAATTTAAATTGAATGTACACCATAAAGATGCTGCCGAAATATCGCTGCAGAAAATTTCATTATGGTGGTGACGATGGCATCTTGAAGATCTCTCGTCAGCTTGTATTTTTCCCTCCACTTTACAAAGGCTTTCGGGATGGTGCCTCTCGCTCCGAAGAAGAGACCGGTAACTGTGATTTTTTCAATGTTGTATTTCGCCGATAGGTACTGAATCGTGGGCTCGTAGATTTTCTTTTTCTCTTCGCTCACTTCAGATGGTTGAGTGGCTGAGATTTCAAATCTGATGGTAGGATCAATTATTTCGGCTGTCTGTTTATTTATATTTATAGCTATGATATCGATCCTACGATTGCTTCCACCATCAGCAATACAATGAAATTCCTCGTGAACGTCTAGATTTTTGGATCGAAGTGCATCTGCGATCATAGAACGTATGATGTTGTGACGTTTTATTCTGAGTACTTCTCCCTGTGGGCAACTCCCAAGCACATGTGGTAAAGTTTCGTACTCACTGCAGTGCCTACAGTGGGTTGTGCCTGTAGAGCGACCAGGGAGAGAACGTACTGGTGCCACCATCGCAGTCATTTTTAGCATTTCTCTCCATTCAGAACTTGATAATCCGTCATGCTTGATGATCCACGAGTTGGCTGCACGTACTTCTTCAAACAATACAACTCCTTTTCCTTTCTGGGGGTATGCACACCAGGTTTTAAATTCACGGTACCGAAGATGTTGTCTTAATTGCTTCATGGATCCTGTAGCCTCATCTCTGCTCACTTGCAATTCCGACAAGCAACGGGTTCTTATAGTTTCGTAATCTCGTACAGCATTAACGTGCTGGTCATTTAGGTTTTCTAGCTTGGTATTGATGTAAGTCATTTGTATTAGTCTTTAAAAATATCTGAATAGTAGACATTACTTTCGGTTCAACCTGTACATTTCATTGAACTACTGACTCTACCTTCACTTTTTATTTTGAATGTTTCATTATATCGTTACCTTAATTCCAAAACCTCGTAACTCGCTCGAATGTCGATTTTCATTTTTGAAAGTATATCCACAGAGACAGAAGTTAAGTGGTATCGTAATATCCCAATATTATTGCTGGTATTCTAAATTAAGCTTCACTGCTTTGTCAGTAGATGGATCTGTGGATACACTTTCAAAACTCGCAAAAAAGTGAAACTCGTCGTCCGAACAAATTAAAGGTTTTTGGAATTAAGGTAACGATATGTCAAGGAGCATTATAAATCTCGGGATCTCATATTCATGACTTTAACATTAGACAAAGACATAAGATCAATACTTCCTGTAGGAGAATAACTAAAACACAGAACTCTTTTAAGAATATTGGAAGTAAATGTTTTAATAAATTTCCAGTGAATGTAACTAGTGTAATTTTAAAAGATTTAAGTTAGTTATTAAAGAAAGGTTAAAAAGTAACATATTTCCAGTGTCTGTCCTCTGTCTTCTTTCCATCAATTTATATGAGTCGTCGTTCCTTAAAGAGTAATTTGGCGGCTGCAACCTATTTTTTATTTCTCTCCAGGCAGGCTCACCTCTGTATGTTTTGAACATTGCGCATAATCGAATTCGCGTTCTCCGGTCCGTGAGTGTGTTTAAGATCAAGTGTGCAATCTCAGTAAATAGTAATATACGTTACAAGAGCGGTATGTTGACGTTTTCATGTTCGAGGAAAAGATTGAAAAAGCGAAACGTAGTTGAGCTTTTTTAATTTCCGAGAACATGAAAACAAACATACCGCTCGTGTATCGTACATTATTTTGTGCGAAGATCGTTTATTACATACCTGAAAGACGAATTTCTAATTAGTTGCAATGAAATCTCCATCTTGGTTTCTGTTTAATGACGGCAACTTCGGAAAACCAAAATATCTTTCTTCAACATTGTTGCTATAAAATGTTTTCTGTGTTTACTATAATCCAGCAGACCGTGATATACGCCTGTCTTTTTTTCCCCCCAGTCTATAAATGCGAACTTAAAATAAACGGTAAGGTTATGTAATGATTTATTTTTCATTTTAATATTTTAACAATATTATTTATATAACATATTGCAGTAATAACATCGGCATCTGGAATCTTGTTGATTTTTTCACGGCTTCCTTAATGTTACTTGTATCAGGAATGCAATAAGTTTCGTGGAGTAGTAGACTTTACTTAATTTTTGCAAATATTTAAAAACAATAATTAATATTGCAATTTAGGTGAAATTTGCAGTGGTAAGTTTCCAATTTATAATTATTACTATGTTAAACGTCTCTAAAAATAATATGTTAAAAGCCTAAAGCAGTAAAATGAATGTCGCGCTTAAGCGGTAAGAAGAGGGAAATTGTTATGTGTGTTACGTTGGGAATACTGAATGTGGTATTTCACACTTACCGCGAATTGGTTCTGTCTGGAAAACAAGCAAATACGCACGATCTCGCACAAAAGATATTAACGTTATGTTTTATGTTTCTTAGAAATGCAAATTTATTTGAGAATTTTTTTTTCTATTTATTTAACCATAGGTAATATCATATAATAGAACCAGAGCATTTTGATAACTAAGATACGGTTCTGTTTCGTCTTTTTTTCTCATTAAATATTTATAATGTTACTTATATCAATGATGTATGTTATTCCAAGTTACGAAATCTTTCCACGCCGACCAAATGCTATTTCGAGAATGATGAGCGAGACTCGAAGCGCACGAGAATGACGAGACGAGACTCGAAAGACAAATGCAGCGAACACAGCGAGCGAGAACGGCAGTTAGTTTTGTCCATCTCTAGTGTGTATATATGTCTGTGGGCTTATACGTTATTTATCTAGTCTTTTTCTTTTCATAAATTGTTTAGTTGATTAAAACACAAAATCATATAATTTCTTTCCTGTCTTAATAGTGTATTATTTGTGATATATTATAGTAGCTCTTATCTTATTCTAGTTTCTAGTTTATTTCACTATTCATATTGTAATTAATAATAGTTTTCGAAATGTGACTGAACACGAGCACTGCTCATTCAGTCCTCAGATGTATTAATTTTATATCTACTAGTTTTTCTTATAGAGAGAATATCATCGAAATGATAGCCGTCCAAATCTTGGATTTAAAATATCGGCATCCTAATCAATTCGAATGAACAAAAAATAAAATGTAAATTGTTGTTAAAAAATACATAATGAAATTTTAAAAAAGAATATTCTGCGACAAGATTTGGTAGCTATCAAAACGATAAAAATTTATTGAAAATAAATAATATACATTGAATATTATAAAGATGAATAGAGATGATGATTGATTGATGTTCAATGAAGATTTTAAAATGGTTGATGCAATTGTCTGAAGAGTCTTATCAGGATCCTTTAATTTTCTGAGGATCTCCAATGTAAATTTGGGAATTGTTCCTCGCGCACCAAACATAAGTCCAATGACATTCCAATCTTGAATATTATATTTATGACTGAGATCATCACTGCATGGAAGGGAAAAATAGCGCGTTTCTCTTTGTTTGTACTTTGTGTTTCATTGCATTTGATCTGTATAAGTTAAATTTATAAAGTAAATAAATAAACAGTGACCGAATGATATACCTCGGGATTTATTTTTGGTCAGCGTCGTTAAATAAACCGTTTCTTTTTCTGGGCAGCACACAAGTGAACAGATCTTGGAAATAATGCAAGCAATAGCTTCTCTTTCTTTGCATTTTCTGATGATGGAACCAAGACATAACTCCGAAACTTTGGATGTTCCTTCACTCTTCATACACAGCAAAAGCCCAAAAATCTACCAACACGTAAAACATTGTAAAATAGTACATTATGCAACGAGCCTATAATGATAGTAATTAAGACGCGAGTTTGCTTGTTTATGAAACGAGCGCGAGCTCGTTTCATAATTTTCATACGACCGTCTTAATTACCATTATAGGCAAGTTTCATACGACTTTTTATGCTCGACCATATTTCTAACTTGAAATTATTCAGAAGTATTCATTTTATTCGTATCTAACTGAAGAGCGGAAGTGACCTTGTGCATAGCTCGTAAATTGTGAGATGTGCGCAGACGCGAAAGTATTGATTTTTTCCGAGGAACAATAATGTCATTGACCTTGATATAATCTGAGAAGTCCACACCTGTGGAGTAACGGTCAGCGCGTCTGGCAGCGAAACCAGGTGGCCCGGGTTCGAATCCCGGTCGGGGCAAGTTACCTGGTTGAGGTTTTTCCGGGGTTTTCCTCAACCCAATATGAGCAAATGCTGGGTAACTTTCGGTGATGGACCCCGGACTCATTTCACCGGCATTATCACCTTCATCTCATTCAGACGCTAAATAACCTAGATGTTGATACAGCGTCGTAAAATAACCCAATAAAATAAAAATAATCTGAGAATAACATGAACTAATTTTGGTATAACCTGGAAATTGATTTAGAATTGAAAACGAGATGACAAATTGAATTTATTTGAATATTATTTACAATTAACGCTAATTATTATAGTAACAGAACATAACCTTCTGCGACAGTATTGGATTTCCAGCCTCCGTGACGTTTCCCTCGTTGTCTTTCGATTGTATATCCGAGAATAATCGAAAACCTGAACTTTAATGAATAGGTGTACTTTAATGACATGCATTAAAGGACTGCTATCAGGTGTATAATTACTACATTTCGGCATGGTCGAGCATAAAAATATTAAACATCCAACTTAAAAGTCGGAATAGTATATTCTTCCGCAGTGGAGCAGTCCACAAGACGTGAACTTGAAGGCTATCCAGTATCTGTTTCGCAGCCGCTTTGATTAGTGGCCGCTCGTGAGGTCTGCCCTTAATCCCGACTGCGCTCAGAGGGGAGCGCGCTGCAACAGATTTCACGTTACTATGGTTACGCCCGCCCGTCTTAACGCTAGTAAGTCTGTTTTCCCCCAGAAAGTGAGTTGTGTTTGTTTTCTTGAATAAACAGCAATTGTGTTGTCCGCCACGTGACGCCATTCACGTGTTTTAGGCAGTCAGTTTCGAGTGCACTTAATGTGCGTGGGTCGGGCACACGCACGCCATTTGAGTGGGTCAAGTCACGCGTGTGTCTGGTGTACGCAGATAATACGAACGTGCTGTTGTCGAGGTGACGGTCTTTGATTCGAATCTAGCTTTATATTGGGATCGCTGACGGCGCTGGCATTTTATGTTGGAGAGGAGCATTCAAGTTTGTGAGTTGGACAACCTTCCACCCTTGTGTCTTCACTAATTGTGAAGTGAATTCTTTTTAATATTAAATGATAGCATTTATTAAAATATTGTCATTAATTTTCAATTTACGCATCACCTAAAAGCGACACAAAAATAGACATATGAATTATAATGAATATTTAAGAAATGAAAACATGAACATTGTAATAAAGATTGCGATCAGTGGAAGAATTTCTAGTATTTCACTTTACTTTTGGACTTACTAGCTACAGCGTTACGGAATTACTTGCATATTTCATCATCAGGATAACAATCTAAGACATGAAAGGTTGTCTGTTATATTGGGTCGCTATCTCAGGTCGCCCCAGACAACTTGACTAGCTGCAGTACCGCCAATACGTGAAAGGTTGTTTATTCTGTTGGGTCGTTATCTTTGGTCGGCTCAGATAATTTCACTTAGCTGCAATAGCGCCAATACGTGAAAGGTTGTTTATTCTGTTGGGTCGTTATCTTTGGTCGGCCCAGACAACTTGACTCAGCTGCAATAGCGCCAATATTTGAAAAGTTGTTTATTCTGTTGGGTACGTTATCTCAGGCTGGCCCAGACAACTTGACTCAGCTGCAATAGCGCCAATACGTGAAAGGTTGTTTTATTCTGTTGGGTACGTTGTCTCAGGCTGGCCCAGACAACTTGACTCAGCTGTAATAGCGCCAGTACGTGAAAGGTTGTTTATTCCGTTGGTCGTTGTCTTTGGTTGGCCCAGACAACTTGACTCAGCTGCAATAGCGCCAATACGTGAAAGGTTGTTTATTCTGTTGGTCGTTATCTTTGTTCAGCCCAAACAACTTGACTCAGCTATAATAGCGCCAATACGTGAAAGGTTGTTTATTCTGTTGGATAGTTATCTTTGGTCAACTCAGACAACTTGACTCAGCTGTAATAGCGCCAATACTTGAAAGGCTGTTTATTCTGTTGGATCGTTATCTTTGGTCAACTCAGACTTGACTCAGCTGTAATAGCGCCAATACTTGAAAGGCTGTTTATTCTGTTGGATAGTTATCTTTGGTCAACTCAGACAACTTGACTCAGCTGTAATAGCGCCAATACTTGAAAGGCTGTTTATTCTGTTGGATAGTTATCTTTGGTCAACTCAGACAACTTGACTCAGCTGTAATAGCGCCAATACTTGAAAGGTTGTTTATTCTGTTGGATAGTTATCTTTGGTCAACTCAGACAACTTGACTCAGCTGTAATAGCGCCAATACTTGAAAGGTTGTTTATTCTGTTGGATAGTTATCTTTGGTCAACTCAGACAACTTGACTCAGCTGTAATAGCGCCAATACTTGAAAGGTTGTTTATTCTGTTGGATAGTTATCTTTGGTCAACTCAGACAACTTTACTCAGCTATAATAGCGCCAATACGTGAAAGGTTGTTTATTCTGTTGAGTACGTTATCTCAGGCCAGCCCAGACAACTTGACTCAGCTGTAATAGCGCCAGTACTTGAAAGATTGTTTATTCCGTTGGTCGTTGTCTTTGGTTGGCCCAGACAATTCGACTCAGCTGCAATAGCGCCAATACGTGAAAGTTCACTTACTCCACTTATTGGGCCTGTTAACTCTGGATTGCAAAACATCTGTGGTTAACTGACTGCTTTCAAACTTCCTCTTCATTATCTAAATTGACGTGTCTCTTTTAATTAAAATTAATTGAAATAAAAAGTTATTTAGACTGCGAAGTTTTGAAACGAAAACTCGATGTCTTTCTTGTACTCCTTGAAGATGAAATCGAGGTTGTAATGGTTTTGTTGTTTTAAGCACGTCCTCTGTTTATTAATTCCTGTACCTAGTTGATCTGAGGTGAAGACTTTTAAGCATGGCATACACTATAAGTATTCCCCTCTTTACAACACAACAATGCTGTAAATCAGTGCTCCTAGCGATGACCATTGGCAGAGCAGCGATTCTTTCATAAGCCTGCAATATTGAAAGTCTCGAAGTAACCATAGTAACAATATTTTGTAAATACTATCACTATTTCAGATTTATAGTAAGTATAGACCCCTAAAAATTGTTCAGTAGGTACAAAGAAAAGTGCTTCATAAAATCCAAGTTGCAAGGGGAAAAAGTACAACTCGGTACTTTTGGGGCATTACAAGAAGCCTGTGGTAGAAAAGTCCTACCATACCGGAGAGAGCGAGGCATTCGCTTTCTATCAAGAATGGACATCCAAATAGCTTTAGTTTGATCAGTGACAGATATATATAGAAATGATGTTGCAGATGGAGTTCCGCCATGTTTCAAGGATTTGGCAACGTATTGTTAAAATGACAGAGGACAATATTTCAATTATATAAAGTCAAAAGTAACTTAAATAAATTTAGAGTGAAACAGTAACTGTGTTGCTATTAATTTCTAATTCCCAAGTATAATATCATTATGTTTGAGACCTCTATCATTATGTTTTAAACATATTTTCTTTTAAAAGAATGCCAATCCTTCCCTAAAAGTCTGTGTTGTTGTACGTGTTACTTGAAAACTCACTAAGTCCGTAGACCGGTGGATAAAAAAATGTACTGAATGCGTTTTGGGATCAATCTCTTCGTTTATAAAACAATTGTCTGGTGTAAATAAAATGCCATGTTGCTGATACAGGGACATCATTTTATTTTTACTTCAATTTTTATTGTACCTGAGTTTTTGAATATGCTTCACTCCCACCCCTTCTACTAATGAAGTTCAACCGTCCTCCACACAGAACCAAGACCGCATATAGGGTCATAGTAGCCTTGCGGTCATAGTAAACAGTACGTTCCAAAAATATGTTCGCGTTTTCAAGTGACGAAAGAGCTTTCAATATTGAATCATTTTCGCACAGGTACTGTCCAAAGACGTTATATAGTATACTAGACTCACACAGAGCGCTGGTGTGCTGTCCAAAATTGAAACCATTCTGCGCATGTTTACGCCGCCATGCTACTGGTAGAAATAGAGCGGTAAACACGATTGTTCGTTTTGTCTCTGGTGTTTTTAGTGAACAGTTTGAAAGTAATGGCAATAGAATTTTGAAAGATGATATATTATCGCCGCGGCCTCATGGTTAACATGTCGGCATCATACAATAACGTGCGGTGTGCTTTTAAAACATAATTTTGCCGACCGATTGTTGCTCTGTAGGTTTCACTCTAAGCGTCACGTCTACTTCCTCGATAAGAATAAGCACTAGTTTGTTATATTGTTAAATGACTATTATTAGTATAATTATTATTATATCATATACGAGTACGCTGGCTTTCTTAACTCTTAATAATAACTCTTTAATAATAATTTTTAATCACATACCTTAATGTTCGTCCTCAGCACAAGACATTGCAACCTCGGTTTTAGTCCACTTGTCTAAAGAAAGTGTCATTTAATAATGGAAGCAGCTTATTGGTTGCAATATTGAAATTGAGGCGAGTGATTGAGCGGCGACACAAGAAATTGAAAACAATAATGCAATTAAATTTCAAAGACCTGCCGAATGTTATGCACGAGGCCGCTCAAAGACCTGCCGAATGTTAACCACGAGAGCGCGGCGATAATACTATCCCTGTTTAATTTTCCAAGCCATTTGCAAAAGGTACGATATAATATTATCTCTGTTGTTACAATATCAATATCATTAAAAATCAATCAGTAGTTTACGACAATAAAGAATACTTATCAGACTGTAGAGAAATCCCACTGAGTGAATTATTTAGACTAACACATCAGATGTTAAAACATTAGTGGAAAGATAAATTTTTGTTTTTATTATGTAAATGAATTTATCTGCAAGATTATAAACTTTCATTCAAGATCCATAAATGGATAAATAAATATACAGATAATAAATAAATAAATAGCTATAATAGCTAAGCCTTCTTTGTGAACTTATGATTCAGAGTTCACCTATAAATAACTCTTTTACATTTTTCCGGACATATATTTTATTAACAAAAGCAAGGAATGGCATTTTATTGATATTACATATGTGCATAAAAATTATGTACCATCACTCCGCAAGCAATGATAATATATATATTTTATTTATTTAAAATAAAAATACAATAGCGGTATGTAAAAAATCCACACATGAAAAGTATGTTTTTTTTTTTATCTTGCATAAAGTGATTGTTTAGTTTTTAGGTCTTCACATTACCTATTGTTTGCAATTTATTAGATACCGGTACCGATACTTTTTATAATTGATAGCATTCCCTTTATTAATTGAAGAATGAATTCAATGTAATTTGGCTAACTTCGCACATTATATTTTGCCAGATTACCTATGTCCTGTGGTCTAGAAGTATCGGTAATATAATTTTCGATTCTCTAAAACTTAACAACAGGTCTATACTGATTATCACATTTATTTCACTTAAGAATTTGATTATAATAAGAACTTGTGTAATCAAGGTGCATATATTTATGTCTTGTGATCTAAGAGTAATGTATGTTAATATAATATTAGAGTCTCTGAAACCTAACAATTTGTTTATTATCGTAAAATTATACAATCTATGATGTGTATTGTGTAGGCCTATTTATGGATGTATGAGTATGTTTTCTACAAATTGCTGCGTACGTATTTTCTTTTCTTTAATGTTCTAATGCATATCAATGAAACTTTGAATATGTTTATTTCGTCATAATTTTACGTTAAATGTCGAAAATGGCCATAATCTGTCAATTTTAGATCATCACAGCGTTAAATTGCGTGATTTACGCACTACTATTATGCGTCTGCTCTCCAACAATATGGCGGCAAGCGCAGCGTTCAATTTGCCCCGGTTTCCTCGTTTCGCGCAGCCGAGACTGTAGGGGCTTGGTACTGTCGTCCATTTGCCTACGTCGCATCCCGGTTTCCCCCACCTGCTTCTATTCGCCTCTGTAAAAGCTGGTGGCTGGGCTGTCTTAGCTCTTTTCTGAGAACATTAATTTCTGTTAGGAATTGGACGTTTGCATAATATTATACCCATACAATTGTTTAAAATATCTTAAATAAAAGGGCCCCTTTAAATAATTAACTGTCACGTGATTTCCTTCCTTTCTACGATCCTGCGACATAACCACATGAATGGACAATAGATAGCATGCCTGAATAATTTTATCTTTTGGATCGGGCAGAAGTGAAGATTGAATTTACAGTACGTAAGGTACTCTTTTATAGAGTAGGTACAGAATTATTTCAACATGAGTTACTGATACGAAGTACGAACCTGGTAATTGGAATTACGTACAATAGTCTATAGTGCAATAATATGCATATTAGACCTGAAGCCTGTATCGAAATGAACGGCCACTATTTTAAAAAATGTATTTAAATACCCATATTATGATTATTCTTCAATTTAACCTCATTCTCTATAGTGTACGCTAATGTGCTGTAGACAGTATAATATACACTGCATAATGAATACGTCCGCATGGACAGCTCAGTTTGTGAGCAAAAACACTCATTGTTAATATTGTACTGTTTTTGATTAAACAAAAACCTAATGAAAATTATCAAACTCAAAAGCGTGATATTTCCTAGTTTACGTAAATGGATGAACTACTTTTCTTCCCTCCTATTTGTTTGTATATTACGTCAGTATCATCGCACTCAAGTCGTGGAAGGAGGTAGCAAACGGTGTTTTCGGTTCTCAATCGTTGATCCAAAGGTATAGCCAGGTTAATATTATAAATGTTAGTAAAAATAAAATGATGTCCCTGTATAAGCCTCAAGACATGCCTGGAAATCCCAAGTTCTTCTGCTGAACATATTAACCGTGAAAGCCTGAAATATGTAATTTCCAGTTCTCTGTTCAACATGTAACCCAGTGGCGGCTGATTGACTTAGGCAAGTGAGGCCGGCCTCAGTCACTTGGCTTAACTAAAATCAAATTTTGTGTTTTTATATAATTTATTAGTTATTTGAATTAAGCATATATCGCTGTAGAAGCATTTGAAAACTTATATATATATATATATATATATATATATATATATATATATATATATATATATATATATATATATATAGACCTGTTTTGCAGTAAAATTTGTTTCTGAGGCCAGAATCGCTCGTGCCGGGTCTGGCTTAATGCATTTCATGTACTTTCGCGGGCTTTGAGCTTGCTCTTAAAACGTTGTAGCTGAGGCACAATTCGGCAGGCCTGGTCAGGTTTCACTCGTCCCATCCATGGGCCGGCCTCAAGGGTAGAGTGGGGTGGGAATAGCAGTGGTGACTTGTCTTCCTAACTAGGCCATAAATAACAAAATTCCAGCTCTTTGGCAGGCAGAAACCCACTCGATTCTCTCCCCTCATGTCTCAGTTTATGACATAAGCGAGGGTGTTCTACTAATGTAACTTCGTAGTACAGTAGTGAATCTGGGCCAATGTTGTTATGTATTTTGGGAAAATATAAACAGAAACAAATGAGAAAAATAATGCTGGTGTAGTTAATTCATTGTTATAGTGTCCTTTTTCGAGAAGAAATAATACTAAAAGAAAGGAAGTTTTAAATAAAGAGAGAGACTACCGAGATACCTACGACATCGCTGATAATTTTTCTGACACATAATCTTAAAACGCGAGTTCCTATTGCATCCTGGTATGGGCAACATAAATGGTTATGTGGTAATGTGAGGCAAAATAAACTTCTCTTGGCCTTGTTTGTTGCTGTCAAAGGAAAAAAATAAAAAGAAAAGAAAGAAAGGGGAATTTCAACACATAATATGGGCTGCTTCATCACACTGAAACAATCACTGAAACTCAGAGCATAACAGCTTATTTGGTGAGTGAAATTATTATTTTTCTTGGTAGTAATAAGAATAGACTAATAATAATAATAATAATAATAATAATAATAATAATAATAATACACTAATAATGATAGCTATACTAATAATAAATCTGTAGCCGAAATTTTTCTAGTAATTTTCGATTTTCCAAAAATAATTGGTCCTAACATATATAATTAACCACCCTGAAACCGAAAATCGCTTTTTTGAAATTTTTGTTTGTATGTCTGTCTGTATGTTTGTTACCTTTTCACGCGATAATGGCTGAACCGATTTATATGAAAATTGGAATATAAATTAAGTTCGTTGTAACTTAGATTTTAGGCTACATGGCATTCAAAATACTTTATTTAAAAGGGGGGTTATAAGGGGGCCTGAATTAAATAAATCGAAATATCTCGCTTATTATTGATTTTTGTGAAAAATGTTACATAACAAAAGTTTCTTTAAAAATGATTTCCGATAAGTTTTATTCCCTGAAAAAGTTTGATAGGACTGATATTTAATGAGATAAATGAGTTTTAAAATTAAAATAACGCCATCTAAGACGGTGCAATGAATTAAGAACAAATGACTTCGTCTATAAGGGGCCTTGGACAACAACAATCGAAACAGGGGCCTTGGACATCAACAATCGAAAGCTATTAAACATAGCCTACAGAGATTGTTTCTGTGTTTGTATGAAGTAATATCAGAAGCTAAATTAACCGTTTTGTATAATTAATTGTTATTTCACCATTGGAAAGTGTAGTTTCTCTAGATGGACATAATGCTATAATGTTATTACAGTAACGTCTGAGTAAATCGAGGACAGGTAAGATTAAAATAGCTTCTTATGCACAGAAAATT
Organism: Periplaneta americana; assembly: GCA_025594305.2. Lineage (NCBI taxonomy): Eukaryota > Metazoa > Arthropoda > Insecta > Blattodea > Blattidae > Periplaneta > Periplaneta americana. Next base: position 164,425,297 of record JAJSOF020000013.1, on the reverse strand, counting down.
TGATAGGCTATTTTGTAATTCGTTTTCTGTATTTCTTAAAATAATATTTATGTACACTCATTTTAATCTCAGAGAATTAACGAACAACGAGAGTGTATTGATTTAGTATGCAGTAATAGTACGTTAGCTTAGCAATACATTATTTTATAATTCAAATTTTAACTATGCTCAAGTGAATCGTGTTAAAATAAATAAAATATATACGCAATAAATGCAATGCAAAAAAATGGGTAATGAGCGAAGCAGATTATGTTGCGCTGTTGTAAATGTTGTTCCCTGGATCAAACGTCCTATTTTAATTATGTAATTGCTTTATATTTATTTCTAACAGGTGCAGCGGAGCGCACGGGTACGGCTAGTTAATAATATAATAACAATAATAATTAATATCATAAATAAACATTTCCTATCGGAGGCACTTAAACTAGTTGCATCTGGCCTCACCGAGGATTTCGATCACCGGCCGCTACTGGTAACCAAATTCTTTTGAACTTGCAGCTATGAACGCTACCACTCAGCCATAATCCGTAGAGCTGGGAAGACAAACAGTTAAGTTTCTGTATAATGGCACAAAGTACACATTGTGATGTTGTTGTCAATTCTGGAAATGTATCGAAAGTGACTTGATCAAATGTTTGTTTACTGCCTCACGTGTGGCAGTCTGGAGACTCACGGCTCGACCCCGACACTGTTTTGGAAGCCATTATCGGAGCTGCGGGCCCTGAAGACGCGCAGGCAAACAACACAAGTCAAACACGTCAGGCGGAGAGACTGACATTGTTCGCGGAGCTCCCCCCCCGCCGTCCCGAGGGACTCCCGCGCGCTGCAGCCCCCGAGGTGCATTAGGGAAATTATTATGCGTCTCGTTTCCTTTTGCGCTCCTGGAATCTTTGACTGCGAGAAGGTGAAGCGCTCCAGGGGTCGGCAAACACGGCGGAGCAGCTGCACGGACCTCGGCAGTCGATGAAGCGTCGATAAACGAGCGACTGTGCACCCCTGGGCGCGCGTCACGACTTCCTCGTGGCCACGTCCGCCGCCTGCAAATCATCTCGCCTTGCTATGCGACCCACAATGCGCCGCGCGCGATAAAGGATATGCACTACAAATAAAAGTCGCCCCGGGTAATAAATTCAGGCGGAAGCAACAGTCTCTTAACCAAATCAGCCCCCCTGCGTCCCTCGGGAGGGAAATCACATTACAAACAAGACGCTCGCAATTGCACGTCATAGGGGAGTGTTTGCACTTAGGCTCGACGCCATCTTGCTTGTAGTACACGACAACAACACCGCTAATCAAACTTAAATTGATGTTGAAGTAGTCGTGTGCAAATATTGAACTGCGCTCTGTGTTAAGTTGCACTTGACATCGCGGTGAAATAATAATAATAATAATAATAATAATAATAATAATAATAATAATAATAATAATAATATATTATATATATTAATTGTTTATTATCGGTCTTACTAATAAAAACTCTATATACAGACGTTGAACTGTCTTATACAATGAGTAGCTCGTTTATAAGTCGTGTGTAAATTCCTTACTAATAATCACTACATACGTCGTGTATAACAGTATAACTGTTACACAGCTACGTCATAGTTTCGTCATTACTTCGTTACGAAAGGTAATAGAATATCTGAGGTTCTCTATTGGATCCGGTAGAGCGCTCTAGTGTGGCGTGTGAAATATCGATGTACAACTGGCTCTAATCGATTACCACACTACATTTTGGTCGAAGAGTACAAGCTACAGCAATATTATTCTAATAATTCTATGATCTTTGTTTTGTTCTTCTGTGGTTACAAGGTAAACATCATCATAAAATGACAGTCGATACGAACAGCTGTTAAAGGGGCGGCCATTTTTTCCCTATATACAACGCTTAAACAAGGGGATTCGTGTATATAACTACTGCAAAGCAATTCCCATTGTATAGTTACAGCCTGTTTATACGTCCATAGCTTATTCACGGTTTATTAGTAACGTTTTCTCTCTCAACTCTGCATAAGTCTCGTATAAAAACTATACACGGTTTATTAGTAAGACTGTATATATATAAATAGAATCATTCAAAATTGGCGCCATGGATTTATTCCAATTAATCGAAATTTGCAGCTTGATGCTTTACTTTCCGCTGATGATTTAGTTCTCATGGCATCAACTGAAGATGATTTACAATATTCAGTACACAATTTCAATATGGTCAGTGAAAAATATAACATGGAATTTAATATTGAAAATCGAAAATCATGTCATTTTGTGGGAAATTCCCTGTACCGAGTAAAATCTGTTTGAATAATAAAATAATAGAAAGAGTAAATACCTTCACTTACCTTGGCTATACACTATCACCTTATGATGAAGTAGATATTGCTGAAAAAAAAAAATGTGTAAATATAATAAAACAATGGGGATCATTAATAAAATCATGAAACCTTGACTAATACAAAGACACACAAGAATAGGCTTGTATAAAACCTTAGCACAGCCAGTATTAAACTATGATAGTGAAGCGTGGACTGTGAAGAATAAAGATGTCAGTAGAATAACAGCAAGTGAGATGAGGTTCATGAGAGAAACAGCCGTATATACTCGCTGGGATCATAAAGAAATGAGGACATAATGCAAGAACTTCAAATAGAACCCATTATGCAGTTCATCAGCAAATATCAACTTCAATAGAAGGGTCATCTCGAACGAATGGATCGATGCAGAATTCCAAAAGCACTGTTTCATTACCATCCATATGGCAAAAGATCTCTAGGCCGTCCAAAGAAGAGATGGACTGAAAATTCTAGTTTGAGACCGTAACAGGCCACTCGGCCTAATACTTGTTAGGAAGACGACGACGACGACGACGATAATAGTATAAGAAGAGATGGTAGATTTTACTTACTTACAAAAGGCTTTTAAGGAACCCGCAGGTTCATTGCCGCCCTCACATAAGCCCGCCATCGGTCCCTATCCTGAGCAAGATTAATCCACTCTCTATCATCATATCCCACCTCCCTCAAATCCATTTTAATATTATCCTCCCATCTACGTCTCGGCCTCCCCAAAGGCCTTTTTCCCTCCGGCCTCCCAACTAAAACTCTATATGCATTTCTGGATTCGCCCATACGTGCTATATGCTCTGACCATCTCAAACGTCTGGATTTAATGTTCCTCATTATGTTAGGTGAAGAAAACAATGCTTGCAGTTGTGCGTTGTATAACTTTCTCCATTCTCCTGTAAATTCATCCCTCTTACAAGCAAACGTTCTGATGGGGGCAGATAAGAAAAGATAATTTTTTTCTTCCATCATTTTAATAATGTCAAAAGATGTGCTAATACAAAGTTTGGCCACTCGACCGCAATTACGACGGCCGTAAAAAAATAAGTTCGCCAGGGACCGTAAACAGAAAAAAAAATACAGTTTCATTGGACAAATTTATTGGAACAGACACAGCAATTGTTGAGTTATTTTTCAATATATTTTCCACCGGAATTGAGATATTTCTCATATCGTGGGATCGACAGAGAGAGGTGCAGACGCAGTCAAACGCTGGTTCCGAACTGAGGCGGCTGACTTCTACGACACAAAAATTGATCCCATGATATGACAAATGTCTCAATTCCAGTTGAGGATATGTTGACAAATAGTGCAACAACTGCTGTATCTGTTTCAATAAATATTTCCATGCAATTGTGCTTTTTTCTATAAATGGTCCCAGCGAAAATCACTTTCTGGACGCCTCGTAATTGCGGTCGAGTGGCCAAAATTTGTATAAGCACTTCGTTTGACATTATTAACATAGTGGAAGAAAAAAAATTGACTTTTTTATCTGCCTCCATCAGAACGTTTGCTTGTTAGCCTAAAATATTATTAGCCCCCTTATTCTCAAACACCCTTAATCTGTGTTCCTCTCTCAAAGTGAGAGTCCAAGTTTCACAACCATACAGAACAACCGGTAATGTAAGTGTTTTATAAATTCCAACTTTCAGCTTTTCTTGAGAGCAGACTGGATGATAAAAGTTTCTCAACCGAATAATAGCACGCATTTCCCATATTTATTCTGTGTTTAATTTCTTCCAGAGTATAATTTATTTTTATTACTGTTGCTCCAAGATACTTGAACTTTTCTATCTTTTCAAAGGATAAATTTCCATTGTAAAAATTTAAGCAAGCGAAACATTAATCCTATTACATAATGTGTGGCAATATATGCGTTTATCCAGTAATTTATATTCAAATTGAAATAATTATTAAAATCATCATTGAATTTAGTAAATTCATATACCTAGAAGAAAAGTACAGCATGCCTGAAAATCGATAGGAGGTGACTGGCTGATAGTTTGGAACACGAGGACCTATTTCAGAATTTTGTGTAAATTTTTTCCATATATTTCGTATTCACACATCATATCTCCAGGATCTATCTACAAAAATTGTAAACCACCATTTGTGTAGTTTGATTAATGAATAAATATTGTAAATTTTTATACTGAACAACAATGTAATTTTATTATCTCAAAAATAACTCTTCACTTTCTACAATTTAATTTCACTCCCGTCAACAATGGGATTTGCTCTCTGCACAGCAACACAGCGTTCGTTATTGCACTCCACAAACGACAATGACAATTTACTTGGACTATTACGAACAACAATGAACTGTTAATCTTAACTAATATTCACAAAGCACTATTTACAACACAGAACTGTCAGTTCTCAGTTCACAGCTCGTTTGTCTTGGCTAGTTCTTCTAGCACAGTCACTCGCGTTCACAGAATCTCGAACCCCAGACCTTCAGAGACAATCCGCTGAACTTCGAACTCAGGTCCCCCAACTGCGGTCCACTGCACTCGAACTCCGGGCTTCAGGCTCCACAGTTACGGACACAACTCAAGTCGCGCTCTGGTCTCGAAGCTGGCTTCACTGCTACACAAGACTAACTCGCTTACTGTCCAAATCTGCCTGTAACAACACTGGCTTACTGACGGCTGACTGTCTCAAGTTCACTCGCGTCACTAAACCATAGTTGCGAGAAAGTTCGCGGTCAGAATGAATAATCTGGATATTTCCACTTCGACGGACTTCTGGACGATTCGGGAGGGTCCGTCCCCCCCCCTTCACTCCGCACGTAGCAGTTTGCTTCCTTCCCCACTCGGCAGGTAGCAGATGCGCGCGCAACCTCCCCTCGCCGCGTCGCCGTAATACACCCCCCTCTGCCCTCTCAGCATGCAGATGCTCCCCGTACCAGCGTTTCGTCTGCCGCGCGCCCTGTCGGACACGCGTTCGAACCCCGGTGCAGCTGTCACAATATATTATAATTTGGTTATAAATATGGCTGCTAAAACCAAAAATAATAAGAAAAACTTAAGACGAAGGACCTACAGGAATGACCAAATATGTGTGAAAATTAACGTTTTTTTTTTTTTAATTTTTAGCCTAAACATACTTCATAGTATTGACTTCATTTGAGTGAAATTTCAAGGTCGTTAGGGAGAAAATAATTGCTTTTACGCCATTTTTAAATAGTCGTATTACTATCTTTGTTGAGTATCCGGAGTTTATTTTACATTTTAAACATTTAATACGTAATATCTCAGAAAATAATAGAGATAATTGAATACAATTTTCAGGCATATTCTCACATTATACATGAATAATTCTGTAAGAGGAAATTGTCAAATTGAAAATTAAAGAATAAGTTAAAAATAGATGTGCAATTTTTCTTTCTGTCCATAAAAATATAAAAATTAAGATGTCTAAAAATCAACAAACAAAATTGATTAGCAGTCTTTTAGCTTTCATTTAAGACAAGATTTGTGATTCTATGATATTCTTAAGAGCAGACATACAAAACTATACCATATTTCTAGGACTTTTTATAGACTCCAGTTTAACATGGAAAACACATATAGAATATATATGCACAAAGTTATCAAGAGTTATATATTACAGAAATTACTGACTTACATTTCTCAAAATTATTTAAGATGTGCTTTCTTTTCGTTCTTTCAGTCGATAATCCGATATGCCTTAATTTTCTGGGGAAATGGTACCAAAATTGGGAGTGTCCTGATTTTGCAAAAGAAAGTCATTAGAATACTATGTCAGTAGGACTATTTTGAACATTGTCGAACACTTTTTATACAATCATATATATATATATATATATATATATATATATACATACATACACACACAAGTATATGGTTATGTCTCGTGACGAGAATATTGTACGAAATGGAAATATATAAATTGGAAATTTATTTTTGACGAGGTGGAAAAATTCAAATACCTGGGAGCAGCAGTAACAAATATAAATTATACTCGGAAGGAAATTAAACACAATAAATATGGGAATTATTCGGCTGAGAAGCTTTTATTATGCAGTCTGCTGTCAAAAAATCTGAAAGTTAGAATTTATAAAACAATTATATTACTGGTTGTTCTGTATGGTTGTGAAAGTTGGACTCTCACTTTGAGATAGAAATATAGGTTAAGGATGTTTAAGAATAAGGTGCTTAGGAAAATATTTGGGGTTAAGAGGGATGAAGTTACAGGAGAATGGAGAAAGTTACACAACGCAGAGCTGCACGCATTGTATTCTTCACCTGACATAATTAGGAACATTAAGTCCAGATTTTTGAGATGGGCAGGGCATGTAGCACGTATGGGAGAATCCAGAAATGCATATGGATTGTTAGTTGGGAGGCCGGTGGGAAGGAGACCTTTAGGGAGGCCGAGACGTAGATGGGAGGATAATATTAAAATGGATTTGAGGGAGGTGGGATATGATAGAGATTGGATTGATCTTGCTCAGGATAGGGACCAATGGCGGGCTTATGTGACGGCGGCAATGAACCTCCGGGTTCCTTAAAAGCCAGTAAGTAAGCAAGTAAGTAATTACGTGGCTGTAACCAATGGTACACCTTGTTATCAACGGCTATCCCTTTCCGGATTCTCTTTCTCTGACACTAATTCAAGTGTTATTTTTTAGCATATCCTAGAATAACTTGTATCCGCTTCCCTCATGTAATATTTGAGGCACCTGGGACAAGCTCACAGTAAAGTCAATGTTTTATGCGTCAGGGTGTATGTGATGCGTGTCATTATCGGCACAGACCTGCGACTCTGTAATGCGAAAATCTCGTGGCGAGGCCGGGCAGGGTGGGGAGGTCAGCGAGTCTACATGGTAAATATTTTCCGAAGGTTTCTGTTGACGTGAAAACGTTACTTCTTTGTGAGTTGATCGGACATTTTATGACTGATATCCCAAAAGGTTTCAAAGGGAATGTTGCTGCCGTGGATAGTGGTGAAAAATAGCATCGAGAGGTATGAGTGGAACGATGTCACCCCAACCCTCCCCACATCCACCCCAACTTCACGTGCGCCGCAGCTAGCGGTTTCTGTGTTATATACGTCCTGCTGTCCCGCCCATGCAGCATTCGGAAACACAGGGTGATCGTCCGCTTAGGTGCCTGTTTGGCGAACCAACATTGCAAGGAATCCTTCCTCTCATCTGCACCGTGCGCTCCCAGGTTTGTGCTGTAGAAAGCGTAGCTGAAAGAGTTCTCTTCAAGCTATAACAAATGTAACGCAGTTAAAATCTTATTTATATAATTTGAACTGGTAATGGAAATTACGGGAAAACGGCTGAACGGATTTTAATAAATGACCCCTCATTTTGAAGCTTGGAACCCAAAGTTTTTCAGAAAAATACCAGTTTTCAGTGAAATGTCAATTTTTCAACACACTTTTCCTATTTTCTAAAATCCATCTGTCGTCAGTAATTGCATTTAGAATAAAACAAAACACACACTACAGTAAACAATATTACACGAAGGCCATGATCTGCAACAATGCTGATATATTTAGAGCTCAAATTAAATTGGTTATTAAAAACTTCGAGACTACTACATAATTTACAGGTCTGATTTTGTGGTGTGTAATTTTCTGAATACAGCTGTGTATGGGATATTAAAAACTACTAAACTTGAGGTGGTTTGGTGACATTATTACCATTAGAAATTAAATATTATTATAGTTAATGCCATGATGTGACCATTTTTCATTAATTATACATATTAATGCTCTATTGATGACATGAAAGTGAAATGTTTTGGGGTTATATAAGTATATGTAGAGAATATCTTAAATTAGATCTTGATTTCTATAATTTACTGAGTGGCGTCTACATAGTACTGTATATATAATATAAGCTTATGTTACTGAAAGCTATAAAACTTACGTAAGATAATAATATTGTTATTAAAAATCAAATGTTTTTATAGTTATTAATCAAGTGGGGTTGGATATTTTTCATATATTTAATGTCGGTGTGGTGTAGATATTTATATGCGTGATTCTCTACAGAACTGGCTCTAGAGAGCGCAAAAATTAGAGCTCCTAAGGAAAGACCAAAAGGTATCACCTACTTACTGATAAAATAAGAGGCCTACAAGATTTTGTAGTCTCCCGATCATTTCAGCAAGATCTCTTTGCAGGATAAAATGATTTTACCTTCTACATTTCAAGGTAGTTTACGAAACATGCAGCAGCTATACCAAGATGCTATGTCTATTGTTCGAAAGCATAGCAAACCTGACATTTTTTTTTTTAATTTCACCTACAATCCGCAATGACCTGAAATAGCTACTGCTTTACTCCGACATGATAAACCCACTGAGCGTCCTGACATTGATACTTGCGTTTTCGCGTTCAAACTAAAAAACTGAAGGTGTATAGATTCAAGAAAAAGTATTTAGCATAAAAAACCATTCAGAGGGAGTATGTTTCATTATTATGGAAAAAAATAACTTTCAGAATGTCTGGTATTCTTCATTGAAATAAATCTGAAAAATGTTTATTTGAACTTCTAACGAACTTAGTTTGCAGCATTTGCTGCACAAGCCACTAGTATTTATATAATCATGCCGTGAAAACACTTCAAAGTATCATAGAAACTACAGTGGGAAATAGTATATTGAGAGACCTGTTTACACAGCTTTCTGGAGATATTCATCGGCTCAAACATCAGAACTTCATCCAGTCTTGAATAGTATTTCTTGATAAGTAATGGTGTGACTTTATGGCGACTATTACACTTTTACTACGTCATACTACTTTTGACCAATAAAACGGTACGGTACGACGTGTTTCAACGAATCATGGCTGCTTATCCCTACAATTTTTATCACCTCCCTACCATTTGTTTCTTTGTCTGCCGAAATTGCACTTTCAATAATTATTGATCGCATACCTTTTAAAATAATCCATGTGTATTTTATCATCTTTAATTAAAGCCTTCCTATCGTTTATCTTGTTTATGTTATTTAGGTTATGATATAGCTTCTTCTGTATGAGATTATGGAAAGTCACGTATCAGAGACAGTTTAATAATAGTACATTATGCAACGAGCCTATAATGGTAGTAATTAAGACGCGAGTATGTTTATGAAACGAGCGCAAGCGAGTTTCATAATTTTCATACGAGCGTCTTAATTACCATTATAGTCAAGTTTCATACGACTTTTTATGCTCGACCATATTTCTAACTTGAAATTATTCATAAGTATTCATGTTATTTTTATCTGACTGAGGAGCAGAACTGACCTTGTGCAATACCTCGTAAATTGTGAGATGTGCGCAGACGCGAAAGTATTGATTTTTTCCGAGAAACACATGTCGACATTGGCCTTGACATTGAAAAACGAGGTGACAAATTGAATTTATATGAATATTATTTACAATTAACGCTAATTATTATAGTAACAGAACTGACTTTATTACAAATGTAGGTGATTTATTGATTTATTGTTGTCTTTCTATTGCATATCCGAGAATAATCGATACTTGCGCTTTCATGTTGCTACAATAAGTTAGTGTTTTCTGATTGGTGGAACACCTGAACTTTAATGAATAAGTGCAATTTAATGAGTTCCATTAAAGGGCTGCTACCAGGTGTATAATTACTACATTTCGGCATGGTCGAGCATAGAAAAATTATGGTTTACTTAACGACGCTCGCAACTGCCGAGATTATATCAGTGTCGTTGATGTGCCGACATTTTGTCCCGCAGGAGTTCTTTTACATGCCAGTAAATTTACTGACATGAACCTGTCGTATTTAAGCTCACTTAAATGCCATCGAACTGGGCCGGGATCGAACCCGCAACTTCGAGCACAGAAGGCCAGCGCTAACCCAACTACTTTACCCAGGTCGACATTGTTTAATATATATTCATAATTTTATTGAAGTGGAATGCAATTGTTTTAATAAAAATGAAACTGAATCAACAAAGCCTTCTTGTCAAGTAACCGTCCATAGAGTTCAATGAAGATTGTATAGTTGGCACAACTGGTAACAAGAGAACAGCTGATCATAACACACTACTGCCATCTAGCGGAATATTTGTAATGATGAGATGGTACAATAATATATTTGTGCGAGATCGTGCGTATTTGCTTGCTTTCCGCACAAAACCAATACGCGGTAAGTGTGAAATACCACATTCAGTATTCCCAACGTAACACACATAACAATTTCCCTATTCTTACCGCTTAAGCGTCATATTCATTTTACTACTTTAGGCTTTTAACATATTATTTTTAAAGACGTTCAATATAGTAATAATTATAAATTGGAAACTTACTGTACCACTGCAATTTCACCTAAATTGCACTGTTAATTATTGTTTTATAAATATTTGCAAAAATTAAGTAAACTCTACAACACCACAAAAGTTACTGCATTTGTAATGCAAGTAACATTAAGGAAGCCGTGAAAATTCAACAAGATTCCAGACTCATCATAGACTGGGGGAAAAAAAAAGACAGACGTATATCACGGCCTGCTGCAGTATAGTAAACACAGAAAACATTTTATAGGAACAATGTTGAAGATAGATATATTTGTTTTCCAAAGTTGCCGCCATTGAACAGAAACCAAGATGGAGATTTCATTGCAACTAATTAGAAATTCCTCTTTCAGGTATGTAATAAACGATCTTCGCATAAAATAATGTACGATACACGAGCGGTATGTTTGTTTTCATGTTCTCGGAAATTAAAAAAGCTCAACTACGTTTCGCTTTTTCAATCTTTTCCTCGAACATGAAAACGTCAACATACCGCTCTTGTAACGTATATTACTATTTCAAGTCAGTTTAGTGTTTTAGTAAGTCAATTAATATTTTATTGCATTAGAGTACTTCATTTCTTCTAATCTTTATATACTTTCTTCTAATCGTGTAATAGTAAATTAAATCGCACTCGAGTTTTGATTTTCTCTAGAAAAATCAAAACCTCTAGTGAGATTATTGTTGATTATTTTGCCCTGATTTTTGTGATTAAAATAGTTTAATTTCGGTTAATATTTTATATAAAAACAAGCAATTTCGCACATATTTCGCAACCCAAACAAACTTGAAAAATAATAAAATATTTTTAAAAATTATTGTTAAAACAATCCCCTTGAAACTAAGAGAAAATTGTTTACATTATTAATTAAATTCATACACACAACTACACTCAAGTGGAATACATACTGGAACTCTAGTGTTAAAGGCTCTGTGACCAAGAAATTATTCTTTCCCAATGTACAAGACAGAATGTTGCAGTCAGTTCTCAACAGACTTCTTTTACACTCAATTTATGACCGGCCATGGAAAATTCGGTTCCTACTTTGAAAGATTTAGGATCAAAAGTGCAGAAGAATCTCTGTGCATATGCAAAGAGAATCAGACTGTTGAACATTTGATTTTTCACTGTCCAGTGTTCGAAAGGAAAAGACACTTTTTAAGATATCATATTTCGGACTGCAATTTAAATTACTGCACACCCCTTTACCATTTTCTTAGAAAAAATGTTGTTACAAACAATTCACAGAGTTTATACACCACATCCACGCAAGACTGTAGCTGTTAATTGTATATAAATTAATGATGTTATAAAATCCTAATGCACTATCTAAAACAAGGTGTCTCTCTTTGGGACATAATAGTAGTAATAACAACAATAACTATGTTTGTATTATAGATTTTACTATTGTTGAGTATTTGATGACAGGTATATAGTTTGTAACCATAAGTAATTTTGTTTTTATTTTTTTACTATCGCAAACGAACTATATAATAGGTGTTTTATTTGTAACTACGCCAATTCTGTGCATTATCTCATTACTATTGCCTAAAATTATGTATAAAATCACAAGTTAATGTAATAATCTTGCAATTTTTCTACACCTTCGATTATAATTTCTAATTTTATTTCATTTTGTTTAACTGAAAGTAATTATTGCATAACGTATTTATTATTGTTTACTGTCTCTTAATTAGCGTATTTATATTGTAACTATGATTCACACCTACTATTAATTCTTTAAAATTGTGTATTATCACTACATAATGTATTTCACATGTAACAAACTACAACCCTAATATACCAAAGGTAAAATAGGGTTTCAATATTTGGATAACAATAATAATAAATTCATAATTCAATTTCATTCGACTCTAAGGCTTCCCGGACTTTTTGTCATAGGTAAAATAATAAAATTATTGTTTTATCCTCCTATTTTTTGTCAAATTAATTTCGTAAAAGAAAAGCAATTTGTACTATATTATATTCTATGTAGACTTGTGTATATATATGAAGTTTATTATAAATAAATATTTTAACTTCAACCCCTTTTTTAATTAACCCTTTCCAATTTTTTATGTCCAGTGTTGTCGATAGTATTGTCAGTCCTTTATTTTTTTAACTTACGTGATTTTTATAATACTGAAACTCTGTGTTGATATATTAATGTAATACTAACAAAAGAAGAAATAATGTATGCGTCACTGAGTGACGAATAAAACTAATCATCGTTCCAAGTTGAATGAGTCGAATAAAATCATACATTTTTAATCCACGCATGAAATTTAAAGGAAATGCAATTTTAAAAATTGTATTTGGTTTAAGAATGTTCAATTACATCGATATTTGCAGAATAAATGTAATGTAATGTCAACAAATCCATAGCTAATATTTTTCTCGGTGCGGTGTATGGCATTCACATCATTCTAACATATCTGATAACACTACTACACCTTGCTTAACTGCAAATGAGCCTTAGGTGTAAATTTTTCTGACGTTTTGTACATTCGATTTCCTAACCGTTTCTAGTGTAAATCATTTTACCTTTTAGGTGTGTTTCCAAATTATATATAATACGCTTTGTCATATCTGGTAACCTTTTCATAAAGGAAGCTTAATTTATTATTATTACTAGCCGTACCCGTGCGCTCCGCTGCACCCGTTAGAAATAAATATAAAGTAATTATATAATTAAAATAGGACATTTGATCCAGGGAACATTCGTGTTTGATAGAAGGATAAATCGTTTATTATGTTACTTATTTTAAATTTAATTAAAAAATTAAAATGCGATAATTTGGATCCAGAGACCACTCATTTGGTTATAAAAATTAGTTTAGGAAATACAGGAAACGAATATACAGAATAGCCTATCAAGTTTTCGGTGCATAAGAATCTATTTTAATCTTACCTGTCCTCGATTCACTCAGAAGTTACTGTGATAACATTATAGCATTATGTCCATCTAGAGAAACTACACTTTCCAATGGTGAATTAATAATTAATTATACAAATCGGTTAATTATTACTTCATAGAAACGAAGAAACATTATCTGTAGGCTATCTTTCATAGCTTTCGATTGTTGCTGTCCAAGGCCCCTTATAGACGAAGTCATTTGTTTTTTAATTCATTACACGGCCTTAGATGGCAGTTATTTTAATTTTAAAACTCATTTATCTCATTAAATATCAGTCCTATCAAAATTTTTCAAAGAATAAAACTTATCGGAAATGATTTTTAAAGTAATATTTGTTATGTAACATTTTTCATAAAAATCAATAATAAGAGAGATATTTCGATATATTTAATTCAGGCCGCCTTATAACCCCCTTTTAAGTAATGTATTTTGAATGCCATATAGCCTATAATCTAAGTTACAACGAACTTAATTTATATTCCAATTTTCATCGAAATCCGTTCAGTTATTATCGCGTGAAAAGGTAACAAACATACAGACAGACAGACATACAAACAAAAATTTCAAAAAAACGATTTTAGGTTTCAGGGTGGTTAATTATATATGTTAGGACCAATTATTTTGGAAAATCGAAAATTACCAGAAAAATTTCGGCTACAGATTTATTATTAGTATAGATTATTATTATTATTATTATTATTATTATTATTATCATTATTATTATTATTATTAATATTATATCTTAACTTTTATTTTAGGTAATTTTAAAATATTTATAGGTCATAAATGCATTATGTATTACATTTTATCGTAATTTATAGGTAATAAAATGCTAGTCCAACTGATTGAACAATAATTAATGTGGTTTTCAACCTTCTACTGAGCAGTATCTCAAGTTGGACATGGACACGGAAATTCGGATTTAAACTAAATCCAGAGAAATCACGTCATTCACGTTTGTTAAGCACTATTACTATACCAAATTTGTCTCCGATTACAATATACGGCACCGAAATTCCGTTCAGTGAATCAGTAAAGAACCTAGGTATTTATGTGGATAAAAGTTTAAATTCAAATATTTAAGTTACAGAAATTTGCAAAAAAGTATTCTCACTAATCCACTCGTTTAGGCGATCGAAGATGCCCCACTTCGATTACTGTGATATTCTGTTTACTGACCTAAGCGTTACTTCGGCGCAGAGACTACAACGTGTTCATAATATGTGCGTCCGTTTCGTCGCCGGGCTGATCACGTAACACCATCCCTCGAAATGTCCTGGCTCCGTCTAGAACAGTGATCTCAAAGCAAGCGCATTTTTCTGACCTTGACGTCGTGCGCGGGCATCAAGCGCTAAGTATGGAAAGAGGAAGAGTTGTGTATATGAATAAGCAGCCTGTTGGATTAAGAAAACAGTGGTGCACAAACTTCAAACGAAACGTGAAATTTTGTATCGTTATTTTTATATGGCTTCTTTCTGTTTGATATTATCTATATTGTCTGTAAAACAAAAGTACTAAGACCAATTTCTTAATATTGCAGTTGTTCTAAATATTAATAACATAACAAAGAGTTAAGAAGGAATATTCACATAAATTCCAAGTAGTTCAACTATACTGTATTAAGTGAATGAAACACATCATTCATAAAGAAAGTGATATTCCAAAACAAAAAAAAAACAAAAAAGTATAACATGATAAGTTGGAATTGATATCGATGGTATATATAGCCTTATAAAAGTAATCAATGAACTAATCAAAACAATCTTATAGTACAAAGCAAAGTTACTTAGGTATATGTTTCAACTGTAACTAATATTACATAACAAAACTCTTATCGCATTATGCTTTTAAGGTGATATTGGTGAGCAACTTCCTATCATCAGAATATTAAATTATTTTTTCGAAATATGCTGAAGCTATAGAGCTGACATTTTTACAACACATGGGCACGTATCTTTTGCTTATGATGTAACAGTAGTTGCTTTGTTAATTCATTTCCTTATAAACAATTTCCATGCGAATATTTTCAAAATTTTCAATACACTATCTTCAGTAATACGTATTTACGGTTTATTAGATTTACGAAAACATTCTGTAAGGCTACTAAATGAATAGGGCTATATCTGAAAATTTCACTTTTCTATTAAAAAGTTGAGAAAATATTTCTTTTGAATAAAAAAATCAAACTTGTGAAAAATGAGCATTAAAATTAAAACTTTCATTCTTATAATGCACTTAAATTTCTCAAACAGATCTAAAACTTACCATGGATACAGTTTTAATAAGTTCTCTTCCCTTTATCTATTGAATCAGTGCTGGCCATCCCTGAATATAGCATATACTACTTCTTTCGTCTGTCTCTTTCCTTTCCGCTGTAAAGCGCTCAGGCTCTCCTGAGCTCTAAAGCGCGCGCTTGCTCCTATGGGTATCAATTGACATGACTGGTCTAGAACATCGTAGGAAAATCCACTATCTTTCCCTCCTCTTTCACATATTGCATTTCTCCACTCCTATCTACCTTGCGTTTCGTTTTCAAAATTTATCCACTCATCATAATCTAGACACACGATCACAACACTCCTCAATATTATCCATTCTCTCCCTCCGAACATACACATATCCGTCTTCTTTCACTGTGGCTGTTCCTCGACTTTAGAATTCTCCACCCAGTAATGTCAGGGACTGTCAGACATCAAATTAATTTAAGAATAGACTAAGAAAATATTTTCGAAACTATTCTCGTTAACAATAATGGCTGTTTCAAGTTTCTCAATGTTTAATGGTTATATATCACAGAATAAATATTTAAATTAACTCATTATTATTATGGTTGACTGACTAGTTTACTGGTTGGTTGGCTGACTAGTTTACTGATTGGTTGGCTGACTAGTTTACTGATTGGTTGGCTGACTAGTTTACTGATTGGTTGGCTGACTAGTTTACTGGTTGGTTGGCTGGCTAGTTTACTGATTGGTTGGCTGACTAGTTTACTGATTGGTTGGCTGACTAGTTTACTGATTGGTTGGCTGACTAGTTTACTGGTTGGTTGGCTGACTAGTTTACTGGTTGGTTGGCTGACTAGTTTACTGAATGGTTGGCTGACTTATTTACCGATTGGTTGACTGACTAGTTTACTGATTGGTTGGCTGACTAGTTTACTGGTTGGTTGGCTGACTAGTTTACTGAATGGTTGGCTGACTTATTTACCGATTGGTTGACTGACTAGTGTACTGATTGGTTGGCTGACTAGTTTACTGGTTGGTTGGCTGACTAGTTTACTGGTTGGTTGGCTGACTAGTTTACTGATTGGTTGGCTGACTTATTTACCGATTGGTTGACTGACTAGTTTACTGATTGGTTGGCTGACTAGTTTACTGGTTGGTTGGCTGACTAGTTTACTGAATGGTTGGCTGACTTATTTACCGATTGGTTGACTGACTAGTTTACTGATTGGTTGGCTGACTAGTTTACTGGTTGGTTGGCTGGCTAGTTTACTGGTTGGTTGGCTGACTAGTTTACTGGTTGGTTGGCTGACTAGTTTACTGATTGGTTGGCTGACTAGTTTACTGATTGGTTGGCTGACTAGTTTACTGATTGGTTGGCTGGCTAGTTTACTGATTGGTTGGCTGACTAGTTTACTGGTTGGTTGGCTGACTAGTTTACTGAATGGTTGGCTGACTTATTTACCGATTGGTTGACTGACTAGTTTACTGATTGGTTGGCTGACTAGTTTACTGGTTGGTTGGCTGGCTAGTTTACTGGTTGGTTGGCTGACTAGTTTACTGGTTGGTTGGCTGACTAGTTTACTGATTGGTTGGCTGACTAGTTTACTGATTGGTTGGCTGACTAGTTTACTGATTGGTTGGCTGACTAGTTTACTACTAGTTTACTGATTGGTTGGCTGACTAGTTTACTGATTGGTTGGCTGACTAGTTTACTGATTGGTTGGCTGACTAGTTTACTGGTTGGTTGGCTGACTAGTTTACTGATTGGTTGGCTGGCTAGTTTACTGATTGGTTGGCTGACTAGTTTACTGATTGGTTGGCTGACTAGTTTACTGATTGGTTGGCTGGCTAGTTTACTAGTACTGATTGGTTGGCTCACTAGTTTACTGATTGGTTTGGCTAATTGTTTACTGATTGGTTGACTGACTAGTTTACTGATTGGTTGGCTGGCTAGTTTACTGGTTGGTTGGCTGACTAGTTTACTGGTTGGTTGGTTTACTGATTGGTTGGCTAGTTTACTGATTGGTTGGCTGGCTAGTTTACTGATTGGTTGGCTGACTAGTTTACTGATTGGTTGGCTGACTAGTTTACTGATTGGTTGGCTGACTAGTTTACTGATTGGTTGGCTGACTAGTTTACTGGTTGGTTGGCTGACTAGTTTACTGTTTGCTGATTGGTTGGCTGACTTATTTACCGATTGGTTGGCTGACTAGTTTACTGATTGGTTGGCTGACTAGTTTACTGATTGGTTGGCTGACTAGTTTACTGAATGCTTGGCTGACTTATTTACCGATTGGTTGACTGACTAGTTTACTGATTGGTTGGCTGACTAGTTTACTGATTGGTTGGGTGACTAGTTTACTAATTGGTTGGCTGACTAGTTTACTAATTGGTTGGCTGACTAGTTTACTAATTGGTTGGCTGGCTAGTTTACTGATTGGTTGGCTGACTAGTTTACTGATTGGTTGGCTGACTACTTTACTGATTGGTTGGCTGACTTATTTACTGATTGGTTGACTGACTAGTTTACTGATTGGTTGGCTGACTAGTTTACTGATTGGTTGGCTGACTAGTTTACTGATTGGTTGGCTGACTAGTTTACTGATTGGTTGGCTGACTTATTTACCGATTGGTTGGCTGACTAGTATACTGATTGATTGGCTGACTAGTTTACTGATTGGTTGGCTGACTAGTTTACTGATTGGTTGTCTGACTAGTTTACTGATTGGTTGGCTGACTAGTTTACTGATTGGTTGGCTGACTAGTTTACTGATTGGTTGACTGACTAGTTTACTGATTGGTTGGCTGACTAGTTTACTGATTGGTTGGCTGACTAGTTTACTGATTGGTTGACTGACTAGTTTACTGATTGGTTGGCTGACTAGTTTACTGATTGGTTGGCTGACTAGTTTACTGATTGGTTGGCTGACTAGTTTACTGATTGGTTGACTGACTTATTTACCGATTGGTTGGCTGACTAGTATACTGATTGATTGGCTGACTAGTTTACTGATTGGTTGGCTGACTAGTTTACTGATTGGTTGGCTGACTAGTTTACTGATTGGTTGGCTGACTAGTTTACTGATTGGTTGGCTGACTAGTTTACTGATTGGTTGGCTGACTAATTGTCTGATTGGTTGACTGACTAGTTTACTGATTGGTTGGCTGACTAGTTTACTGATTGGTTGGCTGACTAGTTTACTGATTGGTTGGCTGACTAGTTGACTGATTGGTTGACTGACTAGTTTACTGATTGGTTGGCTGACTAGTTTACTGATTGGTTGGCTGACTAGTTTACTGATTGGTTGGCTGACTAATTGTCTGATTGGTTGACTGACTAGTTTACTGATTGGTTGGCTGACTAGTTTACTGATTGGTTGGCTGACTAGTTTACTGATTGGTTGGCTGACTAGTTTACTGATTGGTTGGCTGACTAGTTTACTGATTGGTTGGCTGACTAGTTTACTGATTGGTTGGCTGACTAGTTTACTGATTGGTTGACTGACTAGTTGACTGATTGGTTGACTGACTAGTTTACTGACTGGTTGGCTGACTAATTGTCTGATTGGTTGGCTGACTAGTTTACTGATTGGTTGACTGATTAGTTTACTAATTGGTTGGCTGACTAGTTTACTGATTGGTTGGCTGACTAGCTTACTGGTTGACTATATGAAGAACTGACTAATTGAGTATCTGATTATTTCCCCGACTGACTTACCGACTATCTGACTGATTGACTGGCTTGCTGACTGATTAAATAGTTGGTTGACTTATTAGCTAGCTGGCTGACGTTTTGTCTGGTTGGCTGGCTAGCTGGCTAAGCTAACGTATTCCGAATCCGCCATTGCATGAAATCCCCTGCGTGTTATGTTGCACTCTACGAGCCATGTCAGTGACGACCGCAGATGTCAGCATGTCTGCATTTGCACACTTCCTTTAATTCATTTTAGTTTGAACTGAACCAGAGCGCCTACTGCATGCAGGCCCTCGTTTGGCGCGATCCGCAGGCACGAGAGTGGCGTCAAAATACAGCAATTGTCATCTTCATCCTAGTTTGCTGTGTGCCAGCTGCAGTGCTGTTGATCACCGTTGTAAGAATGCGGGTGTCTGAAATGCAAAGTCTAAGATAGTTGCTCTACTCAAAAACCATCTGAATGAGGAATGGAGACATCAGAGAAGAATAACACACATCTGGAATTAGTGATAAAATACAGTTAAAGAAAATTAATTGGAGATATCGCAACATAGAATTCAGGAAGGACGATACGCCAACTAGATTTCAGACCCTAACCCAAATGGAACTAGGGAGGGCACAAAGAATAAGAGCTGTCAAATTATTTCGAGTTGCACTCGGGCGCGGTTTCGATTCCCACTTGGGCTGATTACCTGCCTGGTTTTTCCGAGGTTTTCCTCAACCGTAAAGTGAGTGTCAGATAATATTTGGCGAATCCTCGGCCTCATCTCGCCAAACAACATTTCGCTATCACCAATCCCATCAATGCTAAATGACCTCGTAGTTGATACAGCGTCGTTAAATAACCATCTAAAATCTATATTTCTTTTTGTTGTAACCCTAT
The DNA here is from genome assembly GCA_025594305.2 of Periplaneta americana. Classification (NCBI taxonomy): domain Eukaryota; kingdom Metazoa; phylum Arthropoda; class Insecta; order Blattodea; family Blattidae; genus Periplaneta; species Periplaneta americana. The sequence goes on along the minus strand of JAJSOF020000013.1, from coordinate 164,404,940 downwards.
AATAGTAGCACTAGTAGTAGTGTGAATAGTAACAGTTGTACACAAGTATTACTTGTTATTTACAAACTTGCTGCTACTGAACATATTTCAGCTGTGAATCGTAATTCGTCACTTAGGCCTTCATTAGCTGAACTCTCTAGTCTTGTGGTCTGCGCGACACGATACCACTTTTAATGGCCACACAATCCAAATAGAATTCAAGTGACAAACACTGACATCCTTCCGGGAATTGAAAGTAGGACTGCTGAGAAACGCTACCACTAGGGTAACGGTAGTTTTTAATTTTTTTATTTTAGTGGGTTATTTAACGACGCTGTATCAACTACTAGGTTATTTATCGTCGATGAGTTTGGTGATAGCGATATGATATTTGGCGAGATGAGGCCGAGGATTCGCCATAGATTACCTTGCATTCACATTACAGTTGGGGAAAACCTCGGAAAAAACCCAACCAGGTAATCAGCCCAAGCGGGGATCGAACCCGCGTCCGAACGCAACTTCAGACCGGCAGGCAAGCGCCTTAACCGACTGAGCCACGCCGGTGGCTGGTAACGGTAGTATGCAACAATTTAGCTATTAGCTGAATCCAAAAGTCGAACTGTGGATAGATTCGGTTCCTTGGAGCGACGAGAGTTTGATTTCGTCCCTCGATTCCAGTGTTTCGGATCAGCCTATACTCGCGGTGGCGTAGGGGAACCGTATTGCATTATTGAGCAATCCCAAGCCACAACCGTTTCTGGCTCAGATTATGAAAAATGGCGACACCGTTGTATTTGGCGACCGAAAAAGCTTTAAACCAACAAAACGAAAGCCGCTGGGATGTTTTGTTGTTTGTGCGGGCGCAACACAAAGACTTGCAATGGCGCCATCCATCTTCCGTGTCACTACAGGAACATGCAGACGTATCCTCTCGTTGTCCACCAGTCACGGCGTCTTATTTAGGGTGAGCGTCGTATTATTCTAATCACCATTAATTATGTGCTCTTCCTATCCCCATTCACAACTACCGACGTTGTAACACATCTCATAACAATTCCTGTCTCATTTGTTTAACATTCTTTTGAAGCCTTCTCCCGTACTTTATTCCCATATTCAGTCTTCTCATCTCTTCCTCCCTTTCCAAACTTCACGTTTTCTTATTTGTCATGGTTATTTCATTATTCACTTTTATTCAGAACTGTATCATCCTCTCCTATTTATTCCAGTCTCCTCATCTTCTCTAATATACGTAATTTTCCTTCACCTGTTTATCTCATTTCCTCTCGCATTCTCTTCTCTCATTATTCAGTCCTCTATCTCTGTCTCAATTCATGCACTTCTATGTCGTCTCTCACCCACTTATCTATCACTATTTACTCTCTTATCCACTTCTCTCTGACTGCCTCCTCTCTTATCAGTCTCATTATCTCCTCTCTCATTACCTTTTATCTAATGCAAATTCTCTCTCACTATTCCCACCTTTATCCATTCTTCCTCATTGTCTCCCCTCTCATCTAATTTTCTCTTTCCATTTCCCCTCTTATGCAATTCTCTCTGTTTTCTCTTTTATCCATTTCCCTCTCTCTATCCCCTCCATCACCCGATTATCTGTCCTTATCTCCTGTCTCATCCTGTTCTCTCTCACTATCTATTTTCTTACGCAATTTTCTTTATCTTCTCTCTTATCCAATTCTCTCTCTCTATTCCGTCCCTCACCTAATTACGTATTTCTCACTATCTTCTCTCTTAATTCTCTCTCACTATCTCCTCTCTTAATTCTCTCTCACTATCTCCTCTCTTAATTCTCTCTCACTATATCCTTTCTTAATTCTCTCTCACTATATCCTTTCTTAATTCTCTCTCACTATCTCCTCTCTTAATTCTCTCTCACTATCTCCTCTCTTAATTCTCTCTCACTATCTCCTCTCTTAATTCTCTCTCACTATCTCCTCTCTTAATTCTCTCTCACTATCATCTCTCTTAATTCTCTCTCACTATCTCCTCTCTTAATTCTCTCTCACTATATCCATTCTTAATTCTCTCTCACTATATCCTTTCTTAATTCTCTCTCACTATCATCTCTCTTAATTCTCTCTCACTATATCCTTTCTTAATTCTGTCTCACTATATCCTTTCTTAATTCTCTCTCACTATCTCCTCTCTTAATTCTCTCTCACTATCTCCTCTCTTAATTCTCTCTCACTATATCCTTTCTTAATTCTCTCTCACTATATCCTTTCATAATTCTCTCTCACTATCTCCTCTCTTAATTCTCTCTCACTATATCCTTTCTTAATTCTGTCTCACTATCTCCTCTCTTAATTTTCTCTCACTATCTCCACTCTTAATTCTCTCTCACTATCTCCTCTCTTAATTCTCTCTCGCTATCATCTATCTTAATTCTCTCTCACTATCTCCTCTCTTAATTCTCTCTCGCTATCATCTATCTTAATTCTCTCTCACTATCTCCTCTCTTAATTCTCTCTCGCTATCATCTATCTTAATTCTCTCTCACTATCTCCTCTCTTAATTCTCTCTCACTATATCCTTTCTTAATTCTCTCTCACTATCTCCTCTCTTAATTCTCTCTCACTATATCCTTTCTTAATTCTGTCTCAGTATCTCCTCTCTTAATTTTCTCTCACTATCTCCACTCTTAATTCTCTCTCACTATCTCCTCTCTTAATTCTCTCTCACTATATCCTTTCTTAATTCTGTCTCACTATCTCCTCTCTTAATTTTCTCTCACTATCTCCACTCTTAATTCTCTCTCACTATCTCTCTCTCTTAATTCTCTCTCACTATCTCCTCTCTTAATTCTCTCTCACTATCTCCTCTCTTAATTCTCTCTCACTATCTCCTCTCTTAATTCTCTCTCACTATATCCTTTCTTAATTCTGTCTCACTATCTCCTCTCTTAATTTTCTCTCACTATCTCCACTCTTAATTCTCTCTCACTATCTCCTCTCTTAATTCTCTCTCACTATCTCCTCTCTTAATTCTCTCTCACTATATCCTCTTAATTCTCTCTCACTATCATCTCTCTTAATTTTCTCTCACTATCTTTCTTAATTCTGTCTCACTATCTCCTCTCTTAATTTTCTCTCACTATCTCTTAATTCTCTCTCACTATATCCTTTCTTAATTCTGTCTCACTATCTCCTCTCTTAATTTTCTCTCACTATCTCCTCTTAATTCTCTCTCACTATCTCCTCTCTTAATTTTCTCTCACTATCTCTCTCTTAATTCTCTCTCACTATATCCTTTCTTAATTCTGTCTCACTATCTCCTCTCTTAATTTTCTCTCACTATCTCCACTCTTAATTCTCTCTCACTATCTCCTCTCTTAATTCTCTCTCACTATCTCCACTCTTAATTCTCTCTCACTATATCCTTTCTTAATTCTCTCTCACTATCTCCTCTCTTAATTTTCTCTCACTATCTCCTCTCACTATCTCCTCTTAATTCTCTCTCACTATCTCCTCTCTTAATTCTCTCTTACTATCTCCTCTCTTAATTCTCTCTTACCATCTCACTATCATCTTAATTCTCTCTCACTATCTCCTCTCTTAATTCTCTCTTACTATTTCCTCTCTTAATTCTCCCTCGCTATCTCCTCTCTTAATAAATTCTCTCTATCTGATATCTTAATCTGACAATCTCCTCTCTTATCTAATTATCTCTCAATATATTCTCCTTATCAAATTATCTCTCAATACCTCACTGTCTCCACTCTTATCCAGTTATCTCTCAATATTTCCTCTCTAATCAAATTACATCCGTCTCCTCTCTCATCCAATTACCTTTACCTCCTCGCTTATTCAGTTATTTCTCACTATCTTCTCTCTAATCCAATTATGTCTCACTGTCTCATCTGATCCCTGTCTCCTGTCATCCAATTATTATCTCTTGCCACCTCATTCCTTATCCAACTATATCTCGCAATCTCCTCTCATCCAATTATGTCTCACAGTTTCCTCGGTTACCCATTTAATCCCTTAGTTTTGCCTTTCTTATTCCATTATCTCTATCCTCCCTCTGTGATCCGATTGTCCGTCACTATCTTTTCTGTTTTTCAATTCCTTCTCAGAAACTCCTCTCTTATTCTATTTCTGTCACTTCCCTTATCCAGTTGTCTATCACAGTCCCCTCTGTCTCTTCCAATTCTTTCTCACTATCTTCTCTCATCCTAATTTATCTAATGCTTTCTCTTTTATTCGTTGTGATCTAATCTTTCTCCTATCTGATTAGTGTTATTCTTTCTGTTATCCTCAAACCTCTCTCATCTTCTTCTCTCGTATCGATTTCTGTCCTAACTTTCCTGTCTAACCTGACGTAGTTTAGTCCTCTTCCCTATTCAGTTCTTTCTTGTCTTTCTGCTCTATCACCACTCTGTTATTCTACCCTCTCTTATCAATCGTTCCTTATTGGATGCTCTCTTCGTATTTCCTTCATTTTAATGCACTGCTTTCTCTATTTCTTTTCCTGTCTCATCTTCGCTCCTTGTTTCCACTCCCCTGATCCATATATCTTTCCCCTCCTCGCCTCTCATTCACTCCTGTCGCACCTTGTGCCTCTGTTGCACGCAGCTAGAGAATTCGTTGCGCCGTGTGCGAATTCGGAATGTCCTCATCGCTTTTCAAATTTTCATCGAGCAGCGCTCCGAGAAGAGCCAGTGCCTACAGCTGAAATATGTCAGTAAAACAGCGTGCGTATGTTGTCATGGAAACGGACAGTTTAGGAATTCGTTGACTAAAAAATTATGAGGTTTGTGAGATTACAGTTACATACATGACGCCGGCGTTGATAACGGGCTCGGTATGTTAAGCAGCGTGAATATGGTTCAGGACATTCAGAGGTCAGCATAGTGCAAGAGTATTCTTTCAGTGTCACCAGACATTTTACATGTAACACGAAAATTTCTCGTAAATTAAAGCAAATAAATATTTTCCTTAAATATGAAGGCTCTAAGCAAAGTTAAACATTCCTGCAATTCAGAGATAGAATCGCACTTCCTTAAACTATTAGAATTAAAAAAAAAACATAATATGGCCACATCTTCGGTATATGCCACCAATTTATGAACAGATAATTTACAAGTAAATTATTTATTTATTTATTTAACGACGCTCTTATTCCTATTACAAAAAGATTAATTAGAATAATAGTAGGTGCCAAATCTAGGGAATCGTGTAGGACTATTTTAAAAAAAACTACAAATAAGGCCCATGGCTTGTTAGTATAATTAATTATCTTTTCAATAATAATCCTCCTTGTATGTAATCGTGAAAACTTTGTAACAAATTCAACAGTTCATAGCATAAATACACGTCAAAAAATGACTTTCATACTCCATCGGCAAGTCTATTGTGCTATCAAAAGAAGTGCGTTATATGGCAGTAAAAATTTTTAATTGCCTCCCTATCGATATAAAAAATTAAACTCAAAACATAAGATTATTTAAGGCCAAATTAAAGAAGTATCTAATTTCTCACGCCTTCTATTCTGTAGGTGAATTCATGACATTCAATAACGCTTCATGAAATTGATACTAAAACAATCTGTTGTAAATCTCGTCTGTATATTACAGTATATTTCATCTACATAGACTGTGACTATAAGTTAAGACTTTGTAATAGTATTAAGTTTTTTGACTTGTTCCATATTCTAGCTGTAAGCAATGTATGAATACCATGGAATGTTAATAAATACAATACAATACAATACAATATAATACAACACCTAAGGTTATTTAGCGTCTGAATGATATGAAGGTGATAATACCTGTGAAATGAGTCCGGAGTCCAACACCGAAAGTTACCCAGAATTTGCTCGTATTGGGTTGATGGAAAACCCCGCAAAAAAACCTCAACTAGGTAACTTGCCCCGACAGGGATTCGAACCTGGGACACCTGGTTTCGCGGTCAGACGCGCTAACCGTTACTCCACATATGTGGAATTTTGTAGTTTATAGTCCACTTATTTTTTTATAATATGTTTTATGAATACTACGTTCCATTGTTGTGTATGTGGTAGCCTATTAGCGTTGGACAGGGAAATAGTGGACGTTTGCCGAAGTAATCGCAGATGGATTCAAGTTTGCAGACATCGTATTGTGTCCTGATTGTCTGCACACTTGGACAGAAACAACAATGATAATAAATACAATCACTTCGAGCTGTATTGTCGTTTATTTTTAATAATGATAGCAATAATGATAATAATATTTATTTATTTACTTATTTACTTAATTACTTACTTATTTACTTATTTATTTATTTATTTATACATTTATTTATTTACTTATTTACTTACTTATTTACTTACTTTTTACTTATTTATATATTTATTTAATTATCTATTTATTGATTTACTTACTTATTTACCTATTTACTTATTTATTTACTTATTTATAAACTTATTTATTTATTTATTTTTTATTTACTTATTTACTTACTTATTTACTTATTTATTTATTTACTTACTTACTAACTTATTTATTTATTTACTTATTTATTTAATTATTTATTTATTTATTTATTTGCAGTATTTATTTATTTATTTATTCATTCATTTATTCATTTACTTATTTACATACTTATTAACTTATTTATTTACTTATTTATTTATTTACTTATTTATTTATTTACTTATTTATTCATTTACTTATTTACTTATTTATTTCTTTACTTAGTTATTTATTTATTTAATTATTTTTATTTACTTATTTATTTATTTACTAATTTATTTATTTACTTACATTATTTATTTATCTATTTATTTATTTTTTAATTTATTTATTCATTTACTTATTTATTCATTTACTTATTTACTTATTTATTTATTTGTTTATTTATTCATTTACTTATTTATTTATTTATTTATTTACTTATTTATTCATTTACTTATTTACTTATTTATTTATTTGTTTATTTATTTACTTATTTATTTATTTTCTTATTTATTTATTTACTTATTTATTTATTTATTTAGTTATTTATGTATTTACTTATTTATTTCTTTACTTATTTATTTATTTATTTATTTATTTTTTATTTACTTATTTATATACTAATTTATTTATTTACGTACTTATTTATTTATCTATTTATTTAATTTTTCCATTCATTTATTCATTTACTTACTTATTTATTTATTTATTTACTTAGTTATTTATTTATTTATTTACTTATTTATTTCTTTACTTATTTATTTTCTTATTTATTTCTTTACTTATTTATTTATTTTCTTATTTATTTATTTACTTATTTATTTATTTATTTACTTAGTTATTTACTTATTTATTTATTTACTTATTTATTTATTTACTTACTTATTTATTTATTTATTTACTTATTTATTCATTTACTTATTTATTTATTTGTTTATTTATTTACTTATTTATTTATTTTCTTATTTATTTATTTATTTAGTTATTTATGTATTTACTTATTTATTTCTTTACTTATTTATTTATTTATTTATTTATTTATTTATTTATTTATTTATTTATTTATTTTTATTTACTTATTTATATAGTAATTTATTTATTTACGTACTTATTTATTTACCTATTTATTTATTTTTTCCATTCATTTATTCATTTACTTACTTATTTATTTATTTATTTATTTACTTAGTTATTTATTTATTTATTTACTTATTTACTTATTTATTTGTTTATTTGTTTATTTATTTATTTACTTATTTATTTATTTATTATTTATTTATTTATTCATTCTTTTATTTATTCATTTATTTATTTATTCATTCTTTTAGTTATTCATTCTTTTATTTATTTATTCATTTATTTATTTATTCATTTATTCGTTTGTTCGTTTCTTCGTTTGTTCGTTTGTTCGTTCGTTCGTTTGTTTGTTTGTTTGTTTGCAGAGTTATGGCAATAGAGCTTTCAATTCGTAACCAAGGAAGGAAGGAATGCAGGGATATCGAAATCTAATTTTTTAGTATTAATTTTGGATATAGCTGCTTTTGCCAATAACCTACTCAATTCTTGTTTCAACAAACTGATATTTCACAAAACAGCGTACTGCACTCTCATTTTATTGCGCCGTATTTAATATGTTTCGTGTTTCAAGTACTACTCTGCTCCAGTATGGCAAGATCTGAAATACGAAGATTTTCTGTAACTGAAGGACGTATAATAAAATAATTTATTAGTAAGATTTTAACTCAAATTTTAAACTGACTTGTTCTTAAAGAAGGCATTAATATTAACGTCACTTTTGCATTATCAAAGATTTACGTTGAGTTCTGCAGTAATGGAAGGTATTTCACGTAATATTGGCCGTATTCAACATCCTGCAAACATAAGCAAGCAAAAATCCAATTACTGATATCTCTGCACTGAATAGGAAAGAGATCTTCGCATTTCCGTTTCGTAGCCTCTGTTCACTAAATGTTTAGAATAAAATAAAATTGTATTCTTCACCTGACATAATTATGAACATTAAATCCAGATGTTTGAGATGGGCAGGGCATGCAGCACGTATGGGCGAATCCAGAAATGCATATAGATTGTTAGTTGGGAGACCGGAGGGAAAAAAAGCTTGGGGGAGGCCGAGACGTAAATGGAAAGATAATATTAGGGCGTCTGGTCACCCTCGACAAGATGCAAAGGCCAAAAATAATCACAGCACATTGCATAAGTTCGTTTTAGTGAAGCCTCTCTGATCACTTATGACACCTCTTGCAATGATTGATTACTATTTGATAGAGAATTATTTTCGTTCATGAGACATAGAGATACAAGACAACATTTTACAAGAATTTGATGTGTAACTTGTAAATTACTAATCCATTGTTTTCTAAAGGGAGGAGACGGCCTCCAGATATGGAGGGTAGCTGTGGATATATTGAATAAGCAGTCGCGGACAGCAGATGAGGGGTGGTCCTCCAGCTTGGGGGTTGGGCGAAGGGCTAACAACCCATCACAGTAAAAAACAGCTTCATATGAAAGCTTCAAATAAGCCTCGGAATGGGACTGATTCTCTGGCACGACCCCACAGCATAGGAATAAGGTTTTGAGATTTGGTACTTGGAATGTTACAAGTTTTTACTTGAAGCAAGTAAGGAGATAGGTTTGTAAGTAAATCCTGAAAAAAACAAAGTATATGATTATGTCTCGTGACGAAATGGAAATATAAAAATTGGAAATTTATCTTTTGAAGAGGTGGAAAAATTCAAATATCTGGGAGCAACAGTAACAAATTTAAATGACACTCGGGAGGAAATTAAACACAGAATAAATATGGGAAATGCCTGTTATTATTCGGTTGAGAAGCTTTTATCATCCAGTCTGCTGTCAAAAAATCTGAAAGTTAGAATTTATAAAACAGTTACATTACCGGTTGTTCTGTATGGTTGTGAAACTTGGACTCTCACTTTGAGAGAGGAACATAGGTTAAGGATGTTTGAGAATAAGGTTCTTAGGAAAATATTTGAGGCTAAGAGGGATGAAGTTACAGGAGAATGGAGAAAGTTACACAACACAGAACTGCACGCATTGTATTCTTCACCTGACATAATTAGGAACATTAAATCCAGACGTTTGAGATGGGCAGGGCATGTAGCATGTATGGGCGAATCCAGAAATGCATATGGATTGTTAGTTGGGAGGCCGGAGGGAAAAGACCTTTGGAGAGGCTGAGACGTAGATGGGAAGACAATATTACAATGTATTTGAGGGAGGTGGGACATGATGATAGAGACTGGATTAATCTTGCTCAGGATAGGGACCAATGGCGGACTTATGTGAGGGCGGCAATGAACCTGCGGGTTCCATAAAAGCCAGTAAGTAAGTGTACTTGGAGGAAAATAGAAACTAGCAACATCTAAAATATTAAAAATAAATGTGTTATTGTAAATAGTTTTACAACTTGAAAAAAAATATATATTTTTTTCGATGATGCAAGAGATCATTGCCATAACCGGTTGTCTTCTTTCCCTTGCCCAATCCACCGTCACGAGTCTCTCTGGCAGTGTCTGTGATGGATTTTTGGGGCGTTCGCAGAAATTTGTACGTGTTTTTCCAATATCGCATATAAATGAGATTTCAGGTAAAACCGTTCGCTGCCATCGAGTTGCGGGAAACTCTGCAAGCTGTAATAAACATTGTTGGCAGGACTGCTAAGTGTTTTTCACGCATTTGCGCTAGCGGCCGTGTTTTCTGAGCAGAGAGCTCTGTGCTTCAAAAGATACATTAGCGACTCTGAAATGTTAACCTATCGGTCCACTTCAAAGTTCATAGTCACGGAACCTCATTTATTAAAATAGAGCTTCTACTTCAAACACGCGACAACGCTCCGGTTCTTTAATGGCAGCCATTGCCTCTGATTCCCGCCACAAGGTGTCTCCCAACACGTTTCACCACACGGTCAAAAGAGTGAAGTACCCGTTCCTTCAAATCGAGGTTAGCTCAGTCTGTTATTCTATTGCGAACTGAGAACGCTTGTTCGACTTCCCAATGTTTTACTACACCGTGTCTTTAAGGGTCGATTTCTAAAACGAGGTCTAGACTACGGCCATGGCTTTAAACAGCTTTTGGATTTATAAAACGAGGTCTTTTTCATTTTTCTGACCCATGGCTCGAAGCAGAGACCACGGCTGGGGTAGGCTTAAAACCATGGCTTCATGTATACAAAATGGAGGTAACAGATCAGCTAAGGAAAATTTTTTTGTGCGAGATCGTGCGTATTTGCTTGTTTTCCGCACAGAACCAATACGCGGTAAGTGTGAAATACCACATTCAGTATTCCCAACGTAACACACACAACAATTTCCCTCTTCTTACCGCTTAAGCGCGACATTCATTTTACTGCTTTAGGCTTTTAACATATTATTTTTAGAGACGTTTAACATAGTAATAATTATAAATTGGAAACTTACTACTGCAATTTCACCTAAATTTCAATGTTAATTATTGTTTTTAAATATTTGCAAAAATAAGTAAAGTCTACTACTCCACGAAACGTATTGCATTCCTGTAACATTAAGGAAGCCGTGAAAAATCAACAAGATTCCAGATGCGGATGTTATTACTGCAATATGTTTTATAAATAATATTGTTAAAATATTAAAATGAAAAATAAATCATTACATAACCTTACCGTTTGTTTTAAGTTCGCATTTATAGACTGGGGGGAAAAAAAAAGACAGACGTATATCACGGCCTGCTGGAGTATAATAAACACAGAAAACATTTTATAGCAACAATGTTGAAGAAAGATATTTTGGTTTTCCGAAGTTGCCGTCATTAAACAGAAACCAATATGGAGATTCATTGCAACTAATTAGAAATTCGTCTTTCTGGTATGTAATAAACGATCTTCGCACAAAATAATGTACGATACACGAGCGGTATGTTTGTTTTCATGTTCTCGGAAATTAAAAAAGCTCAGCTACGTTTCGCTTTTTCAATCTTTTCCTCGACCATGAAAACGTCAACATACTGCTCTTGTAACGTGTACTACTAATGTCTACGAGTATTAAATCCCCAGATTAGAGTAATGAAAGACAGAAATAATCCTTTGTAACTATATAACGACGATAATTTAGGCGAATATTTCGGTTTTCAATGGAATCAACGCAAAATTTAGCAAGAATGATAAATATTAATCTGCACCGAAATACAAGAGGCGGCAGGTTGACAATTTTTTACACATTCTTGTTGCTTTGAGGGAAGTAAGCTATAATATATGTTAATAAAATTATACCTTTATGTCAATAAGGCATATAACTTAATTCTTAGTCATTATAGTAATTTTGGACATTTTATTTAATACTCGAAAATGATGTGGGCCTACAAGAATATGAAGCAAACGTGATTTTGTCTTCTTATTTTAAGATTTATGCTACAGGGGCTTATTATATGCGAAAATAGAACCATACTACATTTTAGTTTAAATTGAAATTTTAATCAATTTTATATTTAGGTTATCATCAACGAGAATTGGACATAAACATTTCGTAACAATGTAGGAAATTACTGAAGGATATACCTCCTGAACCCAGAAGACTAGCAGTTGCAAGCTTTCATCTTAACACTGAACATGACATCCTAGGTAAACACCTCAATCGTCTTGGCATCCTGCATTTTGTGCCATCAACAGGAAGACATGGATAGACAACATCTTGCAAAATGCCTGCTCTGAAATCCTCCAAGGAAGTCGACCGCTACTGGGAAGCCAGAGCCCGAATGTTTTTAATTACTTAATCCGTAGTTTTGTTCACCACTTTCTTGTTTTTCCCTCAGTCAGTGATAGTAAATATCATGTACTAGCCATTAGAAAAATAAATAAATATTTAGGTTATTAATTCCTTGGAACCGGTTTTCAGGTAGTTAATGTTGGTAGTAGTTACGAAAAAATGATAAATTGCAAGACAAACTCTGGACTTGTGCTAATGATTTGGTCAATATCTTTCTGGTACCTAAAACTCCGTTCCTTATTAAATACTAAGTAATACTAGTATTTAAACGCACATATAATATTCTTTAAATAGTAAATATAACAATAACTTAGCTCAGAACAAAAGAATGTGATTCATGCAATTCAATAAAAATATTAATCCCGATGTTCATTTCTTTCTAATATCGACTGTTTATCAGGAATAAAAATCGATTCTTAGCTGCGTTGTCATATATAAAACCCACGAACCTCGGTTTCTTCCCAAGCCGCGTCTCGACTTCGTTTTAGAAATCGCATAAGGATTCAAACCTCGATCGCGGTTTAAAAGCGAATGTTCTTGAGCACGTTAGGTTCCATTGCAGCCATTGGGGTAGGCATCCGGTACCAGCGGTGTCCTTCTAAGCATTCTGCCTTTACCATTGGTAACCCAGTCCTGTGCTAGAGCTCTGGTCTTCCATCCAGGCGGCTAGGGTTCATCCCTCGTCCAGGTAGTGATGAAATGTTTGTTTAACAAGGCAGACCCTGCATAGGGATTTTTTTTGGAGTACTCCCGTTTCACTCTAACATTCCACCAACACTATCCACCTTTATCTCATTTTATCTATTTATATTTATTTATTTATTATTGCTAGTAAGTTTGAAATGAATACAAATTAATAAATACAATGAAAGATAAACTAGCCCACTCCTGAATGAGTAAGACTCGTGCTCAGGAGGGGATTCCAATACAGACAAAAATAAAATTAAAATTGAGAGTGAATACAGATTAAATAGTGTTTAATATGTTTAAACCCAAACTATAAATCCAATACAAATTTTTATAATCTTTTTATTACTTTAGAGAGGATTCGTGGTTGAAATATTATTGGAATTATCTGAAATAGTTACAGGGTGCAGTACTTACACCTTCGAAGATAAAAAAACTGATTTTCATTTGTATTACACGAAGTTAATATGAACTCAAGGCTTTATATCGGTAAAAGAAATTTAAAATATCTTAAAAATTGACCACGTTTCTCATTAAAATGTCCTCCCATGCAAACACAATAGAAGCCTGCAATCTGTGTTACTTATTTTCTCGAAACGTGCACTTTCGAGAGTAAAAAAATTTGTCTTCTATTTTTCGTATAACAATTTTATATCAACTTCTAGCACTATATCTGTGAAAGCAATTTTAAAATAGCTATCAAATTGACCAAGTTATGCATTAAAATGTCCTGCCATGCAAACACAATAGAAATCTGCAATCTGTAATTTGATCGTTCATTTTCTCAAAACTGTTTAGCGTTTCCATGGTGACATCAGTGTAATTTCCGTTCTAACAAATCCTTTATTTTCTTTTTTCTGTTAATATCGATCGAATGTAAACGTTACACGTAAAAAAGGACATTTTTCCGTCTCCGGTGTTCTAGTAGTTACGTTTGTCATTGTGTCCGAAATCCGCGAATCCAAACCCGACAACCAGAAAGGGACAATTACATATTATTAACATGGCTTCCTTGAAGAGAAGTAAACGCTGTGACGTCGCGAGTCTTAGATTTACGTATTTAAACGAACTGATTCTGATTCATAGGGTAAAATTTATGGCTCAGATGTTCCTTCTACATGAAATTCCCTGCTTTGCACACAAATATCTCTGTGGCCTAACGTCAAAATTGAGACTATACGAAATGTAGTAAGAAAAGGAGCTGAATATATAAAGACGAGCAACAATCCAAATAGGCTGTATGTATTCGGAACTGAGCAGTGGAGAAACCCTTCAAGTTACACATGGACTTTTGTGTTGATATCTAAAACTTTTAACCACCTTGTGAAAGTGAACAGTCTTCAGTATCTTTCCAGTGAAGGTAGGAATTATTTATTCTATTTTCATGGTTCGATCGTTAAATGCTTCTTCAGTTTCTTAAGGTCTAGAAACACATCTGTCGACAAATCAGGGAGCGTAAGCGATATATTTTCCTGGACAACTCTCCATTTGGGAGTGGAGGTCTTTCATGAACAAAGCCTAGTTAAAGATTTGTACCATAATCAGAATATCATAATATTCTGTAATAATAATAATAATAATAATAATAATAATAATAATAATAATAATAATTTATTTAATACTTTACACTTGAGCTACATTAGGCATTGCAGCCCGAAAGAGCAGAAGCTCGTGCTCGGGCGCAGTTCAGATCAGTTATACAAAATATATCACAAAATTACGAGAGTTCATTGAGCACAATCACATTAATAAATGGTAAAATACATACAGCATGTAATAACAGGGTCTATATACAAATATAAAATACAAAAGTACATAAATATTAGAGTATCAATTTTTAACTCAGTTAGCTTAAACAATTAAATAATTAATCTGATTTGTTTCTTAAATCTATGTGAGTTAAATGTACTTAGCTCAGGGTAAGTTCTAATTAATTCATTATATATTTTGGGTCCAAAACTTCTGCTGTGTTTTAATCCAGCAGTTGTGTGGCATTTCGGAATATTTAGAAAGAAACTGTAATTTTGTCTGGTATGGTATTCGTGAGGATCAAATTTAAATTTCTGTGATCTTTATGTTTTCTCTCTTTAAGTTGTATTGTTTTTTGGAAATTATACTGATGTAATATAATCTAATAATTTTATTTAGAGTTCCGTCTAATTTACATATCATAGTTTAAAATCAATAACACTTACAAATGTAAATGATCATTGCATATTATAAAATTGAAATGCAAACGTTTTCGCCCTTGGGCATCATCAGGCATTTGACTCATAATATCTTATACAACTTATACTATATCTTTGCTGTGAAATGTGTACCAGATAAATTGATATTTACAATCTTGTGTATATTAATAAACAACTATTTACATGGTTAACTCTATGGTAAATAACAATCAGAAATTTAAATGAATACAGATATTAAAATTATATGTGATGAAATTGTAACTAAAATGTTGCATTGATCTTATATTTCTTAATTATAAAATTGTGATCATTAAAATAACATAATGAAAACATATGATTCCTCTTGAACTTCATAATAGGCCAATATACTTCTGTTAGTTGAGTGTTTGTAGTGCGAGCATTGATCTCACTGATTTGGCAATCCATCCAATAGTGGAATCCATTATTTATGTTCTTATATACTGCACTAGGTTATATATTATAAGAACTTAAATAATGGATTCCGCTATTGAATGGATTGCCAAATCAGTGAGATCAATGCTCGCACTACAAACACTCAACTAACAGAAGTATATTGGCCTACTATGAAGTTTAAGAGGAATAACATGTTTTCATTATGTTATTTTAGTGATCACAATTTTATAATTAAGAAATATAAGATCAATACATTTTAGTTACAATTTGATCACATATAATTTTAATATCTGTATTTATTTAAATTTCTGATTGTTATTTACCATAGAGTTAACCATGTAAATAGTTGTTTATTAATATACACAAGATTGTAAATATCAATTTATCTGGTACACATTTCACAGCAAAGATATAAAAAATTGTATAAGATATTGTGAGTCAAATGCCTGATGATTCCCAAGGGCGAAAACGTTTGCATTTCAATTTTATAATATGCAAAGATCATTTACATTTGTAAGTGTTATTGATTTTAAATTATGATATGTCAATTAGACTGAACTCTAAATAAAATATTATTAGATTATATTACATTGTATTGACTATCGGAATATTTCTATCCTCATGCTTACTAAGATAATTATACTGATGTTTAGTAATTTCTCCACCCAATACAGCCCAAGACATGAAGAACACACACATCCGAGCCACAGGCGCAGTCATACAAACACGTGACACCCGTGCAATGTTAAAGCTGCGCCAAATTCTTTGTATCGGTTTTTCGATATGCGAGTTGCGTTTAAAAGTTCGTGGTCTGACACATACATAGATGGCCTTGAAAACTTGTCAGCAATACAGTGTGTAGTCAGCAATGACGTCATTGTTTTACGTTAGTTCAAGCACAAAAAATCATAATTTTCTGTTGACCACATTTTGTGTAGTTTATTTTTGAAGTTAGTGCGTCTAACATATTGGCAAAAAAATATCGAGCTTCGAGTTGTCATTAAATATTTTGTAAAAAAGGAATGAGTTCAACAGAAATAAAAGCAGACATGGATGCTAGACTGAGGGAATCCGCCCCAGAGTTTTTGACTTACTTACTTACTTACTTACTTACTTACTTACTTACTTACTTACTTACTTACTTACTTACTTACTTACTTACTTACTTACTTACTTACTTACTGGCTTTTAAGGAACCCGGAGGTTCATTGCCGCCCTCACATAAGCCCGCTATCGGTCCCTATCCTGTGCAAGATTAATCTAGTCTCTATTATCATATCCCACCTCCCTCAAATCCATTTTAATATTATCCTCCCATCTACGTCTCGGTCTCCCCAAAGGTCTTATTCCCTCCGGTCTCCCAACTAACACTCTATATGCATTTCTGGATTCGCCCATACGTGCTACATGCCCTGCCCATCTCAAACGTCTGGATTTAATGTTCCTAATTATGTCAGGTGAAGAATACAATGCGTGCAGTTCTGCGTTGTGTAACTTTCTCCATTCTCCTGTAACTTCATCCCGCTTAGCCCCAAATATTTTCGTAAGCACCTTATTCTCAAACACCCTTAACCTATGTTCCTCTCTCAGAGTGAGAATCCAAGTTTCACAACCATACAGAACAACCGGTAATATAACTTTTTAACTATGATTTAAAAATGGGCGTTTCTATTTAAACAAGGTCCTGAGAGTGAAGAAGACGACTCCCGCAATGGATGCCCAGTAACAGAAACAAATGAAGAAATAGTAGAAAAAATCCACGATGTGATGTTGAATGTCCGCCGACTGAAAGTGCGGGGAAATTAGCGAGGTTATGCGTATCCCAACTGAACGAGTGGGCATATCCAAGGTCTTCGCAAGGTGGGTTCCGCGTTGGTTAACACTGAAACAAAAGCTCGTCCGATGTCAAATTTCTAGGAATTGTCTAGCTCGATTCGAGAAAAATACGCCCGTTTTTTGAGGCGATGTGTAACCACCAATGAAACCTGGATCCACTACTACATACCAGAGACAAAGCAGCAGTCGAAACAATGGAAACACGGTGATTCTCCGCCTACAAAGAAAGCAAAAGCTTTTCAACCGTCTGAAAATTCATGGCGTCCGTGTTCTAGGTTCCTAATGGGATATAATCATGATTGACTATCTAGCAAAGGGGAGATATTATTCAGACCTCCTGCAACAACTGAAAGGGAAAATTCGCGAGAAGAAGCTGAATATGGCCAAAAAGAAAGTGTTGTTTCATCACGACAATGCACCTCCTTACATGTCTGCAATCGCGGTTGCTAAACTACACAAAATATAGTTCGAATTGTTGCCATACATCCACTTACTCACCAAATCTCGCACCCTCAGACTTCTTTCTTTTTGCAAACTCAAAACTCAATTGGCTGGGAAGAAATTTTCATCAAAAGAAGAGGTTATAGCAACAGAATGTTTTTTTGCAGACCTCAAGGAATCTGTGTACAAGGAGGGTATAGCAGCATTGCAGTACCGATTGACCAAATGTATGAAACTCAGGGGAGATTATGTTGAGAAAAAGATATTGTTTCAGAGTAATTTTAGTTTATATGCATTTAGTCATTTGCAAAATTTGTATAACAAATGAATGATTGAGAACGTCAAAATTAAAGTGCATATTCTGCATTGTAATGCAATGTCTCTGACATAGTAACCAGCCACTGTACACTCACCTTGCTTTACAGCATTGTTTTGAACGATGTAACAGATATGACATGGAGTAACAGATCTGACAGGTAACAGACTTGACAAAGCAAACAAGCATGTGCTAATCTAAAATTTTTTTACTTAAAAGTCTTCAAAATAGCAACTTAACTACTGGACACGTGTACTATTATGTCCTCTTGATCTTGACTTTATATGTTGTTATTTGTGGAAAACACAACACAAACACATCTGACAGAGTAAAAATGCACGCTTAGACTGAAACACAAAGCAAGACTATGACACACAAACTCGCCAAATCAAAATGAGTGAACATAGCAGTACAATCAAAATTACTCTTTGTGCATCATCTTGGATTGTGCTGACATCTGTGGGATTTCTTTTTCAACTGTGTATCCATAGGAACAGAATGGTGTAACAGACCTGACTGACTTACTGGACTAGAGTAATTATGCAATAGTTATATACAATAAAAGTAATTTGATACAGTTTTATGAACACTTTTTAATGATTGAATAAAATTAATAAAATCGATTAAAAACCATACATGTCTATTTTCGTATTCTAATTTTATCAGTAATCTTAATTACCAAATACTTTGAAATGATTAATACTTAGCCTAGGTTTTGTCACATTTTTTCATTTTTAATAATCTTGATATTTTTACATTACTTTTTGTTAATTTCAACATTATACACTAATTATTTATTCTCTGGTTAATCATTTTGTACTTAGTACATATATTTTTACGATTAGACATTGCTTTTTAAAAATTTTAAATAATTATTTAATCAATTATCTTGTATTTAAGTTTATAATAATCATGCGAACTCTACAACATTTAGATCATTTTATTTTTAACAATTGTTGATTTTTAAATTATGTATCTTTGTAAAAATTTTATTATCAACCGCGAGCTTTACACAATTTATGTTCTTGTTACAGTCGTGGTACTACCACTGAAGATGGAGGAGCATTCCTCCAAAACATGTATGGTTTTTAACCGATTTTATTAATTTTATTCAATCATTAAAAAGTGTTCATACAACTGTATCAAATTACTTTTATTGTATATAACTATTCTACTCATGAACACTGTTGCATCTGACCTAACTTATGTAATTCAATAATTATGCAATATTTAAGGAAATATAAACTCAGACATAAATGAATAAGTTTTGATAATATCAAATGTTTCTTTGATTTTTTTCTCAATTACATTATTAAACAAACCTTTATCTGGACATAATCATCCTCCATTTTAAAAACTTAACTAGTATGGACACTGCATTTTAGCTGTCACTATGAGAATTTTATTTGATTCTCGTGAAATATTTCACATGAAGGAAATAATTCTTGTGACGTTTAATTAATATTTAAACTACTCACTGTTAGGAATTTATAACTCTATCGTTATAAATGCAATAATGGGAAGGGTAAGAATTGATGGACATAATTTGTTATACAAATTCTGCAAATGACCCTTCTATGTCAGGCTATGAACTTTTCAAACAACCCTCTTAAACAGTAACTTTAGAAATAGCTTTGAAACTCAATCACCTTCTATCTAGTGGCGTGTGTGGTTCAAGTGGTAGCAGGTTGGTCTTTCATGCAGGAGTCCGGCTTCTGTCCCCGGTCAGGTCATGATGGAATGTCTGATGGATAAAACAAATGTGCAGAGGGATTTTCTGGGGGAACTATCATTTCCCTCTATTATTCTACCAACACTAACCCATCTCATCGCACAATACCATCTCATCGCACATCCTCATACTCATCCTCTTTCACAATAACCCTGCCAAGACTCTGGAATTCGCTACCTGCTAGCATCAGGGACTGTCGAAATAAAATTGAATTCAAACGCAAACTTACTAGGCACTTGGTCAGTAATTGATTTCTTGTAAATAGTCTCCTTAATCTATCACAAAATATTTCAATATCCGATAATTTCATCACTATACAATTTTGTTATTCTAGGTTTAATTTCTAATTCAGTAAATATAAAATATTATTCGCTTTTCTATGATAAATTATCTAGCTTTCATTAGTCAGGTAATCTTATCGTACTTTGATTTTTATTGTAATTGTAATTGTAAATTTAATATTGTAATTTTATTTGTAATTGTAACTGTAAATTTAATACTAATTGTAAATTTATTCTTTATAATATAGTTGGAATCTCCTGGTAGAGGGCCAGAGAAGACTTGCCGGTCTTATCTCTACTAGGTTAAATAAATAAATACTAAAAAAATACTAATTTGATGATATTTGATAGCCGTCCCAACCAGGGTTTAATAATCGGCCTCCTAATCAATTCTAATAGAAACGCCTAGTTGGGTAGGCTATCATTGAAAAATTGATTGGATATGTAACAAACAATTTAGGCTACAAGACAAATTACATTTTATAAAGAATATAAATGATGATTAATTATGCTAATCGACGACTTCAGTGCAGTAGAGGATATCATGTCCAGGGTGCTGTCAGGAACTTTTAATTTTAGGAAGACTTCTAAGGACTCCCGTGGGATTGTGCCTCTAGCCCCAATCATAATTCCTATAACGTCCCGCTATTTGATCTGTTGTCTAGAAAAGTAAAAATAAGATGGGGTGAAATATTCGAAGTCGTGTTTCCGATGCTGATGTAGGAAGGACTCAGTGCCCTGGGGTTGACTACTCGTCTGCGCGGATGGGACCTGGCGCTAGCAAGACGGCCCACCTGTCAGCTTCGGATTCAGACGTCACCCGTCGGACTTGGACAATCATCGCATTTACAGGGCGGACAATGGGCCAAAGCGTGTCTGAGTCCCGGATCCAGCCTTAGAAAGAAAGCGAAGAAGGAAGTGTTGTATGTAATGCAGCAATGAGCTGCTCTCTCTGGGGATCAATCTGTCGCAGCGTGTTGCCAGCCACTCATCTCCGTTAAGAAAGCAGGAGATATTTCCGCAAACACGTTGGTCTTCGGTGCGAGCAGCTCAGCGTGTAAATCTTAATATTAAAGAGTGACAAGCGTCCACTTAGAACTCGCGCACACAGGCTGTGTTACATTATTATTTCATGAAGTTCACAAACTACGTAGGTACCTACTTGGCACTACACTAAATGCACACATTGGGCCCAAATTAGACGACAGTTCGGGTTCAAATCATAGCATGATAAGTGTGGAATTTTTTACACTGTCTTGCATTGCTTCTGTTAGTCTATTTCTCCAATACTTCTGAGTTATTCATTTGTATTGTATTGTATTTATTAACATTCCATGGTACTCATACATGCTTACAGCTAGAATATGGAACAAGTCAAAAAACTTAATACTATTATAAAATCTTAATTTATAGTCACAGTCTAGATGAAATATATACAGACGAGATTTACAATATAGTCTACTAGTACAACACAAAGTTTTAGTATCAATTTCATGAAGTGTTATTGAATGTCATGAATTCACCTACAGAATAGAAGGCGTGAGAAATTAGGTACTTCTTTAATTTGGCCCTAAATAATTTTATGTTTTGAGTTTCATTTTTTATATCGTTAGGAGGCTGTTAAAAATGTTTACTGCCATATAACGCACTCCTTTTTGATAGCACGATAGACTTGCCGATGGAGTATGAAAGTCATTTTTGACGTGTATTTATGCTATGAAGTGTTGAATTAGTTACAAAGTTTTCACGATTACATACGAGGAAGAGTATTAATGAAAAGATATACTGACAAGCCATGGACATTATTTGTAGTTTTTTTAAAATAGTCCTACACGATTCCCTAGATTTGGCACCTACTGTTATTCTAATTACTCTTTTTGTAATAGAAATATATTGTTACTATCTGTGGAATTTCCCAGAATATTATTCCAAAACTCATTACCGAGTGGAAGTATGCAAAGTATATTGTTTTTAAGGTATTGATATTTACTATCTTTTGCATAGATCTAATAGCAAAACAAGCTGAATTTAATTTAGAGGTAATTTCTTTAATATGATTTTTCCAGTTCAACACATTATCGATTTTTTAGCCAAGAAATTTGGTTGTTGTTGTTTCTAATAGGGATCTATTGTTAATTATTATTATTATTATTATTATTATTATTATTATTATTATTATTATTATTATTTTAATTGATCGGAAAGCAGCTTATGATACTTCAAGAAGTAGAAAGTAAGGAAATTGATGGAGCTCATGGGGGAGGAGGAGGAAAGAAGAAAAGGTGAAAGAAAAGGTGGAAAATTACTAAATAAAGATGAACACTAAGGAAGCAGAAGAGAACAAAGGAAAAGATATAAGCGAAAAAAGAGATGGGCAAAAATTAAATAAATTTATGCAAGAAGAGGGAAGAAGCAGAGTAAATGAATGAGGAGATAGAGAGAACGAAGAGGGGAGCACAAAAGAGCAGGGATAGAAGAAAAATAGGAGAAAGAGTGAGACAAAGTTTACTTAAATGGAACGGAAAAGAGTAAGAAAATATATGTCAAAGTTAATAAGACAGCAAATAATAATTCTAATAAATAAACCGAAGAGGAATAGAAAGGGAGCACGGTAAACATGAAGAAGTAGAGAAGAAGGAAAGGATTAAGAATGTGGTAGAAGAAAAAACGCTGTGGAATAAAGTAGAAGAAAGAGGATGAAATGAAATAGTTACTACAAAAATAAGAGAAATAACAGTAGAATATCAGGAAGAGGGAAAGTGAAAAATAAATGGGGGCAGCACAAACGAAGAGAAATAGTAATAGGAAGGAAAAGAAAGTAAGAAGGAAAGAAGATACTGATGGTGATAATGATGACGATGATGGTGAGATGATGAGATGAATAATATTCATTCGTTTCTTTCTTTCTCTCTTTCTCTGTCTGTCTGTATTTGTGTGTTTCTTTATTTCTTTCTATCTTCTTTTCTGTCTTTGTCTGTCTGTATGTTTGCTTATTTGTTTATGTTTGTTTATGTAGTTTACTTGTTTCTTTCTTTCTTTCTTTCTTTCTTTCTTTCTTTCTTTCTATGTGTTTGTATGTGTTTGTTTCTTTATTTCTGTGTGTTTGTTTGCTTGTTTGTGTGAGTTTATTTCTGTATTTGTTTGTTTGTTTGTTTCTTTCTTTCTTTCTTTCTATGTGTTTGTATCTTTATTTCTGTGTGTTTGTTTGCTTGTTTGTGTGAGTTTATTTCTGTATTTGTTTCATTCTTTCTTTCATTCTTTCTTTCTTTCTTTCTTTCTTTCTTTCTCTCTTTGTCTGTTTGTCTGTGTGCTTGTTTGTTTGTTTTTTGTATCTTTCTTTTCCTGTCCGTCTGTGTGTTTCTTTGTTTTTTGTGTTTGTTTGTTTCTTTCTTTCTTTCTCTCTCTGGCTGTTTGTGTGTTTGTTTGTTTCTTTCTTTCTTTCTTTCTTTCTCTGTCCGTCTGTATGTTTCTTTGTTTTTGTGTTTGTTTGTTTGTTTCTTTCTCTCTCTGTCTGTCTGTGTGTTTGTTCGTTCGTTTGTTTTTTTGTTGGTTTGTTTGTTTGCTTGTTTCTTTCTTTCTTTCTTTCTTTCTTTCTTTCTTTGTTTCTTTCTTTCTTTCTTTCTTTCTTTCTCTGTCTGTGGGTATGTGTGTTTCTTTGCTTGTTTGTTTCTAAGTATTTATTTATTTATTTATTTATTTATTTATTTATTTATTTATTCATTCATTCATTCATTAATAATTTATTCATTAATTCTTTCTTTCATGTATTTATTTAAATGATTGATATGGTGGTAGTGAATATGTAATAATAACAATTGAAGGGTACACGGGAAAAACGAACAGTGTCACAATGCTATTAAGGGTGATGTCATTATCTAATTCACTTTATTACTACAAACTTTAGCGTTATTTTTACCAAAACTGGTAAAGGAGAATTAAAACCACGGATACATTCATCATTTCCTTCATTTCAAGTAGAAACACCAATAAATTTAGCAGTAATATACCGAAATAGATCAATATCTCAACCCTAATGGAAATGTGACATTGTTCGTTTTTCCCGTGTACCCTTCAATTATGATATGATTATAAAGATGAGATTATGATTATGACTATGATAAAGATATGATTGTGGTATGAATGTCCAGAACACGTATCCCTATTGCAATCTTGAATTATAAACCTCGACACAATAGATCGCAAGGACACTTTGTGAAGAGATGGGTCGAAAACTTAGTAGATCGTAACAGTTCGTTTAGGAATATAATCTGTGAGGATAATGATTATGATGAGAGTGTGATGATGATGATATAATAGATAATTATTGTGATAATGATGAGATGATGATGATATAATAGATAATTATTGTGATAATTATGGGATGATGATGATGATGATGATGATATGAATGTGATTATGAAGATGAGACGATGATTATGTTGTCATGATGGAAGAGTTGTGTGGCTTTTCGATGTTACGTAATAGGTATAATAATATAAGTACTAGGCCTATATTTATCTTTATTAGTTGGTCAGTCTCATAGCATCATAAATATATTAGTTAATCTTCATTGCTCAATTTGTTTGACAGTTATATTAACTTAGTTACCGGTACTTTATAATAAACTTATACATTAAATTTAATGGAATCCAAATAGACATCAATATTTTCATTTCTAACTTTCTATAGTCACTTTTCCAACATAAAATTAAACGTTAGAGGAGATAGTCAAACCCAGAACATCAGAATACACTACGAAGTTATCAGAATCATGAATGCATCCTCTAATCATTAAATACTCTATAGACGAACAAAAATCGTTAGTTATTTGTTGATTTGTGATTATGAAGCGATTCATATTTTAACGACACATCGGAAAGCTGATAGAAGACAATATGAAGTCCACCAAACAAAAGCTGGCGAAAACTTGTGACATCAGGCATCAGTCTTCTCGGCATTCCCCACCTCACACAGAATCATTTAGCAAGTCTGCTGCGCCGATAATGAAACGAAACACAACTGGAATCGGGAATTGAACCCAAAAGTCCGGCGGCGGTGGCGGCGGCGGCGTCTTGTTGACGGACGGTGGAGTCGCGGGTCAGCGCTAATTGCTGAATGATTGAGGACTCTGCGAGCGGATGGATCTTAATGGACTAATTTTCTGATGGCTTTGATCTCCGGCTCACGTCACTCCATGTACGTAATTTGCGTTTCATCTTGTCATCCCCCCCCTGCTCCTTCCCCTGCCCAGATTCCTGTATCAACTGCTTTGTTCAGTGCAAACAACGAATGAAACATTGATCTGCGAGTGAGAAATAAAAGTGGAAGTGTGTGCAATCAGCTCAGAGGACCCGGGTTCTCATGACTGAATGTTTATATTCCGTAATTTCTGCATAATCGATTCAATAGAAAAGGTCCAACGCAAGGCAGCAAAATATGTCAAAATGGGAAAGGGACATGGTGAAGAGATAGTAAAAGACTTAGGCCCAATTGCATAAAACTCTCTGACTAAAGATCAACTTTGATCGAAGATCGGAAAGTGAACCGAGCTCAGACACTCCTTCTGTTGTATAAAACTTTTCTGCGATCAAATTACCTTGGTTCAAATGCAATCTAAGTTCACGTGAAAAGGACTTGGCAACATCGCATAAACAGGTGAAGTATGTGGTGCGCGAGCCATGTTGTACAGGTTTGTTCAGTGTTGCCAATCTAGCTACTTTAACTCTTTTTCGACGACAATTTCTTTTAACTTTTATATTGCTTAAATAGGGATTTAGCGACCTTTCTAGCACCTCATAGTGAGAAAATTTAATCTTTCTTTGTTGATAATAAGAAATCTAGAGATTTTCCAACTACTTTTTGGCGACTTTTCGCACAATCTGTTGGAGACACTGGTTTGTGTTGTGCGTTGTAAATAATGGCGGACAATAAGAAGAAGATTGACCGGTCTCCAAATTGTTATGTTATGATATTTGATACCGCTAAACATAATAAAGCTTTATAAAACGACAATTTTCGTTTAGTAATACAGTTAATTGAAAATTTATGAATGTACCTATCATTCCATGAATAATTAATAGTTGTTATAAACATAATATAATTATAGGTTATGTTATTTGATACTGCTGAACACGATAACTTCTTATAAAATATAAGAATGTTTGTATATTAAGGCAAGAAATTGACAAAAATATATAAATGTATCTACCGTATATATTAATAATAATAATTATGATTATTCTTTCTGCACAATCTGCCACTCGTATACTTCAAACAGAGAAGAAATAACTGAACTTGGATCATCATCAGTCAAAGTTGACTTTAGTTTAAGACGAATTAATCTCAGATTAGACTTTATACAACACAAAATTCCAAGTTCAGCTAGAACGAGGATCAATTTAACCTCTGATCTAAGATTAAATGGTTTATACAATCGGCCCTTAGGGTTGGAATCTCTCAAATCAAGGCGACGAAAAACCAGACTGACCGCATTGTTCAAGGCACAAATGGGACACAAAGAATGGACCGACATCAATGCTAGATTAGCAACACCATCATACTTAGGCAGGGCAGGTCATATTAGGATGTTTAAAATATGTAGAAAACAAAGAACGGACGTGGCAAAATTTTCCTTTGTTAACCGCACAATAGTAGACTGGAACAGCTTACCTACGGCAATCTTTCAGGGTGGTCCTCTTAAAATCAATACATTTAAGGAAAGGTTGAGAAGATTAGACTGAAAATGTAATTGGAGGTGCAGTGTAATTATCTAAGTTGTGTCATGTAATTAATTGAGTTGATATGTAATTAATTAAGGTGATATGTAATTTAGTTGATATGTAAATAAATTAAGGTGATATGTAATTAATTAAGATGATATTTAATTAAGTTGGTTTTTAAGGTGATATGTAATTACTTAAATTGGTAATAGTTGGGTGAAATAGAAGTACCTATAAGTTAGGTTTACTTTTGCTTTTTGTAGGCGTTATTATAGAATAGTTTTTATTTATAGTCCTAGGTTTATTGCATCTATTTATTTATAGTTGGAAATAAATTTAGGTTTATTTTATTTTATTTTATTTTTCTTTTATTGCTGTAACTATTGTATATTATATAACACTGCCACCGGGTATATACCCAATTGTAGTGTGAATAAATACATACATAATCTCACTAGAGGTTTTGATTTATCTGGAGAAAATCAAAATTGACTATACACGATTAGAAGAAAGTATTTCAAGATTAGAAGAAGTAAAGTACTCTAATACAATAAAATATTAACTGACTTACTAAACTGTGTTGAAAATGTATTATTGAATCATCGCATCATTACAAATATTCAGCTAGATGGCAGTAGTGTGTTATGAGCTGTTCTCTTGTTACCAGTTGTGCCAACTATACAATCTTCATTGGACTCTATGAACGATTATTAGTCAAGTAGACTTTGTTGATTCAGTTTCATTTTTAATAAAACAGTTGCATTCCATTTCAATTATCACTATATATTAAACAATCTCTGATGCGTGACTATCCATAATCTCATACCTAAATAATATAAAGAAAAAAAAAACGATAGAAAATTTTTAATTAAGGATGATGAAATAAACATTAATCATTTTAAAAGGTACAATTATTGAAAGTACAATGTTGGCAAACAAAGAAACAAATGCTAGCGATGTAATAAAAAATAAATGCTAGTGCGGTGACAAAAATTGTAGGATAAGCAGCCATGATTGGTTGAAACACGTCGTTCAGTACCGTTTTATTGGTCAAAAGTAGTATGACGTAATAAAAGTGTAATAATAATAATAATAATAATAATAATAATAATAATAATAATAATAATGATAATAATAATAATAATAATAATAATCCGTGGCGCTACATCCCGTGAAATGCCTAGACCGACCAGCCGGCTGCTGGCCTCACGCCCACATGCCGAAGCAGAGGTGGACGATCATCCAACCAGAATGGAGGTATCGTTTGGTTAGCACGATGATCCCCCCAGCCGTTATAGCTGGTATTCGCAACCGGATTTCGCTACCTATCGTAGCTCCCCAAGTGCATCACGATGCTGGGTAGGCACCGGTTCCATAGACTAGCCGAAATTTCATAAGAAAATTTCTTTCCCCATGAGGACTCGAACCAGCGCGCATTCCGTAACGCGAGTCCCAGGCAGGATGCCTTAGATCGCGACGCCACGGCGCGGGGTAAAAGTGTAATAGTCGTCCTAATTACGTTATCATAGGTAATACCACGAGATAATCTAATATTACTGATAAATTATCTATTAAAAAGCTCAGATCCTGGAATGGCATTTATTAGGACTGTTTCCCGAATGTGGCGGGAACACTATCGTCTAAATTAAATTCATAAAGTGCGCATAATTTATTGCTTATATTATTTCATGTACAGGGTCCGGCAGTTTGGTTCGACGAATTTCAGCATGCTGTTCTGAAGTGGCTATAAGGTTGATAAAATATCAAAATAACACAGGATATGGCCTGAACAATGTAGTTTATTGACATGTTATTATTTCTTTAATGACACATTTCACGTAAAGATTAATTGTTTCGTCCTACAGAATTATATTCTGTTATGGTTACCGTTGGTTATTAATGAAGAAAACTCGCTCCGGCGCCGCAAAGGAGAAAGATTTGATCCGGTGCTGTGAGTTGAACCTCGAGTATCGGAATGATGGAAATAGTTTCAGAAACAGTTTAGGCAACTTCTGAAAATTAAAAACATCCAACGTTCTGATACTGTAGCCATCTACTTTATTGGCACATTGTTACGTAACGTTACATAACCTATTCATGGTCATTTGTTGAATAGACAGCTTTGGTAACTAATTAAATACGCAGTTGATTTTATTGCTACTACAGGACTGACCCTTCCTTCTCTAGCATGATCTGTATTCGTTTAATTTTGTCGAAATTCTTGATCTACAGTCGGGTTGAAATATCGTTTATATTCTCTTGTATCACTTTTTCTGCCATATTCCACATGTTTTTTTAACTACGCTGTATCAACTACTAGGTTATTCAGCGTCGATGGGATTGGTGATAGCGAGATGAGACCGAAGATTAGCCATAGATTACCTGATATTCGCTTTACGGTTGGAAAAACCCTACGAGATAATCAGTCCAAGCGGGAATCGAACTCACGCCAGAGTGGAACTCCGGATCGATAGGCAAACACGTGAGCTACGTCGGTGACTTCACAGAATACTCTCTCTATCCATTATCATCATTTGATTTTCTCATATCCACACCACAATCTTTTGAACTGTTTGACATCTGCAGAGTTGGTGTTTCCCTTTTCAGTTCATAATCACGCACTTCACAAAACTGTTGAAACTTACCCTACATATATATTTTTTTCTGTTCTCTGGCTTTGCATTTTGAATTATTGAATCAGTTTTTTAATTTAACGCTTGGCCAAAACGATTTGCAATGACCGCCATTGTCACCATATCGCCATGTTGCAGTGCGTACTGAAGCTTGGTTACTCTTGTTCATTGAACAAGAAAACCATTTAACTGTGTGTCTATTTGTGGTGTGTATTGCCTATTATCAGCGTAGTCAGTTTGATTTCCATAAATGTGATGTAACATTGTAACATGAAATGTAACAATAGAATGTATTAGTCCGCTACCTTGGCTCTGTGGATAGATTAAAATACACAAGAACAGTATAATGGAATATAATAGGATAGAGTAGGGTAGATTTGAATAAAATAAAGTGAAGCAGACTAGAATAGGCTACAACGTACTCGTAATGAAATAGAACATAATATATTAGGGTAGACTTGAACGAAATAGAATGAAATAGACCAGAATATAATGGGTAGAACAGAATAGAATAGGATAAATTTGAATAAATGCAACAATATGGCATAGACCAAAATGTAAATCAATAGAATATAATATGATTTATTTGTAAGGAAGAGAATATAATGGAATATATCAGAATATTTTGAATTAGAGCAGGATAAATTTGAACAAATCATCGGCAAGTCTATCGTGCTATCAAAAAGGAGTGCGTTATATGGCAGTAAAATTTTTAATAGCCTCCCTATCGATATAAAAAATGAAACTCAAAACATAAAATTATTTAGGGCCAAATTAAAGAAGTACCTGATTTCTCACGCCTTCTATTCTGTACTAAGTGAATTCATGACATTCAGTAACACTTCATGAAATTGATACTAAATCTTTGTGTTGTACTAGTAGACTTTATTGTAAATCTCGTCTGTATATATTTCATTTATACTGTGACTATAAATTAAGATTTTATAATAGTATTAAGTTTTTTGACTTGTTCCATATTCTAGCTGTAAGCAATGTATGAATACCATGGAATGTTAATAAATACAGTGCAATACAATACAATACAATATAATATAATGGAATACAGTAAGACAGATTCTAATAAATGGAACAGAATTGAATAGGTCACAATGTAATAAAAAGGAGTAGAATAGGATAAATTTGTAAGAAATAGAATAGAATGGAATAGACCAGAATATAATGAATTATAATGATACAGTTTTGTACTAAATAGAATGGAGCAGACCAAAATATAATGAATCAGAACCGGATAGATGTGAACAAAATGGAAGAGAATGGAGCACAGCAGAATATAATGCAATATAACAGGAGAAAATGCGATAGACTTGAATCAAATCGAATAGAATGGAACAGACCAGGATAGATTAAATAGAACACGTCAGAATAGAACAGATTGGAATAGAGTAGAGTAGATAGAAAGGAATGTAAACTAATCAATTAGAATATAATGTGTCGAGGTATGATTATATTCAATAAAGGGAAATATAACACTTGTGTACGTATAGCAAAAGTTACGAAATACAGTAGGCTAGCTATAATGGAGCATATATTTGGCCTAAATGGTGCCAGGCTGTGAGGATGTGACCTAGCACTGCCCCCATTAATCGCACGTGACGCAGTAAGACCTGGAAGGGGTGCAGCAATCTGCGGAATTAGGACGCGTTACCTGATTTGAGCTGCGTCGTGACAAATTGTAACTTTTATTTGCGTGGATCGCATGCGCCGCGCATCAAACGAAGTTACTTCTCGCTCGTGATTTTTGGTGCTCGTTCCTGAGGCAAATGAGATAAGCGCCGTCAATAATTGAGGACGCGCACGACAAGGGATGCGTCTCGTAGCCAATCAGCCCCGCTGAAAGCCGGACGCTAATTGGCTAAATTCATCCATATACAACACAATCACGTCCGAAAATAATTGAACACGATGGACTCATCACTATTCAGCGCCGCTAATGTCTCGATCAACAGGCCCCGCCCTCCGCATATGGAGTTCCTCCTGGCCTCCGTTTGCCGGGCGCGGAGTATTGCAACTCCAACATCTGCAGCACTGACTTCTATTTCAGTTCAATTACTGACGTGATTGTTAATGTGGCGATTGAATTCTTTTCAGTCCAGGTATTCGGTTGTTGTTCAACCTAGTCATTCGCCTCATCACTAGTTCAGTCATATTGTTGTCTTTCAGTCCACTCATGTGTTTGTTGTTTAGTCCAGTTATTCAGTAGAGTCCTGTGATTCGGTTGTTGCTCAACACAGCCATTCGTCTCATCTCTAGTTCAGTCATATTGTTTCCTTTATTCCAGTTACCAGTTTCCTCTTCAGTCCACTCATGTGTTTGTTCTTTAGTCCAGTTATTCAGTCGAGTCCTGTGATTCGGTTGTTGCTCAAAACAGCCATTCGTCTCATCTCTAGTTCAGTCATATTGTTTCCTTTATTCCAATTACCAGTTTCCTCTTCAGTCCACTCATGTGTTTGTTATTTAGTCCAGTTATTCAGTCGAGTCCTGTGATTCGGTTGTTGCTCAACACAGCCATTCGTCTCATCTCTAGTTCAGTCATATTGTTTCCTTTATTCCAGTTACCAGTTTCCTCTTCAGTCCACTCATGTGTTTGTTGTTTAGCCCACTTATTCAGTCGAGTCCTGTGATTGGGATTTTGCTCAAAACAGCCATTCGTCTCATCTCTAGTTCAGTCATATTGTTTCCTTTATTCCAGTTACCAGTTTCCTCTTCAGTCCACTCATGTGTTTGTTATTTAGTTCAGTTATTCAGTCGAGTCCTGTGATTCGGTTGTTGCTCAACACAGCCATATTGTTTCCTTTATTCCAGTTACCAGTTTCCTCTTCAGTCCACTCATGTGTTTGTTGTTTAGTCCAGTTATTCAGTCGAGTCCTGTGATTCGGTTGTTGCTCAACACAGCCATTCGTCTCATCTCTAGTTCAGTCATATTGTTTCCTTTATTCCAGTTACCAGTTTCCTCTTCAGTCCACTCATGTGTTTGTTGTTTAGTCCAGTTATTCAGTCGAGTCCTGTGATTCGGTTGTTGCTCAACACAGCCATTCGTCTCATCTCTAGTTCAGTCATATTGTTTCCTTTATTCCAGTTACCAGTTTCCTCTCAGCCCACTCATGTGTTTGTTGTTTAGTCCAGTTATTCAGTCGAGTCCTGTGATTCGGTTGTTGCTCAACACAGCCATTCGTCTCATCTCTAGTTCAGTCATATTGTTTCCTTTATTCCAGTTACCAGTTTCCTCTTCAGCTCACTCATGTGTTTGTTGTTTAGTCCAGTTATTCAGTCGAGTCCTGTGATTCGGTTGTTGCTCAACACAGCCATTCCTCTCATCTCTAGTTCAGTCATATTGTTTCCTTTATTCCAGTTACCAGTTTCCTCTTCAGCCCACTCATGTGTTTGTTGTTTAGTCCAGTTATTCAGTCGAGTCCTGTGATTCGGTTGTTGCTCAACACAACCATTCGTCTCATCTCTAGTTCAGTCATATTGTTTCCTTTATTCCAGTTACCAGTTTCCTCTTCAGTCCACTCATGTGTTTGTTGTTTAGTCCAGTTATTCAGTCGAGTCCTGTGATTGGTTGTTGCTCAACACAGCCATTCGTCTCATCTCTAGTTCAGTCATATTGTTTCCTTTATTCCAGTTACCAGTTTCCTCTTCAGCCCACTCATGTGTTTGTTGTTTAGTCCAGTTATTCAGTCGAGTCCTGTGATTCGGTTGTTGCTCAACACAGCCATTCGTCTCATCTCTAGTTCAGTCATATTGTTTCCTTTATTCCGGTTACCAGTTTCCTCTTCAGCCCACTCATGTGTTTGTTGTTTAGTCCAGTTATTCAGTCGAGTCCTGTGATTCGGTTGTTGCTCAACACAGCCATTCGTCTCATCTCTAGTTCAGTCATATTGTTTCCTTTATTCCAGTTACCAGTTTCCTCTTCAGTCCACTCATGTGTTTGTTGTTTAGTCCAGTTATTCAGTCGAGTCCTGTGATTCGGTTGTTGCTCAACACAGCCATTCGTCTCATCTCTAGTTCAGTCATATTGTTTCCTTTATTCGAGTTACCAGTTTCCTCTTCAGCCCACTCATGTGTTTGTTGTTTAGTCCAGTTATTCAGTCGAGTCCTGTGATTCGGTTGTTGCTCAACACAGCCATTCGTCTCACCTCTAGTTCAGTCATATTGTTTCCTTTATTCCAGTTACCAGTTTCCTCTTCAGTCCACTCATGTGTTTGTTGTTTAGTCCAGTTATTCAGTCGAGTCCTGTGATGCGATTGTTGCTCAACACAGCCATTCGTCTCACCTCTAGTTCAGTCATATTGTTTCCTTTATTCCGGTTACCAGTTTCCTCTTCAGTCCACTCATGTGTTTGTTGTTTAGTCCAGTTATTCAGTCGAGTCCTGTGATTCGGTTGTTGCTCAACACAGCCATTCGTCTCATCTCTAGTTCAGTCATATTGTTTCCTTTATTCCGGTTACCAGTTTCCTCTTCAGTCCACTCATGTGTTTGTTGTTTAGTCCAGTTATTCAGTCGAGTCCTGTGATTCGGTTGTTGCTCAACACAGCCATTCGTCTCACCTCTAGTTCAGTCATATTGTTTCCTTTATTCCGGTTACCAGTTTCTCTTCAGTCCACTCATGTGTTTGTTGTTTAGTCCAGTTATTCAGTCGAGTCCTGTGATGCGATTGTTGCTCAACACAGCCATTCGTCTCACCTCTAGTTCAGTCATATTGTTTCCTTTATTCCGGTTACCAGTTTCCTCTTCAGTCCACTCATGTGTTTGTTGTTTAGTCCAGTTATTCAGTCGAG
This sequence comes from Periplaneta americana, assembly GCA_025594305.2. NCBI lineage: Eukaryota > Metazoa > Arthropoda > Insecta > Blattodea > Blattidae > Periplaneta > Periplaneta americana. The sequence goes on along the minus strand of JAJSOF020000013.1, from coordinate 164,370,686 downwards.
TCCTGTGATTCGGTTGTTGCTCAACACAGCCATTCGTCTCATCTCTAGTTCAGTCATATTGTTTCCTTTATTCCGGTTACCAGTTTCCTCTTCAGTCCACTCATGTGTTTGTTGTTTAGTCCAGTTATTCAGTCGAGTCCTGTGATTCGGTTGTTGCTCAACACAGCCATTCGTCTCATCTCTAGTTCAGTCATATTGTTTCCTTTATTCCGGTTACCAGTTTCCTCTTCAGCCCACTCATGTGTTTGTTGTTTAGTCCAGTTATTCAGTCGAGTCCTGTGATTCGGTTGTTGCTCAACACAGCCATTCGTCTCATCTCTAGTTCAGTCATATTGTTTCCTTTATTCGAGTTACCAGTTTCCTCTTCAGCCCACTCATGTGTTTGTTGTTTAGTCCAGTTATTCAGTCGAGTCCTGTGATTCGGTTGTTGCTCAACACAGCCATTCGTCTCACCTATAGTTCAGTCATATTGTTTCCTTTATTCCGGTTACCAGTTTCCTCTTCAGTCCACTCATGTGTTTGTTGTTTAGTCCAGTTATTCAGTCGAGTCCTGTGATTCGGTTGTTGCTCAACACAGCCATTCGTCTCATCTCTAGTTCAGTCATATTGTTTCCTTTATTCGAGTTACCAGTTTCCTCTTCAGTCCACTCATGTGTTTGTTGTTTAGTCCAGTTATTCAGTCGAGTCCTGTGATTGGTTGTTGCTCAACACAGCCATTCGTCTCATCTCTAGTTCAGTCATATTGTTTCCTTTATTCGAGTTACCAGTTTCCTCTTCAGCCCACTCATGTGTTTGTTGTTTAGTCCAGTTATTCAGTCGAGTCCTGTGATTCGGTTGTTGCTCAACACAGCCATTCGTCTCATCTCTAGTTCAGTCATATTGTATCCTTTATTCCAGTTACCAGTTTCCTCTTCAGTCCACTCATGTGTTTGTTGTTTAGTCCAATTATTACTCATTCGTTTGTCTTTTAGTCCAGACATTTGTTTACTCTCTATTCCTCAGTTGAACTTCAGTCCATTCAGACGGTTGTTGCTCTGTCCAGTTATTTAGTTGTTATTCAGTTGAGACATTTTGAGTGTTGTTTAGTTTAGACATTCTATTATTCATTCGTTTATTATTTAGTGCAATCATTTGGTTATGCTTTGATTGACTACGTTGAATTCCAGTCAGTTTAGTTACAAGATGCTTAGTAAACACAGTCAACTGGCTGGTGTTCAGGCCGGGCAGCGCTTGATATCCAGTCCAGTCACTCGACTGCATTTTAGGCCAGTCAGAGCGCCGAATTGCCAGCTGTATGCTTCTGGAAGTGGCCGCGGCGCGGCGCTTTGTGGGAATTAGTGGCTGATTCAATTGTCTCGCGATCGTCTCCCGGGAGCCGCAAGACATGGAAATGGCGGCTGTAATCCAATTGCACGACGCAACCAGTTTTAATGCGCGGGGTGGGTTGGGGTGCTGATAGCGGAAGGAACCAGCCAGCCAGCCTGCCGGCCGGCCGAGGAATCTGGCGTGACGCTAACGAGAAGCGACAAAGCCTCTTGCGGAACTGGATGCAATCATCGGCTTTCCGACAAATCCACCCGGCTGGGGGAACGGCGGGGCGGAGTGCGTCGTCTGCGTATGCACAGACATCCTCCAAATTGGCTCTAGTCTAGATCCTCCAAATATTTTTGCTATCAAGGTTATTTATTGCCCTGTCACTGAATAAGCACTTCCCCCGTTGCCATGGTAGGGCTACAGTTTTTACGCATTTGTATGAGTTTTTAGGCTTTGACGGTGACTGCGATCAGAATTAGGGTTTTGGGTAATCCACTGTGTCCTGGAACTTGACGTCTTGGAACTACATACAGGTTGGAAGGCCGAAAGATAAGACCAGAGAGGTTGCCTGTTCTGTTGGGAATTGTTACGCCAGCTTAAACCGAACGATTGAGCCAATTTCTATTTTTCGGTAATTCATTGATTAAAGTTCACGTTAACACTTTGTTTGTTAAGAACATAAAATTACTTAGTCACTCGTTAAAAAGTGTTAAATTTAAAAAGTTACATACCTTCGACAGACGGCCCGTTTCGACGTGATGTTACGTCTTCATCAGTGTCTCTTGAACTACTGGTGATCTTGAATTCTGCGATGTGCATTTGTCGATTGTAGGGGTGGAGGTGTGTTGCTCTTATGGTGGGGGCTGGTTGTTTGTGTGTTATGACGTATCATGACGTCGAATAATGTGTGGGTATTGAACTGTAACTGTGTATTAAGTATATGTTGTGGGTATGTTATTGTATGTTTATATATTTCGTACTGTTCTAGGATGTTTAACTGTGAACTTTTTGGTGTGATGTGTAAAATTTCCATTCCTGTTTCTATATTATTGTAGTCATGATTATTGTTGATAATGTGGTCTGCATAATTTGATTTGATGTAGGGTTTGGTTATAGCTTTAATATGTTCATTATATCTTGTGTGAAAGGATCTTCCTGTCTGTCCTATGTAAAAATGTGGGCAACTATTGCATTTTCGGTAATATTAGGAACTAACCAGCTGGCTACGGACTGGAAGGTGCGGGGTTCGATCCCGAGTGGTGATGGGATTTTTCTCGTTGTCAAACTTTCAGAACGGCCCCGAGGTTCACTCAGCCTCCTATAAAATTGAGTACCGGGTCTTTCCCGGGGGTAAAAGGCGGTCGGAGCGTGGTGCCGACCACACCACCTCATTCTAGTGCCGAGGTCATAGAAAGCATGGGGCTCTACCTCCATGCCCCCCAAGTGCCTTCATGGCATGTGACGGGGATACCTTTTTATACCTCTTTTATTAGGAACTAACATTTCAAATTTTCAACTTCTACAAAATAATAATGGCATCTGTTTATCGGTAGTGTTATAATCTGTGATTAACAATTAATATTTCCTTTTGCATTGTGATCAGGTGTACCTAACAGGGAATTGTTCAGTAGAGAGGATGTATATTTTAAATGTTCCTGCTAATAAAACAAGAATTTGTTGAATTCAAAGGCAATTCACAATCAAATACTAAAATAGGAAAGGAGAGCGACAGAACAAATTTCCACCTTTGACTGTAGCAATTGTACCATCTAATGTAAAAATATTAACGATGCATACATACATACATACGTGTCAATTTTCTCTGTAGTTTTTTTAAATACCTTAAAACTCATTCATTCGATGTTCTGCCCAAGGGGAAGTCTTTCACTTCAAACTCAGCATTTTCCAATATTTCCTATATTTTCTGCCTTCCTCTTTGTCTCCGCATATGATCCATATATCTTAATGTCGTCTATCATCTGATATCTTCTTCTTCTGCCCCGAACTCTTCTCTCGTTCACCATTCCTTCCAGTGCATCCTTCAGTAGGCAGTTTCTTCTCAGCCAGTGACCTAACCAATTCCTTTTCCTCTTCACGATCAGTTTCAGCATCATTCTTTCGTGACACATTATTTCCAACACAGCTTCATTTCTTATTCTGTCTGTCCACACGTTCCATTCTTCTTCATATCCACATTTCAAATGCTTCTATTTGCTTCTTCGTAATGTTCATACTTCTGCCCTATATAATGCCACACTCAAAACAAAACATTTCCCTAGTCTCTTTCTTTGTTTTTTTTCAGAGGTCCGCAGAAGATGCTCCTTTTTTCCTTTGCCATTGCTATCCTCCTCTTGACTTCCTGGCAGCAGCTCATGTTACTGCTTATAGTACACCCCAAGTATTTGAAGCTGTCCACTTGCTCTACTGCCTCATTTAGAATTCGAAAGTTTATATTCTTTATTTTTCTTCGGATAACCATGGTCATCGTCTTGTTTGCATTTATCTTTACCCCATACTGCTCACAGCTGTCATTTAGCTCGAGTAGCATATCCTTTAGTATCATTTCCTCTAATGCTAAGAATGTCATATCATCAGCAAATCTTATACATTTTATTCTTCCTCCTACTATCACTCCTCCCATGTTTTCAAAAACAATTCTTTATTAAATCTTCCAAGTAGATCTTAACTTTTAATTTAGTACTGAATCTGTATTCGTGGTCTTATATGATAGCGAACTTTCACTGTATTTCTTAAAAATATCATCTTCGCCGACTGGAGCCTTTGTTTAACCAAACCTTACATTATTATTATTATTATTATTATTATTATTATTATTATTATTATTATTATTATTATTATTAGTTAATTTGTGAGTTAGACAGTTAATTATTTCTTTACCAAGTAAAATTTTTATTTATGAAGTTATTTGGTAAAGTAGCTAGTTATTTACTAGTTAGCTATGCAATTAATTATTCAATTAGTTATGCAGTTATTGATTTAGTTACAAAGTTATTTGTTTAATTACTTAGCCAGTTTTAATTAGCTACTTAGTCAGTTATTTAGCAAGTCATTAACCGCTTAGTTAAGTCAGTTGGCTACTTTTACTATATGTAATTTACACAATCAACATGAGTACTAATTAAGACTTACAATCTTGTCTGCCGTCTGAGTTTATTTACTTTGAATGCCATGGAGTTATATATTTATTAAAGAAATTAGTGACTTGCGTTTCTCAAAATTATTTCGTTCTCTCAGTCGATAATCAGGTATGCCTTAATTTTCTAGGGAAGTGGTAGCAAAATTCAGAGTGTCTTGATTTTGCAAAAGAAAGCCATTAGAATTCTATGTCAATCAAACTATCTTGAACATTGTCGACCTCTTTTCAAACAATCACAGATATTAACTGTCATACATTTATTTATATATAATATATATATATATATATATATATATATATATATATATATATATATATACGACCTGGTTCTTTACACTCGACAAAAATAGACAATTACTCATTAATAGCCAATATACATGATCATGAAATTAGAAATAGTGAACAAATTAATATCCCATACTGTAGATTACATAAAACTAGTACTAATTTTTCTGTCATGGGAATGAAATTATATAATAAGCTTCCCAGTCAATATTATAAGTTACCAACCAATAGTTTCAAAGCTAAATTTTATAATTGGCTTTTAATTAATCCTTTCTACTCTGTAGATGAGTTTCTTAACATAAATTCATACGAAATTGTTTTTATAAATAAAGTTATTTAAATTTAGTTACAAATACTACATTAAGAGTGAAGTGTTTTCATTAATTTTAGAGTTTCAAAATGTTATGTGTTTTCATTCTAATTAAAGTTTACTGTTTTCAATTATATGTGTGTTTTCAAATGTATGTTTTTTTGTGACGAAGCCTATCACTGTATGTTTAATGGCTTAATAAATTGAATTGAATTGAATTCAACCGGAAATCTGGTATTAAGGGGACATTCAACTATATTTTGGAACTTTTTCCTATTTGGCCAATATTTTTCAAATTTGGAGGAAAGGTTTAATATACACATGGAAAGTAAAATGCAAAATCTCAGCTCATTAGATCCAATACTTTTCAAAATAAAAATATTTAAGTTTTTAATCAATCGTTAATTGAAATATCACTTTCAATTATCATTTTTTTATTTTTTGGCTTTGTCCATTTGACTGTGCCTTCTCACTGAAGAGGGGAAGAATTCTGTATATTGATTTAGTTCTGTCACGTAAGTTAGTATAAAAATTTAATGTTTTATTTCTATGAAATTAAATTTTAAATTGTTTAATGATTAAAATATCATAAATAGATTCAAAAAGATAATATTGTAAAACTGATACACAAAATGACACATTTTCTTGAATTTTTAAGTTGAGTTTCCCCTTAAGAAGACGAAAGGAATATAACTCGTCTATACTAAGGTATTAGTGGTGAATCTAACGAAAGTAGCAAGCAGCAAGACGAAAATGAGATGGAAAACTTGCTTGCCTATGAAAACTGGCTGTGAAGTTTATTAAAAGAACAGAGAAAGAAATAAAAATTAATTTGGTCGCTAAGTAAGAATGAATGCTTCCAGCCTTCCAACTGTCCCTTACAGAGGCTCTGCAGGGTTGACCTGTTATTTGAGTGCCGATTGCATCTCCATCCGTAAGAGCCACGAAACGTTGTGTTGCATGAGCAAACGCGACTGCACACGGCCGTGCGCCAGTTCTCCCACGGGGAGCCCACCCCCACCCCGCATAAACACTTGGGGTGGCACTTGTTGCCAATTACGATGTATTTGTGCTCCCCTCCCCGACAAAGGAACAAGGACAACATAATTATTGTGATTGTAACCGAGCAGATGGGGCGCCTTAGAGCTATTAAATTGGCTTATGTGGGGACGAGCACGAACCGCATTCAGGCCCCATTATCAAGAAATATCGCATCGTTCGTTACTAGGCGAGATGTGCACGGCGACGGATTCTTGGGCAAGGCCTCCTAACACGTTACCTGCCAGGGAAGTGTGTGTACGAGTGGTAGGACTAAATACGTTCGTATGTAGATCATATTCTTCATACATAGGTTCTTAACGGTCAACAGATATCACTAGAATGATCGTTCGATTACTAACGAATGTATTGTGGGTCCCTATCACCACGGCATGGCGCGTTCTCAGGTTGCGGATCGAGGAGACGGCCTCCAGATATGGAGGGTAGCTGTGAATATATTGAATAAGCAGTCGCGGACAGCCGATGAGGAGTGGTCCTCCAGCTTAGGGGTTGGGGAAGGACTAACAACCCATCACCGTAAAAAACAGCTTGTTACGAATCCTTCAAATAAGCCTCGGAATGGAACTGATTCTCTGGCACGACTACAGCAAAGGAATAAGGTTTTGAGATTTGGTACTTGGAAAAATTGAAAAAGTTACACAACACAGAACTGCACGCATTGTATTCTTCACCTGACATAATTAGGAACATTAAATCCAGACGTTTGAGATGGGCAGGGCATGTAGCACGTATGGACGAATCCAGAAATGCATATAGAGTGTTACTTGGGAGGCCGGAGGGAAAAAGACCTGTAGGGACGCCAAGACGTAGATGGGAAGATAATATTAAAATGGATTTGAGGGAGATGGGATATGATGATAGAGAATGGATTAATCTTGCTCAGGATAGGGACCAATGGCGGGCTTATGTGAGGGCGGCAATGAACCTCCGGGTTCCTTAAAAGCCAGTAAGTAAGTAAGTAAGTGAAAGAACTCCTGCGGGACAAAATTCCGGCACATCCGGCGACGCTGATATAACCTCTGCAGTTGCGAGCGTCTTTAAATAAAACATAACATTTAACATTTCTTTACTACAAAAGGAGGGAAAAGTTTTTATAGCCACTACATACCTAAAAATATGAATGTTCCATTGCCACTATAAATATTTCATTTTTATTTGAAACAATATTTATTTAAATGAGGCAATTATTCAATATTTATTTAATCATCAAACCTATGCACTATTTTGTTAATCACAGTATATAGAACATGCAGTAAAAATTCCATCTTCCTGGCTTCAAAATTGTAAGAGCCTTTACACTTCGAACCTGACGAAATGAGCGGAAAAAACAAGTGTGAGAAAACAGCTTGTAAAATTTGCATGGAATTGAAGTTCAAGGGTGCAGCCATTTACATATGGCATAATTTTCCTGCTTTCGAGCGTCGCAGAGCACTGAAACTTGCTCAACATATAAATAAGAGATTGCTGATTCATTTTTACAAGAAAACGAAAATGCGATTTTTGACTGAAAATGACCAAAATTTCACCCGTCACCCCTTAAGGTGTTTTTCACTAAAAAATGTAAAAGAGATCTAATTTTCAGATGGAAGGTAGTTTGGAATATGAAGAATTCATATAAGGCGTCAGTTGACTTGAAAACATATTAGAAAATAGTTAAAAATTGGAAATAATTGGTCGATGTAGGTAACCTAAAAACTGATTATTTAAGACGTAAAATAAAGAGGTAGATCACTTCAAAATGAACTCGAAACGCACATGTCACTTCACTTACAAGAAGAGGACACGCTTTGTATATAACCGAATTAAATCAGATTTTGTGACATGAAAGTACAAGACACACTGTTTAAAGTCATACCTGGTATGTGTGGCCAATGACCCCTCGTTTTGGAAATATTGGCTATTGTTTATGACATACTTCCGTTAGGTGCCTAATAGGGAAGCATTAGACTGTGTGAGGGCGTAGCTCATGTGGTTGGATGCTGAATTGTCATTCAGACAACCCGAGTTCGAATTCTAATGCCTTCTCAATTTTTAAAGCTTGATATTATTATTATTATTATTATTATTATTATTATTATTATTATTATTATTATTATTATTATTTTAATTCAGCCATGTTGAAATATGCGTGGTATGCATCAAAATTGATAAACAAACGAGAAGTGTTTGTGAATGTGAAGGATAACTGTTTCGCAGCAGAAGTGCGGAAAAATGTGTGTGACTGTGGACAACCTTCTTTCATTTGCTGTGCATGGTGCAGGAAATATGTATGTTTTGTGTGTTTTTATGACATAATAAATCGGGTACAAAATGAAATGGAATAGCTGCTACAGAAATAGAACAGACGCCAGTGACACATCTTACCTTGCTACGTGACCAGTATTTCATTGTTTATCCTTTACAATACAATGTTAGTTAATTAGTAATTTGTTTAAAACATGATGAAGCATTCAATACATCGAGAAATATGATATAGGTATGTAAATAGATAACTGTGATCACAATATTAATCATTATTAAAAGAAAAAAATATAGAACCAGTTAAGATTCGAATTCAGGTTGCCTGGATAACAACTCAGCATCCAACCATATGGGTTACGCTGGTACACAAGCTAATCCTTCCCTATTGAGCACCTAACGGAAGTATGTCACAAACAATAGCCAATATTTCCTAAACGAGGGGTCATTGGCCACTCATACCAGTATGATTTTAAACAGTACGTCTTGTACTTTCATCTCACACAATCTTATTCCATTCGGTGATATACAGAGCATGTCCTCTCCTTGTTAGTATATGCAAGACATACTAAAAGTCTAAACTAACGTAACCTAACCTGTCACAGACTTGTATATATCAAACGTCTGAACTAACCTAGATTTGTATATGCAGGGCATACAAAAAGCATAAACTAACCTAACCTGTCATAGATCTCCACACCGTAGAACTTGAAAAAATGCACATTTAAAGTTTGTGTCGCGTGCCGAAGGGATAAATGGATCGGTTATTTTTTTACAATCCGTAAGTCAAGAATTGTAAACTTGTGAGAAAATAAAAAAAAAACTGAATTATCAATAAACTAAGCTGTATTTGTAAAAATGTTTGCTCCTGAAAGTTAAATCTTGAATGAAAAAGTCACGGCAGCATGTCATTAACCTCTAATAACATATTAAATTTGCTGCTAGATAGGCCTAAGTTAAAAAGTTCATGACTTACGGGATGTCAAAAAGTAACGAGTATTTCGTTATTATGTTAAGAAAACCAACGAATTCTGACTCTATTTATAAAGTAACATATGTGTGTTGCAGTTGTTTCTTTACTTGCATTATTCAAGTATACAAAATACAGAGTGATTTATATAGAACTAACACATTTCTTTCTTTTCTTTATTTCAAAACGAATGATGCTAGCCATAATTTGTAATACTCAAATGTATAGTATCTTTGGGAGATTACTAACCTCTATAGCAAATGTTGAAAATTCTTTATTTATTTGGCTGGAAATTCATTTTATGACCAGTTTTTAACGTCAAATTAAGCAGGAGTTTTGATTCCCTGCCACGAGATGCGCAGATGTTTATTCTTTATTCTGTATATTTATTGTCATCAAAATTATTATTCTTTTAGAGATCCAGTTGTTTTCAATTAAATTTGTTTACCAGTCCCAGTATTGTGTTTCTTTTAATTCTCTCTGGTATGCCCTTTGAGTGGCTGTAATTGAATTCGTAATCCAGTATTGCTTTACAGTGAAGAGCCGTTGATTTAATGTGTACTGCATTTTCAGTGACTAAAACAAAATGTCGAAAACAGCTGCCTACAATAAGGAATAAAGAATAAACATCTGCGCATCTTGTGACAGGGAATCAAAACTCCTGCTTAATTTGACGTTAAAACTGGTCATTAAGTGAATTTCCAACCAAATAAATAAAGAATTTTCAGCATTTGCTATAGAGGTTAGTAATTTCCCAAAGATACTCTACATTTGAGGTATTACAAATTGGGGCTAACATCATTGGTTTTGAAATAAAGAAAGAAAGAAATGTGTTAATTCTATATAAACCACATATAAAGGGTGCGTCAGAAAGAACGGATGGATTTCAAACTATCGATACGCAACGAGGAGAGAGATATAGTGAGGGGGACCACGACTGTTGGGTCAGCCATAGAATGCAGTTTCAGTTGAGAATATGGTGTTGGTCTGGTGTACAACGTGCTTTCATCGTAGAGACATTTTTGAAAAATGAAGAGTCTGTGATCGCCACTCAGGACTCATTTCGACATCGGATGTCACGCTAGGATTCCAACTCGGAATACAATTTTGCGGTGGGAGGCTTCATTTCGTATCACAGGTTCAACATTAAAGAAGAAATCACCTGGACGAAATTCTATTGCACTGAGATTGTCCGAGGCTACGGTAAGATCTCGCGCCCTGCGACTTCTTTCTTTGGGACCATTTGAAGGCGTAAGTTTGTAAACATCGATCACATACACTGGACGATCTGAAGACAGCGATTCGTGAAGAAATCATGGCAATTGCACCAGCTATGACTGTGAAAGTGATCGCGAACATCAGAAAACGCCTCGATGCCTGTATTGAAAGCCAAGGACATCATATGGATAATGTTGTTTTCCATAAATAAACTGCATGTATTGGTGAATATGTTGATAACAATAAATTTTTGATTTGATGAATCTTTACAATTTTCTTGCCATGTGAAATCCATCCGTTCTTTCTGACGCACCCTGTATGAGGAACCATATATATGAGGAAGAAATGAAGCATTGAGTTAATTTTAAGTAGGCATAGATCTATGAATACGGTTACTATATTATATATTTGTGTACGAATTCGGGAAAATGAATGGGCCATGCTTTTTTTTTTTGATAGAGTAAATGTTGGTAATATTGTGATACTAATAATAATATGATAGTTCTTTTTGAGAATTTCTTACAATTTTACTGAGCGAGAGGAAGATCGGTTTTTGCGTCAACGTATTAAGGGAATGTTCGTGGACAAGTTTCTGCACAAAACCGGTCCTTCTCTTGCTCAGTAAAATTGTAAACAATTCTCAAAAAGAACCATCATAATATTATTAGTATCACAATATTACCAACCTTTACTCTATGTCCTTCCATCCTGTTGGAGGAGAGAATGGATTAAAACACGCTTGACTTTCGTTACTAAATACACTTGCCTCTAAATTGAATAATTACAAATAAAGATCACAGATATTTTGAATCAACATTTTTTATAATTCTCTAGAAAAGCTGCACCAAAGAAGTCACAAAATGGTGTCAAGTTTTCTGGCGCGAGTGAAAATCTAAGTGCTTGTAACTGTAAATTTGTGATTTGAATATTAGCCTACACGTGGTTAAATGGTGTTTTCTTCAGTATAAAGGAAACAACCTTTCTATTTGCAATACATTAATGAGAGGAAATTTGTCCCTTTCAGTAACCATTATTTACACATTATTTTATATCTGAAGTTTTACTAGTGTAATATGCAGCTAGTCGGCGATGTAAGCAATGGAGGGCAAAAGGAACTGGTCACCCTACTCCATTATCTCTTGACCTAGTTGCCTTGTAAGTGATGTCTTCTTGGTATCACTTGTGAGGTTCAGACCTGTCTTCGGATACTTGACTAAACAATAATCTACAATATCTCCTCTTTGCCCTTATAGCCGGAATAAGTACCGCATATAGCTCGTCCTACTTATGATCAAAACATACGTTTATGGTATTGTAAAATATTAGCTGAGTATTCTCATGGCTTATTAATATAATGCTCACCTATTATGAAAGACGTTTATTACTATACACAATGACATATTAAAGTACTGTATAATATGGTACTTAATTTTTCTGTATTGACGCAATTTTGGAGATCGTGTGTTTGTAATATCAATTATCGGGTTATACAAATTGAACGAGAGTCAGTCGATACGTGACGAGAAAGAGTTACGACGTAATAAAATGATGACGAATATAGCAAAACGCCAGCTATATAGCGTTTATTGGTAAGAAAAATATACATGGCTTATGCACGTCTTGTTCTGTGTAAAACTATACCATTGTTTAACACATCTATAAGCAACATTCATTAGTGAGACTCTAAAAGTTGAAAATATAAACGATACTTATGAAGTTACTGCAAGTTAAAAATGACAAAAAAGTATATAATGTGTTATAGTGTCGAATCAACTGTAGGAGTACTTGCAAACACTTTCTTTTAAATAAGACAACGTAAATTTCCTTCAATTGTTACTCCGGTTGTGTACTCGAAAAATGTCAGTTTCATGAATGATTAAGTGCGCCTGGTGTTCTGTCTAGTCTGCAATACATCAAGCGTAATTGCTTGAAAATCGAATATTCAGTCGGATGCTCAACCTAGCCGGTTGTATCTCCGACCGGCCGAATCTAAACCGGTTCTGAACCAGTGGCGGCTGATTGACTGAGGCAAGTGAGGCCGGGCCTCAGTCACTTGGCTTAACTGAAATCAAATTTTGTTTTTATGTAATGTATTAGTTATTTGAATGAAGCATATATCGCTGTAGAAGCATTTGAAAACTTTGTGATGTAGATAGACCTGTTTTGCGGTAAAATTTGTTCCTGAGGCCAGGATCGCTCGTGCCGGGTCTGGCTTGTGATGTATATAGGACTGTTTTGCAGTGAAATTTGTTCATGAGGCCAGGATCGCTCGTGCCGGGTCTGCTTCTGGATTTTCGTTTGTCTTCGCTGGCTTTCGACGTTGAGCTTTAAACGCTGTAGCTGAGGCACAATTCGTCTGGCCTGGTCAGATTTCACTCCTCTCAACCATGGGCCGGCCTCAAGGGTAGAGTGGGGTGGGATAGCAGTGGTGACTTGTCTTCCTAAATAGGCCATAAATAACAAACATTCCAGGAGGCAGAGACCCACACTATTCTCTCCTCTTACGTCTTAGTTTATGGCTTAAGCGAGGGTGTTGTACTATTGTACTTCGTGTAGTGAATCTGGGCCAATGTTGTTATGTATTTCGGGAAAATATAAACAGAAACAAATGCCAGAAATAATGCTGGTGTAGTTAATTCATTGTTAGAGTGTCCTTTTTCGAGAAGAAATAATATTGAAAGAAAGAAGAGAATCTACCGAGATACCTACGACATCGCTGACAAGTTTTCTGACAGATAATCTTAAAACTCGAGTTTCTATTGCATCCTGGTATGGGCAACATAAATGGTTAAGTGGTAATGTGGTGCAAAATAAGCTTCTCTTGGCCTTGTTTGTTGCTGTCAAAGGAAAAAAAAAAAAAAAAACAAAAGAAAGAAAGGGAAATTTCAACACATAATATCGGTTGCTTCATCACACTGAAACAATCACTGAAACTCACAACATAACAGCTTATTTGGTGAGTGAAATTATTATTTTTCATTACTAGTAATAATAATAGACTAATAATAATACAGTAATAATGATATTAATAATATAACAACAATAATAATTAATATCATAAATAAACATTTTCTATCGGAGGCACTTAAACTAGTTGCATCTGGCCTCACCGTGGATTTAGATCACCGGCCGCTACTGTTCTGAACCTCAATTTGCAGCTCTCTGGTTAGGAATTATAATGTGACAATACAATGAAGGAATTAGCTGGTAAGATTCAGAAATCTCCGGTGTTTACAAAGTTTGAGAAGTGTAGGAACCTTGTGCAAAAGCATACATTTGCGTAGAAATCCTATCATTAGTAGTCAGAATGAATAGCGGAAGGCAGCATTTACATTACGATGACAACTGAGCTATGTGGCAACACCGTATCCACTTGCCTTGTGGCGCCGGAAATGCGAGTGAGGAATTCAGTTTCTATTGGATGTCCCAACCGAGCAGCTCGTAGACTGGAATTCTAAAACAGAAGTTACGGAACGGTAAGAAGTGTGTTCTTTGCTTGCGACAGCTTTAGAGTCCTGCCTACTAGCTTATACTGGTGACAGACTACAGTCACTAATCGCGATTATCGACCTAATCGCGATCGGGTTTGTAGTGTGTCACCGTCCCGATCGCGATCAGGAGCTAAATCCTGTTTCCAGAACAAGATAATCGCGCTGAGGCACGGCCCAGAGGACGAAAGTAAGATTTTAGTAATCTTTGGATTCGAATCACCTTGATTTATATTACTTAGGAAGTCGTGATAGCTTCTGCTGTGGAATTTTGTTATCCCTTCCATTCAGTGGCGTATACTGGTTAAAGGGTTTGGGCTCCCGCTGACCCTATTATTACACAAAATATATCTAACAATTACTTTAATTTTAATCATCATCATCATCATCATCCTTCACGAATTAGGCCTCTGTAGACCTGTTTCGGCCCCATCTAGCAGTCTTCTTAAAGGTCTTCCTGGTCGACGATTTTAATTACTATGGTAAAACTAATAATACAAAATTATTACATTATGTTATATTATAAACTTTTTCTTTTGTAATTTCCTTGGGCTACCGCCTGTAGCCCCGGTAGCCCGCAAAATACGCCCCTGCTTCCATTGTATTATATGAAATAGAAACGAAAATGAATGGCTAGAAAATGAATTTGGCTACTATTAGACGTAGTGGAGAAATTTAATGCAGATGTGAGAAGAGTAAAAAGAAATATATTAACAAATGACAGACTAACTATTCATATATATATATATATATATATATATATATATATATATAGAGAGAGAGCAATGGAAGACTGCTGAAAGATGTTTCATTTCAATAAATAATGGATTACAAACTGGAACTGGTTTCTTTTTCAGATTTTCAATTTCAGTCTCCATTACGAAGCTATCGTTGAGGTTAGGGTTGATTTTAAAAAATATGTTTTATTACAAAATAATATAAATTTTTGGCATGATGATACAAATTTTGTAGGTTATAAAATCTCTTTTCAAAATAATGTAACTTTTATTACAAGACAAGAATGAAATTTTATTATCTCAACAATAATTACTTTCTGTAATTGACTATAAACACTCCCGTCAACAATGGGATTTCCACTCCACACAGTAACACAGTATTCGTTATTGCACTCCACAGACGACAATGACAATTCACTTGGATTATTGAGAACAACAGTGTACCGCTAATCTTAACTAATGTTCACAAAGCACTATTTACAAATCAGAACTGCCAGTTCTCAGTTCATAGTTCGTCTGTCTTGGCTAATTTCTCTAGCTCAGTCACTCGAGTTCACAGTATCTCGAACCCCAAACTTTCAGAGACAGTCCACTGAACTTCGAACTCAGGTCCCCCAACTGCTGTCCACTGCACTCGAACTCAGGGCTTCGAATGCTCACACAGCTGCGGACACAACTCAAATCGAACTCCGGTCTCGAAGCTGGCTTCACTGCTACACAAGACTGGCTGGCTTGCTGTCCAACGATTACAACAACGACTGCTCAAGTTCACTCGCGTGTCGTAATTTATAACCAAACCATAGCTACGAGAATGTACGATTTCGCGAACAATCTTCAGATACCGAGAGGATGACGCCTATCCAGAATTCTCTGGATTTCTCCCTCAGTCACCAGCTGCTTACTTCCCCCTCACCCTTCGTCACGTCCGCGCCTCCACCTCGCGCCCCCCTCTTACGTCTGTCCCCTCCAGACCCGAGAGGCCGCAACCTTCTTCACCGCGTTTTCTCGTGCGCCCCCGACCTCTTTGAGACGCGATCGACTCCCGACTGTCACAATAATATAAATAGTAATGATATAAATTGTATCAGTTTACATTGTAAAGCATATAATTACTTTAACAAATAAATCCCGTATCAAGGTGCAAGAAACAACAAAAGAATGGAAAAGAACAATGAACAAACATCAAAAGAAAGTGTGAATTTAGCTGTTGTCCAGGAGGGAAACAAACATACACGTATGTACAGCTGTCAAAAAAAAAAAAAAAAAAGTGGCCGCACTCGTGAACAGCGAATATTTTCAAAGTCCACTTCGGGTCGCGGCGATGTTGCACGATGCATGTGCTTGTACAAGCAGTTCCGGAACTATGAAAGTGTTCCATATCTGCGCCTCGTAGACCAGCGGTAGAGTGCTTGTTTAATGATTCAAAGGTCGTGGGTTCGGGCCTTCTTCAAGTTTTCATTTTATTTTTTAATCGTTCTTTAGCGATGTAAATGATATTCAAATTATCATTTATATCCAGTTATCGTTCTTTATGGATATCACGTTATTTATATTTTGTTATCGTTCTTTAGAGATATGAATAAAATTCAGGTCATCATTTGTATTCTGTTATCGTATTATAACGATATGAATAATAATTATTATTGTATCTCCAATGGGGGTTAGCCCTATTTTACATATGTATGTTAGGGCTATAGTTTTATACACAAAAAAGATGAGCATAAAGAGAAATGGAAAAGAAAATTAAATTAGCTTACTCGATGTAAACAAAACATAAACAATCCGTAAATTAGGCATTGCGATTGCAAAACAAATATCAGGTATCAATTTGAAACATACAAAAACATTAACAACACACATACGTAACACTTCTATAACACAAATATGCAGCTTTCCGTACCATACATCATAAATTAATACACAATAGTCACACAAACACAATCAAACTATAATTACGACATTGCGACGACATCAAGCATCCCATAACTGACTCACATACATAACAAATCAAGCATCCGTTACAACACATGCACTTCAACATAGTAACCACACTTTTAAAAGTTACAAATTTGGCTCCAAGAAGAATAAATAGGACACTGTTACTAATTACTATTCTTCTACAATTTCTTAAATACATCTGTAATAAATCTGTGAAATTCCGATATGAATAATATTCACGTTTTTATATTGTTATCGTTCTTTAGCGATTTAAATAATATTCAAGTTATCATTTATATTCTGTTTTCCTTCATTAGCATTATATAACAATATTCAAGTTATTTATATTGTTATTGTTCTTTCGAAATATATATTAATTAAACAAACCGATATTTATCATTTATATTCTGTTATCGTTCTTTAGTGATATTGTATAAATAATATTCAAGTTATTTATATTGTAATCGTTCTTTAGCGATATAAATAACATAAATTTAATATTAGGTTTGGAAAAATCCAGTTGCATAATACTGGTATTAGTTTTTCTTTTTGTATTATTACATTATACTATCTTGAACCACAATAAAATGAAAAGGAGTAACGAGGAATTGAGACATTGACATCTAAATTCCGACGTTCGTCCGCTGAGCTACGAGAGCAAAAGTGTGGAAATATTTTCGGAAAAATTGGCCCAATCACACTCTAAGATTTTCTGATGATTCGTAGAAGCTAGTCCAGGATGCGGGGGGCAAAGGCTAATTGAGATTTCCCGGTCTCTGACTGGGTCAAACATCCTGATAGAATTAATATTTAACCCTTGCCGTGACTTTCGGTGAAGTCCGGAGGGCCCAATTAGTCAAATCCACTCTCCTCATCTCCACGTTTGGGCCCCCTGGAATTTAATAAGATGCGAAAGAGATAGTGGTGTGCGGAAAGCAACGGGATGTTACCGCATTTAGGCCTATCCTTCCCAAGAAAACTGCAAACATGAACAAAGGAAGCTTTTAATAGAAGAAGAAGAAGGATCTTCTGCGGACCTCTGGAAAAAGAACTAAGGAAGAGACTAGTGAAGTGCTTTGTGTGGAGTGTGGCATTGTATGGGGAAAGAACATGGACATTACGACGAAATGAGAAGAGAAACGAATTGAAGCATTTGAAATGTGGATGTGGAGAAGAACGGTGCGTGTGAAGTGGACAGACAGAATAAGAAATAAAATTGTGTTTGAAAAAGTGAGTGAAGAAAGAATGATGCTGAAACTGATTAGAAAGAGAAAAAGGAATTGGTTGGGTCTCTGGTTGAAAAGAATAATAGACGACATTAGGATATGTGGATCATATGCGGAAACTAAGAGGAAGGCAGAAAATAGGAAAGATTGGAAATTGCTGTGTTTGCAATGAAAGACCTGCCCATGGACAGAACATTTATGTGTGTATGTTCAGAATGCCTGGAATATCGTGTCTAAGAACAGTCGCTATTTGCAAAGACTAGTCAATTCCATGCCCACTCGACTGCAAGATGATCGAGATAAGAGGAAGATAGACTAAATATTGAATTGTGGCTTTTTGTTTTGTTTTTTGAAAGCTTAATTGTTTGAATGTTTTAAGGCCGACGCCAGTAAATTTGTTATGTTTATGCCACGAAAGATATTTTATTGAGAATAAAATCTTTTTTCTTTCCATTTGCAGCCACAATATCATAATGATAATGATAAAGTCATGGCATAATATATTAATGAACCTCATGTTAATTACTAAAATAATCATAAAAGAGAAAGGAGCCATTATGTCTAGTTTGTCTCTCTCAAAAACAGAACAAAAAAGGACATAAAAAGCACGAGGTTGTAGTCGAACGCAGGACCTCATGAATAAGAGACCTGACCGCTACCATTATGCTATCGAATAACACACAGTATACTTCAATTATAACTGTAGATATCAGGCAACGTGGTCCAACAACATGTAACATCGCCTGTCTCCGAATTGTAGCGAAGATACCCGAAGGGAACTTTGTTTCAGGAAAGCGGCCACTTTTTCTTTTGACAGCTGTACATAGAGAAAATTGTTTCCTCTATGGTAATTCAGCTGTTGACCAGACGGGACCTATAGTAGCGTGTCACCACATTTTCGGTAATCGCGATCGGAGCTAATCGCGATAATGCTAATCGCGATTAGCGACTGTAGTCTGTCACCACTATTACTGCCCTCAAGCACTCACCGGAGATGCACGATCATCCGACTAGTACACAAGTAATGTGTGGTGAACACATTAGTAGGGGCACCGACCGCATACGTCATAGGGTATGAAGAATGTCTTCCCAGATGAAGTATCGAACCAGTAAGCATTCCTCATTGCCAGAACAAAACATAGCGGCTTAAAGCATGCGAATGTGGAGTGAATAGCTGTACTAATAGAAGAAAAAAAAAAGTAAATTTCAATACACAACACAAGTAAAACTTGGTATCTGGGACAAAAATCTCTAACACATTCTTCTACATTTTATGATGATGACGACGGTGATGGATGTTTCGTGGTTTCGACGTTAGATCCAGTGCTGTCTGTTGTACTCGTATATTAAACATTCAAAAAGCTATTTCCTTTGATAAATTACACATAGTATTACGTGAATTTCAAGTGTAATTAAGGTTGTTTCAGTTTGTACTGTAAAGTATTTGTGAGTTCTAAGTGTTGTTGAAGGTAATCTTAGTTTGTGATAGCCTATAAAGTCGTTGAGAGTTTGAAGTAATGTTAATTTTATAGTAGTTCATGTTCTATAATAGTTGTTCTGTCTCATCCTTCGTAAACATTACGTACTCTACAATAATTCATGCTATTAAGTTAAAAGTTGGTTCATACTATCAGTTTCCTTTAAGGAAAGGATGGAGCGTTATTTTGTGCCCAATTGCATATTATAAACTACTACAAAAATCGTAACTTCTCATATTTTACTTATTATGAATCCATTCATTCCTAGTGGTCTTTCATTGCAAACTCAGCATTCTCCAATCTTTCCTATTTTCTGCCTTCCTCTTAATCTCCGCATATGATCTATATATCTTAATGTCGTCTATCATCTGATATCTTCTTCTGCCCCGAACTCTTCTCCCGTTCACCATTCCTTCCAGCGCATCCTTCAGAAGGCAGTTTCTTCTCAATCAGTGACCCAATCAAATCCTTTTTCTCTTTATGATCAGTTTCAGTTTCATTCTTTCTTCATCCACTCTTTCCAACACAGCTTCGTTTCTTATTCTGTCTGTCCATTTCACACGCTCCATTCTTCTCCATATCCACATTTCAAATGGTTCTAGCCGTTTCTCTTCACGTCCTCGTAATATCCATGTTTCTGCCCCATACAATGCCACACTCCACACAGAGCACTTCACTAGTCTCTTCCTTAGTTCTTTCTACATAGGTCCGCAGAAGATCTCCTTTTTCTATTAAAAGCTTCCTTTGCCATTGCTATTCTCTTTTGACTTCTTGGCAGCAGCTAATGTTACTGATGGTTATTAGAGATTATAGGGCGCAAAATGCAATAGTGTAAACCTAAGTCTATGGATCACCCGGGTCTATCCTCGAAAAGCCTAGTTCTTGTATCCAGTTAGGATTTAATGACGGCGAAAAACTGTTGAATTATGCAAAATTACTGTGTTTTGTTTCGTAGCATATTATAGTCAAAACTAAAGGCTAATTTTACAAATAACGATGTTAACCGACTCCAAATGGTTTAGAAACAAAGAAACTGTATTTATAACTGAAATATTTATTTCCTATTTTCACATTTTGGCTAAATGTTCTTCATATTGTGCCGGTTTTTCTTTGTAATGAATTATATCAGTAAGGTTCGGATAAAGTAACTGTATCAGGATAGGCTGAATAGCTGCATAGAATAGGGCCTAGAGTTGCTTCAGACTAAGTAAACACTACCCCCTTCCACTAGCTAAAACTCTACCTGCTGGGGAGAGTGCTCTCCACCCCCTAGCTAAGGGTACGTACAGGTTGGAGCAACGATAAACGATAAAAGAAACGATCTAGCGACGCTTTGGTATTATCAAAGAATCAAGTGTTCATATCGGAGCAACGAGAACGCGGGGAAGCGAACATTTTGATTTATCAGTAGAAGATATTCTATGCATTCACTGAATGACAGAAGATACGTAGGAAATATCAGCTGCTAGTTCAAGGTTAATATAACTTAAATACGTACAAAATTAAACCAGTTTCTCATCCCAAAGATAGTATAAATTCGTTCTGTTGTGATAGATTCTTGTGATCACGTAACATATGACGAATAAATACACATCTGATCAATTTGCCAATATGTACAATAATTAATTTAATATGCCGAAATAATAATAAATCATTAATATTCGGATATATTGATAACCACCGGTAATTATACAGATTAATATTATCTTAATCAGAGATCATATGAACGACAAGAGCGAAGAAAATGGAACTTTTCTTTTTCGTCGCTTTCATCGTGTATCTTCGCTTTTATCGTTGCTCCAATATGCACACCTCAATGACAATGCATGCTTCAGTTCTCTCTGATACAGCACCGCTGCTTCTTTTATCGTTTATTGTCGCTCCAGCGTGTACGTACCCTAAAGCATCAGTGAATGGACAGTACAGCCGATAGGAACTGAATATACGTCATCACTACTGTTGGCTGGGGGAGACGCGACAACTAATGAATGTTTGTAAACAAAACGCACGGACCAAGGATGCCTATCTTGATATATATACTTTATCCGAATCTTACATATCAGCGTTGGAGACCAGTGACATCACCCCAGCCTGTATTTTAACTATTGCATATGAATTGCACACGGAGAAAAGAATCAAAGTCACGATTCTCTTAAGGATGATATCATCTAATTCAGTGTTTTACTACAAACTTTTTCTTATCAAAACTTGTAACGGAAAACTATCATCACGGATATAGTCGTTCTTTCCTACTTGTTCATTAGGAACAGCAATAAATTTTGCAGTGTATTCTTCATACGGTAGGGTAGATGAAATGAGGAGGAGGTGAAGAATGTAGACGGCGTGAACGAGGAAAACGGGATTTATTTTATTTATTTTTATTTATTTTATTGCTAGTAAGTTTGAAATGAATACAAGTTAATAAATACAATGAAAGATAAACTAGCCCACTCCTGAATGAGTAAGACTCGTGCTCAGGAGGGGATTGCAATACAGACAAAAATAAAATTAAAATTGAAATTGAATACAGATTAAATAGTGTTTAATATGTTTAAACACAAACTATAAATCCAATACAATTTTTTTTATTAATTTGGAGAGGATTCGTGGTTGAAATATTATTGGAATAAAATTTGTTTAATAATCTGGGACCTTGACTCATGCTATGATAAAAAGTTGCATTGGTTTTACATTTTGGTTCACACAAACACAGAGAATTCATATTTTTAGTTCTATATTTATGTATATACCTTTCAAAGTTATTAAAATTCGTATGAAAATATTTTAATAAAATAAAATGATACATTTGTTTAATATTGAAAACTTTGAAGTGTTTAAACAACAATTCAGTTGGGTAATCTTTCTGCTTTTTTAAACAAATTTTTAATACTTTTTTTCTGTAGTAAAATTAACGGATAAAGGTTGGATTTATAAGTTCCACCCCAGCCTATGATACCATACATACGCTAAATATAGATTGAAATAATGCTAAATAAATTATACGTAAACAGTTAATTGACAAAATATTTCTTAGAACAACAAAGTAACATAATGTTTTACGTAATTTATTACAAATATAATGAGATGGACGAAAGCGCGCTAGCCCTGAGCCAGAAAGCCGGAACACTATGATGATACTTGTGTGGTCTAGGGGTAGAGAGCAAACTCTGGGGCATGTAGGCCTATTTGAAAACCGATTGGGCTTCGAAGTTTTCTCAACTGTAAGAAGAATTTCAGATGCGTTTCCAATTCACTGTGGGCTAAAGCAAGGAGATGCACTATCACCTTTACTTTTTAACTTTGCTCTAGAGAATGCCATTAGGAAAGTCCAGGATAACAGAGAGGGCTTGGAATTGAACGGGTTACATCAGCTGCTTGTCTATGCGGATGACGTGAATATGTTAGGAGAAAATCCACAAACGATTAGGGAAAACACGGGAATTGTATTTGAAGCAAGTAAAGAGAGAGGTTTGGAAGTAAATCCCGAAAAGACAAAGATTATGATTATGTCTCGTGACCAGAATATTGTTCGAAATGGAAATATAAAAATTGGTAATCTTTGAACAGGTAGAAATATTCAAATATCTTGGAGCAACAGTAACAAATATAAATCATACTCGGGAGGAAATTAAACACATCATAAATATGAGAAATGCCTGTCATTATTCGGTTGAGAAGCTTTTGTCATCCAGTCTGCTGTCAAAAAATCTGAACGTTAGAATTTATAAAACAGTTATATTACCGGTTGTTCTTTATGGTTGTGAAACTTGGACTCTCACTTTGAGAGAGGAACATAGGTTAAGGGTGTTTGAGAATAAGGTGCTTAGGAAAATATTTGGGGCTAAGAGGGATGAAGTTACAGGAGAATGGAGAAAGTTACACAACACAGAACTGAACGCATTGTATTCTTCACCTGACATAATTAGGAACATTAAATCCAGACGTTTAAGATGGGCAGGGCATGTAGGACGTATGGGCGAATCTAAAAATGCATATAGAGTGTTAGTTGGGAGGCCGGAGGGAAAAAAACCTTTAGGGAGGCCGAGACGTAGATGGGAAGATGATATTAAAATGGATTTGAGGGAGGTGGGATATGATGATAGAGACTGGATTAATCTTGCTCAGGATAGGGATCTATGGCGGGCTTATGTGAGGGCGGCAATGAACCTCCGGGTTCCTTAAAAGCCAGTAAGTAAGTAAGTAAGAAGAATTTCACTTCTACAAATCCAATGTAGTAAATCCTTGACCTATTTCTGTACCGACACTAGGTAACCACACAGTTGGTACAGCGTCATTAAATAAATGATGGAAACACCATGAGTAACATAAGGATTCGCTAAACTGAAATGCACCACCATGTGCGGAGGCGATGAAGGAGAAATTTGTTTTCTTAATTTCATCCTCGGTGCATTTTCCACGGATTGCATTCTTATGCAGGGCGATTCCATCTCAACGACTTCTTCCCGTTATTGAGAACCATGTCATGATTGAAGACGTGCACACGAAATGAGCGCTGCGCATCATTAAAATATGGCGGCGCGCGGGCCGGCGGGCTCGGGAAGGGAGCGGAAATAAAGAAAGAAGTCGGCAATTTAAAACGCGAGGCGGAATTTCTCCCAGCGGGGCCGCTAGCTGCGCTGCCATTCTTCCAGCAAGTGCCTGCTGGCAATTTCCCGCTGTAGCTCCGCATTGCATTGTAATGTAATGTGTGGGCCGGGCTCGTATACCACCAGGCGCAGGCGGAGCGCGGCAGTAACATAAAGCAGGGGCATGGCGGTCGTTAATAAGGAGCGCGTCTCGAACCCCCGACACGGCGGGGCTCGCCCCAGGTACAAGCAGCCAGCCAGGCGGCCAGGCTTGATTCGCTGCTCGAACATTATTAAAATGACAAAAGAAATCGTTGTCATCAGATGACGTTATGCGAGTTACGATCCATTTTTTATCTTCTTACCATAAGCTCTTGTAGCCTACACGATAACATTTTTCTTCTAATTCAATACTTGACAAGGATTGATCAATATTGAAAAAGATTGTTATAGAGAGCTCCATAAGGAATGCGGAAGTTACTCATTCATAGTGTTCTGCCCAAGGGCAGGTCTTTCACTGCAAACCCAGATTTCTCCAATGTTTCCTATATTCTGCCTTCCTCTTCGTCTCCTCATATGATCCATATAAGGCAGCGGTGGCGAAAATGTAGTTGTGCGCCGAGCTACTGTGTAACCTGCAACGTGAGTAGCACCTATGGAGGGAGGCGGACACCCGAAGGGGAAGTGAAGCAACTGTCTGACTTATTAACGGTTTTTCATTTTCCTTACGTCAAGCACTTAAATATAATTTTATACAGTACAAGGCTACAAACTCTACGTAGATGAAATTATTGGGGATCATCAGTGCGGTTTTCGGCGTAATAGATCGACTATTGATCAGATTTTTTGTATTCGACAGATAATGGAGAAAAAATGGGAGTATAAGGGTACAGTGCATCAGTTATTCATAGATTTCAAAAATGCATATGACTCGATTAAGAGGGAAGTATTATATGATATTCTTATTGAATTTGGTATTCCCAAGAAACTAGTTCCATTAATTAAAATGTGTCTCAATGAAACATATAGCAGAGTCCGTATAGGTAAGTTTCTATCTGATGCTTTTCCAATTCACTGCGGGCTAAAGCAGGGAGATGCACTATCACCTTTATTTTTAACTTCGCTCTAGAATATGCCATTAGGAAAGTTCAGGATAACAGGCAGGGTTTGGAATTGAACGGGTTACATCAGCTTCTTGTCTATGCGGATGACGTGAATATGTTAGGAGAAAATACACAAACGATTAGGGAAAACACGGAAATTTTACTTGAAGCAAGTAAAGCGATCGGTTTGGAAGTAAATCCCGAAAAGACAAAGTATATCATTATGTCTCGTGAATATTGTACGAAATGGAAATATAAAAATTGGAGATTTATCCTTCGAAGAGGTGGAAAAATTCAAATATCTTGGAGCAACAGTAACAAATATAAATGACACTCGGGAGGAAATTAAACGCAGAATAAATATGGGAAATGCGTGTTATTATTCGGTAGAGAAGCTCTTATCATCCAGTCTGCTGTCCAAAAATCTGAAAGTTAGAATTTATAAAACAGTTATATTACCGGTTCTTCTGTATGGTTGTGAAACTTGGACTCTCACTCTGAGAGAGGAACATGGGTTAAGGGTGTTTGAGAATAAGGTGCTTAGGAAAATATCTGGGGCTAAGAGGGATGAAGTTACAGGAGAATGGAGAAAGTTACACAACACAGAACTGCACGCATTGTATTCTTCACCTGACATAATTAGGAACATTAAATCCAGACGTTTGAGATGGGCAGGGCATGTAGCACGTATGGGCGATTCCAGAAATGCATATAGAGTGTTAGTTGGGAGGTCGGAGGGAAAAAGAACTTTAGGGAGGCTGACATGTAGATGGGAAGATAATATTAAAATGGATTTGAGGGAGGTGGGATATGATGGTAGAGACTGGATTGATCTTGCTCAGGATAGGGATCAATGGCGGGCTTATGTGAGGGCGGCAATGAACCTCTGGGTTCCTTAAAAGCCAGTAAGTAAGTAAGTAGTGTTATGCAAAGGGCAGGTCTTTCACTGCAAACCCAGATTTCTCCAATCTTTCCTATTGTCTGTCTTCCTGTTCGCCTCTTCATATGATCCATATATTTCAATGTCGTCTATCATCTGATATCTTCTTCTGTCCGAACTTTTCTCTCGTTCACCTTTCCTTCTAGTGCATCCTTCAGTATGCAGTTTCTTCTCAGCCAGTGACCCAACCAGTTACTTTTTCTCTTCCTGATTAGTTTCAGGATCATTTTTTCTTCATCCACTCTTTTCCAACGCAGCTTCATTTCTTATTCTGTCTGTCCACTTCACATGCTCCATTCTGCTCCATATCCACATTTCAAATGCTTATATTCGCTTCTCTTCACTTTGTCGTAATGTTCATGTTTTTACCCCATAAAATGCCACACTCCACACACAGCACTTCAATAGTATCTTCCTCAGTTCTTTTTCCAGAAGTATTCGCTTTTTTTGACACACGTATTTTGGTCACCTACTTACTTACTTACTTACTTACTTATTTACTTACTTACTTACTTACTTTTAAGGAACCCGGATGTTCATTGCCGCCCTCATATAAGCCCGCCATTGGTCCCTTTATCCTGAGCAAGATTAATCCATTCTCTATCATCATATCCCACCTCCCTCAAATCCAGTTTAATATTATCTTCCCATCTACGTCTCGGCCTCCCCAAACGTCTTTTTCCCTCCGGCCTCCCAACTAACACTCTATATGGATTTCTGGATTCGCCCATATGTCCTCCCATCTCAAACGTCTGGATTTAATGTTCCTAATTATGTCAGGTGAAGAATACAATGCGTGCAGTTCTGTGTTGCGTAACTTTATCCATTCTCCTGTAACTTCATCCCTCTTAGCCCCAAATATTTTCCTAAGCACCTTATTCTCAAACACCCTTAACCTATGTTCCTCTCTCAAAGTGAGAGTCCAAGTTTCACAACCATAAAGAACAACGGGTTATATAATTGTTTTATAAATTCTAACTTTCAGATTTTTTGACAGCAGACTGGATGATAAAAGCTTCTCAACCGAATAATAGGCATTTCCCATATTTATTCTGCGTTTAATTTCCTCCCGAGTATCATTTATATTTGTTACTGTTGCTCCAAGATATTTGAACTTCTCCACCTCTTCAAAAGATAAATTTCCAGTTTTTATATTTTCATTTCGTACAATATTCTCGTCACGAGACATAATCATATACTTTGTCTTTTCGGGATTTACTTTCAAACCTATCTCTTTACTTGCTTCCAGTAAAATTTCCGTGTTTTCCCTGATCGTTTGTGGATTTTCTCCTAACATATTCACGTCATCCGCATAGACAAGCAGCTGATGTAACCCATTCAATTCCAAACCCTCTCTGTTATCCTGGACGTATTTTGGTCACACATTACATTTTTTCCACACGGTGTCTTGGTCTCACATATTTTTTATACATGCTGTTTTTGTCACACATTATATTTCTTTTCACGCGATATTTCATAATCTATTTCTGCAGCATTTTACCGGCTTCTGCTCTTGGGAGTCGGATGCCTTGCTACGCAGTCATATAATTTAGGACCCTGTATTAGCAGACCACTAACGTTAATGCACATAGCCTTCTTGCTACTCTAAATTAGGTCTTATAAAACTGTTAATGTTAAAGAATCATACTGTCTTCCAAACCAGCATTATTTTTTTTTTTTGCTCGACCATGCCGAAATGTAGTAATTATACACCTGGTAGCAGCCCTTTACTGGACCTCATTAAAGTACACCTATTCATTAAAGTTCAGGTGTCCCACCAATCAGAAAACACAATTGCAGCAATATGAAAGCGCAAGTATCGATTATTCTCGGATATGCAATCGAAAGACAACTAGCGAAACGTCACGGAGGCTGGAAATCCAATACTGTCGCAGAAGGTTATGTTCTGTTACTATAATAATTAGCGTTACTTGTAAATAATATTCAAATAAATTCAATTTATCATCTCGTTTTTCAATGTCTAAATCAATTTCAAGGTTATATCAAGATTAATGTTTATTTTTACTCTCTAGATTATATCAAGGTCAATGACATTTATTTCTCGGAAAAAATCAATACTTTCGCGTCTGCGCACATCTCACAATTTACGAGGTATTGCACAAGGTCAGTTCCGCTCCTCATTCAGATAAGAATAACATGAATACTTATGAATAATTTCAAGTTAGAAATATGGTCGAGCATAAAAAGTCGTATGAAACTTGACTATAATGGTAATTAAGACGCTCGTATGAAAATTATGAAACTCGCTTGCATTCGTTTCATAAACATACTCGCGTCTTAATTACTACCATTATAGGCTCGTTGCATAATGTACTATAGTATATCGTCCATCAATTTTATTTTTATATTGCATACAGGTTATCCATTGGTCTTTTTTTTTTCTATGTAACTAAATGTTTCGCCTTCTTTTTGGCTGAATAAATCATGCCTGTTTTGATAATAAATCCTGACCCAAGTTATTTTGGGTGCTATTCATAGACATTTCGCAGCACGCGCTACGAGCGTACTAAGTTAGCCCCGGCTATCCACTGGTTACTAGTACAGAATTCAAATCATATCCTATCGCTAACACTGGTTTATGAATACGAAAAACGCTGATCATCCACCGGAAACCCGCGCTAAAATGTCTATGAATACGGCCCATGGAGTTTAATACATTTAAGAAAAAATTAAGCAATTTATTTAGTATTCATGTCCCTTTCTCCTTTTTTCTTTTTCTTAATTTCAATTATTCATTCCAACTTATATTCTGTTCTTGACTTGATTCTCTACTTTTATTTTCATAATTATCCCTGTTTTTGTAATAATTCTATTGGTTTTGTAATTTTATTGAAACTTTGTTACATTTCGGTTAGTACAAAATAGTTATTTATAGGCACCGCCCCCGAACACGAGCTTGTTCAGACGGGTGTGCGATACGTCATCAATACGTATTTATTTTGTATTGTATGTAGCAATAAATACTAAATGTAATCGATATATAAAGGAGTAATGTCGGCTGTTTTGAACAAGCAGTTAGTTATTCAATAACTAGATATTCAAATTGAACACGGCCAACAGTTGTACGTAGTTAGAAAACAAGATAGTATCAAGACGTATTTTTCATTGTTTGTTCTGTAACTTAAAATATTGTATTTCAAAGTCAGCATTTAAGCTATGAAAAAGTTTTAATAACTGTAATCGAATTAAGTGACTTAAGCATATAATTTATTAACGTTGCCGGGGAGTTGAGAGGTATTTTCTACAGATGAGGAAAGGAAATTAAATTTAAAGTATTGGGAATATCATATATTCATTATTTTGTACGATTGGATCTAGAATTTCGATTAGAGGTGGGGAAAAAAAATAACGTAACGGTTATTTTGGAACAGTTCCTTGCTTGAAACTGTTCCAAAAAGTAACAGCACCTTGGAATTACTACGTTTCAAAACAGCAGTGTTGTTATGAGCTAGTACGAAATACTTGCGGTTACAAAATACTCGTTTCACTTTGGAACTACATTACGTCTGTTCCATAGAACATGTTTGTCACTATTAGAACATTTGGGTCTCTGGCGTATTGTCAGCCCACTCGAGTTGTGTGAATATAAGTGGAAAAATTGAGACGGTGTTGGGTGGAGTTCCTGTGTAGCTCAGTTGGTACGTTCAACCAGAGGTCCCGGGATCGATACCCGGCCCCGAAACAATTTTTCCCTTGAAATTATTAAAGAGTATTTCAGTTGGCAGTAATCAGTAGATAGCCTTCTTTTCTACAAGTCCTACTAGTTTATTAAACATGGCCAGCTACATGAAATTCCACTTTAAATTTCTTGTAGGCCTACGTGTATTTCTTATGGCAATGTTAATTCCCTATATACCATAGTTTAAAATACACATGGTATGTCACAAACGCTAAGATTCTACCAAAGTTTAGTATATACAGTTGCGAAGCTCAATACTTAATAAATATGCATCCATAGGTAGTTGCTGACCACCAGGATCGCTACTATTGCCTCAGCACAGACCCTTTCCCGAGTAGAAGATAATGTATGTTCGGGTTTTCTATTTTAGTGTATGGAGCTCAGTGAAATATTATATTATAACTTTATTGCGTATCATAGCTAAGTTTTATTTAGTGTAATGTGTCCATAAGTTCTGTTTACTTCTTGTTGCATAATATGTTGCAGAAATAATTACAAAACTGTGTTATTTTAACCCGTATCTGCCTAGTATTGCTTTTTCGCAACAGTCTGCATTAAATATTTTTCTGCAAAAATGCAAAGGAATGAGTTACAAAATTAACTTTTATTTCATTGCTGTGTATACTAGAAGAATCAAAGGAGCCTGCAGCACAATAATTATCTTCCATTTCAGTTTCATGTGGCGGTGCAAAAATTATGAAAATATTGAACAAAAAAAAGTCTTGGGCATAAATTGGTTAATGTGAAGAGAATTTTACATGTTAACATAATCTGTTCGCATCAACATTTTAAGTTTAGAATGGAAGCTATTTTGAGGTTTAATAAAAAAGAATTTATGTTGTGATTTTAATTTAGCACATCTACCTTCCTTAATTGTAGATAGAAAATTTACCATACCACTCCTATGAAATCAGTGTACGTACGATTGTGTTACTTCGTCTCTTAGGAAGTAGCAAATACAATAATTCAGTACGTACTCGATTGTAGTATCAAAATACAGACAAATTGAATGTGCGGCGTATCATACATGACATTATGCTTAATTATAATGTATAATTGCGAATATAGGAATATAAATAATAACCTATAATTTCCATGTGACATAACATAGGCCTACATATGTAATGGCAGGGCATTGGAGACTTTGTAAATCTAGTTGCTATAGTAATAGCACTGTGAGGTTGCCGTATTTCAATATAGTCAAGTGTCCGAAGGTCAATAAGGCAGACTCATTAAGCGGTGAAACTAGCGCTGAGGTAGTTCCTGCGATTTCGGAAGTGAAAATCGTTGAATTTATAAGAGATTTTTTGTGGAGGTGCAGGTGATCGTATAGGCAAGACATAATAAAAGCCAAAACTAACCAAACCTAACCTGTCACAGATCCGTATATAAAAGGAGTATGAGTACAAAGGGACTACCTCTGCACTAGTTTAGCCTACTAACATTAATCAATCAGTACCGTAAGAAACGAATAAATACAACTGAAATAGAGACAAATAGCATTTACAAGTTATCACACGTAACTTTATGCTTAATTATAATGTATATGTACGAATATTGAAGTATTGGTACAGTAAACATAACCTATAATTTCAACATATCTAAATATTCGTGCGGTGCAACTGAAAATTATTGAATCGTGCATAAATGAATGTACAAGAATTTCGCAATATTTAATCCAAATAAAGGCAGGTATTACACATACGAACAACGTAATTTTCACACCAAAAATAATATTACACCTTTTTATTTTATTTTATTTTATTGGGTTATTTTACGACGCTGTATCAACATCTAGGTTATTTAGCGTCTGAGTGATATGAAGGTGATAAAATGAGTCCGGGGTCCAGCACCGAAAGTTACCCAGCATTTGCTCGTATTGGGTTGAGGGAAAACCCCGGAAAAAATCTCAACCAGGTAACTTGCCCTGACCGGGATTCGAACCCGGGCCACCTGATTTCGCAGTTAGACGCGCTGACCGTTACTCCACAGGTGTGGACAATATTACACCTTAACTCACGAGTGAATTATGTCTGAAGTGTCTCATAATCATTGTTTTAAATTTATTAATGCAATTACACTACATTTTAGAGAAATATATGTTACTCTTTATGCATTCCAATTAATTTATATGGTTGAAACGCCGCGCTCCGTGATCGGGTTAAGCGAGTCACATAGTCTGCCTATATTAAATCACGAGGCAGTGGCACAGTATATTGTTCCTAGTACTCACAGCGCTCCAAGCGGCTAGAAACTATCGCGAGAAATGCAAAAAATCAGTCCAAGCTTCGCAACTGTATATACTAAACTGTGATTCTACGGTCTTCAGCCACCTTGCTTTTTCGATGCAAAACATTTCGCGGATAATCATAAAATAACTGTTTTATAAATTCTAACTTTCAGATTTTTTGACAGCAGACTGGATGACAAAAGCTTCTCAACCTAATAATAACAGGCACTTCTCATATTTATTCTGCGTATAATTTCCTCCCGAGTGTCATTTATGTTTGTTAGTGTTGCTCCAAGGTATTTGAATTGTTCCATCTTTTCAAAGGATAAATTTCCAATTTTTATATTTCCATTTCGTACTATGTTCTGGTCACGAGACATAATCATATACTTTGTTTTTTTTTTCGGGATTTACTTCCAAATCTATCTCATTACTTACAATAATAATAATAATAATAATAATAATAATAATAATAATAACAGTAATTTTATTTTATTTATTTATTTATATTTATTTAATGTGCTGTACAACAACCAGTGGCCAATTACAGTTCAGCACAAATATAACAAAAACATAAAACAAAAATAATTATTACACATAAATATAATTACAATTAATTACAATGATGAAGATGAATGGATAACTGAGAATACTATGAGACAATGATAATTGAGTATAATGCCTAAAAGAATACATAAATGATAAATCGTTGCCAAGAGCAAACTAAGTCTATACATTGAAGGGATCGAATTCGCAGCCATGCATGTTGGCATTTTTAATGCATCTGGAGACTGGTGAAAGAAATTTCGAATTTCTAATATAGAAAAGTTTGTGGGCTCTCATATCTTTTGTTAGAATACGTAAGGTAATATTGTTTAAGAAAGAGTCACAGGATATATCACCTTTGAGGACTTTACAAAAGAACAGATAATCTAACTCATGGCGTCTAGCATATAGATTTTGACAATTAAAATATTCACATTTTCTCTCATAACTGTACCCGGAATTAATGGGCAGAAATCTGAATGAACATAAGGATATAAATTTTCTTTGTATATTTTCTAATTTAGCCGAGTCCGTAGTTGTAATCGAGTTCCAAACTACAGATGCATATTCGAGTTTCGATCGCACCAATGTATAGTATAGCATTAAAAGAGAATCGGGCGTGGAAAAAGAATAAGTTATTGACCGTATTATTCCTAGCATTCTGATTGCGTGATTGTAAATGTAATCAACGTGACTATGAAAATACAATTTACTGTCAAAGAATATTCCCAAATCTTTTACGCAATCCGTTCTGTTAATTAGTACATTATTTAGATGATAATTAAATTTCAGTGAAGAATTTTTTCTAGAAAAGGTTATTACATTAGTTTTGGATACATTAATTTTCATACCATTTTCTTCCGACCATTTAGCGACTGAATTAATGTCACATTGAAGTGTTTGATAGTCAGTACTACTTTTGATTGTACGAAAAATTTTTAAATCGTCTGCAAATAATAAACAGTCAGAACTTATTCTTTTACATATATCATCTATGAATATAATAAATAGGAGAGGTCCTAAAGTAGATCCCTGCGGGACTCCGCAATTTATATTATAAGAATAAGAGTGTATATTAAACAGTCTTACACATAAAACTCTATTACTTAAATAATTTTCGAACCACTTTACGTAGCTTACAGAAAGACCAATATTTCCTAACTTATGAAGAAGGATATAGTGCGGAACTACATCAAAAGCTTTGCTGAAATCAAAATATATTGAATCAGTTTGTCCCTGCGTTTCAATTATTGGTACAATTTGATTTAGATATGTGACCAGGTTAGTGACAGTGGATTTAGTTTTAGTAAATCCATGTTGTGAAGAATTGAGCTTGTTTTTCACATAAAATGATATATGTCTGTGAATAATGGTTTCAAAAATTTTTGAAAAGTTATTTAGGATCGAGATAGGTCTGTAGTTTCTGACATCATTTCTTTTTCCGTTTTTAAATATAGGAATAATTGCAGCTTGTTTCCATAGTGCGGGAAATTCACCATTTTTCAAACTAATATTAAATATGTGGGCTAAAAGAGGAATAAATATATTCGAGCATCCTTTAATTATAAAATTTGGAATACCGTCAGTGCCAGTTGTTTTTGTTGGTTTAAGTTTTTTAATTGCTTTACGAACGTCATCATGTGTTACTTTAGGTATAGGTAATGAGTCTGTTATATTCGTAATAATGTTTTCATATGTATGGCTGTGTTTAGTCTGAACAGATTTGAAGTGATCAGCAAAAGCATTGACAATGTCTAATTGATCTGTGATGTAATAATAATAATAATAATAATAATAATAATAATAATAATAATACTAATAATAATATATTTTTCTTTAACCTGGCAGTTAAGGCCATAAATGCTTCTCCAAAACTCAACCAGAAGTATATATAACACAGTAACATTACAAATATTATAGTCCAACGAAACAAAGTACTAACAACATTGAGAGAGATGATCGTGATACAACGTAATCAATAATTCAATAGAAATGAGACACGTACGAAGAAAGAAAGAAAGAAAGAAAGAAAGAAAGAAAGAAAGAAAGAGCATAATAAAGTGTAACCATTAATCAGTATAGGTGAGACATAGGCCTATACAATAGGTTTAAATATGAAACAACAGTTAGGATTTAGGCTTATATGTAGACTTGGATTTGCAGGTAAATTTAAGTTTGTGTGGAGAGACTGAGATGTATGCTTGTACTAGAACATTCGAAAAGTATATATGTATTTATTTACACTGCAAGTAGGCAAACACCCGGTAGCAGTAGCAACTCAATTACACACCATAAAAATAATGGCAACATAGTTACTGTTTCACACAAAATTTATTTAGGTTAGTTTTGGTATTATACTTCAAATAGGCCTATAGTTCCCGGCCATGTCAACAATACGTAGCCAAATCCTTGGAAGATGGCAGACTCCATCTGCAGCTTCATTTCTGGATATCTCTGTCACTGATCGAACTAAAACTCTTTGGATGTCAACTCTTGATTGAAAGCGAATGCCTCGCTTCCACCCTTCTTGCAATAATTCGGTATGGTAGAACTTGTCTCCTACAAGTTCTTGTAATGCATTTTTTCCTCTTACAATTTGAATTTTTGTGAAGCATCTACTGAACATTTCTAGTACTGTATTACTGCAAATTAGAAGCAGTCATTGCATTTACAAAAAAATGTTAATTCCAGACTTTGAATATCGCAGATTGTGAAACAATAGCTGTTTTATTACGTGCTGCAAGATTCCAATAGTGATCGCTAGGGGCACTGATTTACAGTGTTGTTATCATTACTTACCGAATACCCTAGTGTATTTGGGTTTGAACTTGTATTAAATATTATTATATTGCATAAGTTAAAACTAGAATGCTAATTTAGCAAAAGTGTAACCGTTTTAGATTGAGCAGCATGTTTTTCTGCTTTGGCGGTTACTTCGCTCATACAGTACCCCCAAAATGTTTGGAGGGCCACACCCGTCGCTGGTTGGCGGGTTCATTTGACCTAGCCGGGAGGATTATCTGTAGTAATGTCACGAGAGGTCTGAGATCTGCCGATAAATCCAAGAGCGAAGCGAGTGGATTTATCTGGGAAATCTCAGACCTCGAGTGACATTTATTAGGACTATTTCGTGAATAAAATAAAAATTTAAATAATATATCCCTAAAATTCGATCACAAATTGTTAATAATTGTATATTAACGAACACTTAACCTATTCAGACATTGTGAAGTTCAAATACTCGTAGATGAATATCGGTTATTGCAATAAAGAAATTCGATGTTATTATTCAGTAATGCCAATTGCGAAAAGCGAAATACAGGTTTAACATTGTTAATTACATGTACTGCACTTTTCTCTTATTATTATAACAAATACATTTTCAATATCTGCTGAAATCATAATTTAATTTAACAGTAACAGTGGGCACAGCTATATACCAATACTTAAGTATTCACAGCGAGACATGTTGCTACACAGTGAAGCCATCTCTGTATAGATAATTAAAACACGAATTTTATTACGCCATACGAAAGGCAGTTTGATCAAAGACATTATTACTATGCAAGGTCTTTGAGTTTGATATGCGATGATGTTACATAAATTTGAACGTCTATTAATTGTTTAATTTCAATACAAATGTTATAGGCTACAATTTTATAGGTTAGCTGTGGAAGCAGGACCAATGTCAGCTGTGCCTTGTTTCGACCGTTACTTACAATCAGTGCTACACGAAAGCATTTTTATAGCTCGACAAACGCATTCTCGCTGTAGTGTGAAACGGAACTAAAGCTGCATCTACACAGTTCAATATTCCATTCGCGTATGCGTGCAATCTGGGAAGAATAGAATCAAGTTTAAAAGGTACGTTCAATTAAGATGCATGAAGATTTTCTGTCTACATGGTGCGCCGTTTTGAACGTGGTCTTCACTGCGTAAATATGTTAATTAATATTAAATATCAATCTTGCATTCATTGCTTTAAAGTTGAAAGAAAAGTTTAACCGTGTAGTTGCATCTTAATGTATTCATGATCATCAATTTACGGGGAAACAGTTGGCGACAACGACTAAACAAAAGAACGACCATGCGATAAATTGATAGCGATAAATCTAGCTGCAGAAATTATCGCAAAGTCTGACTGTGATTGGTTGGAATTAAAAATTTCATTACACTTCATTGGTCGAAAATGGAATGACGTCATATAGGGGCTGCAAGACAATAAACACCTTTAAGAACAGCTTAAAAGATAACCTTATTAGCATTTCACTCCAATCATACTGATTTAAACTATCACTGACTACATTGTTACTTTTTTCTTTAGACATCATCCTGATTGTGCTGTATTTTAATTGTCTCGTAATAAACTCTTTCTATTATGTAATATTATTTGAAATATATTAACATTCTATGTATTTTAGTTTAATTCTGCTACACAGTTTATTTCAGTGTTTAATTAATAGTTCATAGTATTTTGTTGTTTAATTTGTAAATAACTTTTGTATACATGTAACTCTCATCTAAATCAAATTGTTGGATTCTTTGTAAGTTCATGCATATGTATATACACTTTTTGCTGGTTGAGTGGAAGAGAAGGCCTTACGGCCTTAACTCTGCCAGCTAAAATAAATCATTATTATTATTATTATTATTATTATTATTATTATTATTATTATTATAAACGAAATAGTCAATGTAAGTCCACCGACCTTTTCTCCTGCATACCAGCGAGGGGACGCCTCACCTGCCATGACGGGTCAGCATGTCAATAATTATCGTGGTTCTACTGTACGGAGGTGTTGGTCGTCCTCTTCCCACGTTGGGACTTTTCTTAGCTTCTCCTCACTTCTTACCAACCAGCAAGTTAGAAATGTCCAACTTTCCTGATTTGATCGTCTGGTTCATTGGATACTAAGCTCCCCCACCGTGGCAAGGTGATAGTCCCTGCTTGGCCAAGCATCTCCACAGGATTGGAATATCTCCTTCACCACGCTGCCTCTTATGTGATCTTCAAGAGGAAATGGATCAAAATCATCTTCAACGCTGTCGACCTGGTTGGCGAGTTGGTATAGCGCTCCCCTTCTTTGCCCAAGGTTGCGGGTTCGATCCCGGGCTAGGTCGATGGCATTTAAGTGTTCTGAAATGCGACAGGCCCATGTCAGTAGATTTACTGGCATGTAAAAGAACTCCTGCGGGACAAAATTCCGGCACATCCGGCGACGCTGATATAACCTCTGCAGTGGCGAGCGTCGTTAAATAAAACATAACGTTTAACGTCCTTCAACACTGCCCAGCCACTATAAACTTGGCGGCCTTGAGTTTAAAATAGAGTATTTTTTTTAATTCTGGTGTAGTTAAGGCCATCAGGCCTTCTCTTCCACAACACCAGGAATACAAATACAATAATAGAAATAAACAGAAAAAATACACTATATACAAAGTAAAGCTACACAAGAAATAAAGAGAGAGAGAAAAAAACACACACAAAAATATACACACGTTGCAGTCACACAAACTTTAAATGAGTGATTAAATATCATAATTAATTGTATCCTAATTAACTAACATAAACAAGAAACTTGCAATTTTAATCTAGATTAAAAAAGAAAAAAAAAAAACACAAATCAATACTTCTAGCAATACCTAAAAAACATTAACTAAGACAAAATTTTCCAATTTAATTTTGAATTGTGATAAAGTCCGGCAGTCCCTGACGTCATTAGGTAACGAATTCCAGAGGCGAGGTGTTTCTACAGTATAGGAAGATGAGTATAAAGACGTTCTATGATGATGGATAGAAAGAAGTGCTTGATGTCGGTTTCGAAGAGTTGTAAGAAATTGAAAGCGCGATAACAGATAATTCGGAGTAGAAGTATGCATGATTCTAAACAGAAGAGACAGTGAATGTATTGTTCTTCGTTCCTTCAGACGCACCCATGAAAGTAACTGGAGGGAAGGTGTTATATGGTCAAATTTACGAGTATTGCAGATGAATCGTATGCACACATTATGAACACGTTGTAGTCTCTCAGCTAAGAGTGAACTTACATTAGTTAGCAAGGAATCGCAATAATCAAAATGGGGCATTACAAGCGTCTGAATAAGATTCTTTTTTAGACTAAGTGGTAGAAATTCTTTCATATGAAACAAGGAGTGAAGTTGAGAAAATATTTTTTTGCAAATGTGTGTTACTTGAGTGTTCCAATTTAGATCGCTATCCATAAAAATGCCAAGATTTTTAACTGTTTCACTGTATTTAACAATAATCCCATTCAATATTATATGTGGTATAGTACTGCTATCAAGAGTGCTTCATAGACGATTATGTCCCATTACGATTGCTTGCGATTTCTCTGGATTTAACCTTAATCCAAATACTGGAGAGCGAGAGAATTACTGATTTCATTGTCAGAAATTCAGCATTAGCAAACAACAACAACATATTGCATAAATTTAATACTTTTACTAGACTATGATGTAGGCTTATATTTAGATTGTACTTGAGAATTATATTAGACTTGATTTAGGCTTCAATAAAATCTTCTATTATAATAACTGAAGAGTGGGTCCCAAAACGCTTTAAGCCATTTTTATGAAAGAACTGAGCAGCTCTTTTATCCATTGATCCATGGACTGAGTGAGTTTTCGAGTAACATGCACAATAACACAAACTTTTAGAAAAATATAATGATAGAGTCTCAAACATAGACTAATCATATATATGTATGAATAATAAAAAATGACCAAATGAACTGAGCGAGTTTTGGTATCACAATCTTCAATCATCGTATACTTACGCAGACTAAGAATTAGACTTAATTTAGTCTTAGATCAACATTTAAGTAGACTTTGGGCTTATACCTACCTATCTACAGGGACATCATTTTATTTTTACTAACATTTTTAATATTAACCTGGCTATACCTTTAGAGAACCGGAAACACCGTTCGCTACCCCCTCCTCGATTGGAGTTTGATGATACTGGCGTAAAACACAAACAAATCACTCTACTAGGTATAGGAGGGAAGAAAAGTAGTTCATCCATTTACGTAAACTAGGAAATATTGCGATTTTGAGTTCGATAATTTTCATTAGGTTTTTGTTTAATCAAAATACAGTACTGTATTAAGAATAAGTGTTTTTACTCACGAATTGAGCTGTCCATTCGGACGTAATTCATTATGCAGTGTATATTATACTGTCTACAACACATTAGCGTTGCTACAATGTAGAGAAAGAAGTTAAATTGAAAAATAATCATAATATGAATATTTAAACACATTTTTGAAAATGGTGGCCGTTCATTTCGATACAGGCTTCAGTTCTAATGTGCATATTATCGCACTATAGACTATTGTACCTAATTCCAATTGCCAGTTTCGTCCTTCGTACTAGTAACTCATGTTGAAATAATTCTGTCCCTACTCTATAAAAGAGTACCTTACGTACTGTAAATTCAATCTCCACTTCTGCCCGACCGTCACAGATAAAATTACTCAGACATGCTATCTACTGTCCGTCCAAGTGGTTATGCCGCAGGATCGTAGAAAGAGGGGAAATCACGTGACAGTTAATTACTTAACGATGCCCTTTTATTTAAGTTATTTTAAACAATTGTATAATATTATGTAGACGTACAATTCCTAACAGAAATTAATGTTTTCAGAAAAGAGCTAAGACAGCCCAGCTTTTACAGAGGGGCAAGCAGAAGCAGGTGGGGAAAATCGGGATGCGACGTAGGCAAACGGACAGTACCTGTGCGAAAATATGATTCAATATTGAAAGCTCTTTCGTCACTGGAAAACGCGTACATATTTCTGGAACGTACTATACTCAGTAACTCAGTTCTGCTTACTATCTGCGGTCTTGGCTCTGTGTGGAGTTGGAACTTCATTAGTAGAAGGGGTGGGAGTGAAGTACATTCAAAAACTCAGGTACAATAAAAATTGAAGTAAAAATAAAATGATGTCCCTGTATAATTCTGTGTCTAGTGTATCTAAATCGAAGATCCACATCTAGACAGGTAGGTATAAGCCCAAAGTCCACTTAAATGTTGATCTAAGACTAAATTAAGTCTAATTCTTAAGGCTGGTTCACAATAAACCGGAAACGAGAATCGGAACGAAAACGGTAAAATTGTTTAAAATGTATAGGGGAAGGTGTTGTACCTTGGGTCATTCATCATTTCTCTACCATCTGTATTTTGAAAAATGAAGTATTACAATCAAGTTACATATTTGTACACAAGAGTCCTCTCACAAAGCTTGGTGATCTTCAGATACATCTTCTGCATCTAAATCAAAGTATAATTCTATGTCTAGTGTATCTAAATCTAAGATCCACATCTAGATAGGTAGGTACAGGGACATCATTTTATTTTTACTTCAATTTTTATTGTACCTGAGTTTTTGAATGTACTTCACTCCCACCCCTTCTACTAAGGAAGTTCCAACTCCACACAGAACCAAGACCGCAGATAGTAAGCAGTACTGAGTTACTGAGTATAGTACGTTCCATAAATATGTTCGCGTTTTCCAGTGACGAAAGAGCTTTCAATATTGAATCATATTTTCGCACAGGTACTGTCCGTTTGCCTACGTCGCATCCCGATTTCCCCCACCTGCTTCTGCTCGCCCCTCTGTAAAAGCTGGGCTGTCTTAGCTCTTTTCTGAAAACATTAATTTCTCTTAGGAATTGGACGTTTACGTAATATTATACAGCTGTTTAATTTAACTTAAATAAAAGGGCCTCGTTAAGTAATTAACTGTCACGTGATTTCCTCCTTTCTACAATCCTGCGGCATAACCACTTGGACGGACAGTAGATAGCATGTCTGAGTAATTTTATATTTTCGGGTCGGGCAGAAGTGAAGATTGAATTCACAGTACGTAGAGTAGGTACAGAATTATTTCAACATGAGTTACTAGTACGAAGGACGAAACTGGCAATTGGAATTAGATGCAATAGTCTATAGTGCGATAATATGCACAAAAGAACTGAAGTCTGTATCGAAATGAACGGCCACCATTTTCAGAATTGTGTTTAAATATTCATATTACGATTATTTTTCAATTTAACTTCTTTCTTTATATTGTACGCTAATGTGCTGTAGACAGTATACACTGCATAATGAATACGTTCGCATGGGTAACTCACTTCGTGAGTAAAAACACTTATTCTTAATACAGTACTGTACTTTGATTAAAGAAAAACCTAATAAAAATTATCAAACTCAAAATCGCGATATTTCCTAGTTTACGTAAATGGATGAACTACTTTTCTTCCATCCTATACCTAGTAGAGTGATTTGTGTTTTACTCCAGTATCATCGAACTCCAGTCTTGGAGGGGGAGCAAGCGGTGTTTCCGCTTCTCTAAAGGTATAGCCAGGTTAATATTAAAAATGATAGTAAAAATAAAATGATGTCCCTGTACTTTGATTTAGATGCAGAATTACGTTTGGTGCTGGAGATTACAGTAACAATGCAGAAGCTGTTTAACCCTTGGAGGCACAGTGCACGGACACCCGGTGCCCCGCGATCGAGCCGGCAGCATCTGAGATGCGGATGGGATGGGGGTGGGGGCAGCAATCCAAACAAAACACTCGCGTACTGCGTTGAATGGGGCCGGGTCAATTAGAGGCGCACAATGCTCGGTTTATTTGCTCGGGCCGGCCCGCACAAAGGCCCGAAGCTCGCGCGTATCAATTATGAGTGGAAATGGTAAAGTAATAGAAGAAAGGCGAAGGAGCTCATTGAGGCACGGCGCTTTTTATAGCCGCTTGAAAGATGCTATGAAAAATTCAGCGTCGCAGGATCTGCAAGACGAACAGGTTGCATTATTCAGGCGCAGCGAGATGTATGTATCGTGGAGATGATAACACAAAGCGAGGCTGCGACAGCGCCGCCGCCCCATACGCTACTTTCCTTCAACATATCGACTATCATTACACTCTGCTTCAGGATTCGAGATCAGTCCCAGAGTTGTCGCCATACTCTCATAAAAGTGCAGTATAAATGCGCTTTCCTTCTCACCGCAAACTAGTAACGGTCTTACTAATAAAAACTCTATATACAGACGTTTAACTGTCTTATACTTATACAATGAGTAGCTCGTTTATAAGTCGTGTGTAAATTCCTTACTAATAATCACTACATACGTCGTGTATAACAGTATGACTGTTACACAGCTACGTCATAGTTTCGTCATTACTTCGTTACGAAAGGTAATAGAATATCTGAGGTTCTCTACTGCATCCGGTAGAGCGCTCTAGTGTTGCGTGTTAAATATCGATAGTACAACTGGCTCTAATCGATTACCACACTACATTTTGGTCAAAGAGTACAAGCTACAGCAATATTACTCTAATAATTCTATGATCTTTGGTTTGTTCTTCTGTGGTTACAAGGTAAACATCATCATAAAATGACAGTCGATACGAACAGCTGTTAAAGGGGCGGCCATTTTTCCCTATATATAACGCTTAAACAAGGGGTTTCGTGTATATAACTACTGCAAAGCAATTCCCATTGTATAGTTACAGCCTGTTTATACGTCCATAGCTTATTCACGATTTATTAGTAACGTTTTCTGTCTCAACTCTGCATAAGTCTCATATAAAAACTATACACGGTTTATTAGTAAGACTGTATCTGTTTAAGAACTGAGGTTGGGGGGGGGCTTCTCTTTCTCATATCGTCGCTTTGGTGGTGAAGGGGCCCAACCCACAAAATTTTGATTTTTGACTTAAAACCATTTATGGAGTCTAAGAAGTCTAAATTTTACATTAGTTAAAGATAATATGCGATTAATTAAAAAAATAAAGAGATATTTGAATTTTGTGAAAAGCCCTATACCACAATTCCTGAGTTGTGAATAGACTTAAGTGTCTTTCATCCATTCACATTTGCATTGGAAGGAAAAATGCTGGAACGTTTGTACGATTGTGAAGGGTCTTAATCCTCCTGTAAGTGTCTTACATCCATTCACAATTTCATTTGAACAGAAATGCTCGAAAGGTTGTGAATTGTAAAGAGACTTGAACCACATAAAATGTTTAAATTATTTTATTTTTAATTTCTGGTAGCTTAGGAATTTGGACTTGAGGCAGCACTATTTGATTAATTTTTGTGTATTGAGCTATCAAAATCAACTTCTAGTAAAACTGACATAAATCCAGAGTTTGAAAACAGTAGTGATGAATTATTTGGGGATATTAGTGACGATGATCGGAGGATAAAGAGACAACTTCTGAACATACACTCTGATGGACAGAAGATAACTGAGCCTAACTTGGAACGGTTTTTTGTCTTGTGCTGCAAATAAAAATTGAGGCCAGAAAGGATTAAT
Organism: Periplaneta americana; assembly: GCA_025594305.2. Taxonomy (NCBI): domain Eukaryota; kingdom Metazoa; phylum Arthropoda; class Insecta; order Blattodea; family Blattidae; genus Periplaneta; species Periplaneta americana. The sequence continues at coordinate 164,326,815 of JAJSOF020000013.1, read as the reverse complement.
ACACCGATTTTTCCGTAATTGATAATTTTTAAATAAAATACATTGTTTAGCATCATCTACAATACTTTTGTTTCATATTATCAGATTTGGGTTATGTCCTTTCATCATTTTAAGTTAGTTAATTCCTCATTCCTAAATATGGTGAAAGGTTCTAAGCCACATTATAAAATATAAGTTTGAAATTAATATATTTTAATTACATGAAACACAGTATAGTATTTCTCTTAAATGTATGAGAATATAAACTTCATTTCAATTTCGAATTTACTCTCACAATATTAAATAATGCAGTTTTTTTTATTGCACAAAAATTTCAAATCACTTTATCTCGAAACTTGCTCACTGTGGAATAGAACCATTCACTACCAAAGCGACGATATGTTGTTTTAAATTATGACCTGGGCTTGTGCTTTTTCAGTGATGAGACATGTTTAGTAAAGTTTGGTAGAATAAATTGTTCAAATGAAGCTTCGTTTCTTATTATTAATTACACTGTAGTTATCACCAAAGCTCGGATCTTGGGGACTTGTGTGTCTTGTGCTTGAGTAAGATTACAGGCATAACGTACACAAAGCTCACGCTGCAAGTGCTCAGGGACAGTCGTTTGTACTAAGAAAGTGGTCACATCGAATGGCAAGAAGACGAACGAATAAACTGTGTCACGTCGAAGCCAATGACATTAAGAGAATTACAGGTAAACGGTCTGTTTGAGGAATTAGAAAATACGTGTTATTCGAATGGGTGTTATGGAAGTTTGAAAATGCATTTCTTAAATTTTAGGTACAGAATTTCGTGGACGAATTCTGAGGAGATACATTATTTTCTTCTAATGCAGAGTTTATATCTTGTAAGTTGTACCACACATAAACTAGAGCTGGAAACGGGCATTCATTGAAAGACATTGCAGTCCTTTAAATTGACGGAGAATTTGTCCATAGCCATGGATCAAGTCGTAGAGGGACCTTCCTAGTAGTGATACACTAATTGAAAACTATTTGCGAGAAAAATTTAGGATATACTTATCTTTCTCAGATACGAGATCTGCTGAAAATCGAACAGGAAACAGTGACAGTGAAATATTCAGTATTTTATTTAGGCCCAAGACTTTATAATAAAATTTCAAACCATTTTCCAAATTTGAAATTTTTAAAATTGAAACTTTTAAAAAAGAATTTTGTAAAATTATCCATGATATATAATAGTAACACATGTACTTTTTTACCTTTTATTTCTATCGACTATATTCATGTTTTTATTGAATATCACTGGCTTCTGTCGGATTGTCAATTTATATTAAATGTGTATTTTCTCTCGTTTTCCCTTTATTCTTTATTCTTGCTCTTGTGTTGTACTTATTGGTTTGAATTAAGTTACTTACTGTATTTAGTAAACTGTCCTTGTAAATTTTATGTTATATTATTCACTAAGACCACACCGTACACGAGCCTGACTCTTACGGTAGTGGCTAGAAACATTTTTATTTTATAAATGCAATTTGTACTCACTAGGTAGCTAGTTAAAATAAATAAAATAAAAAAATTAAAGTTTGCTCCCGTCACTTCATGTGACGTGGAAATAAGTTTCCTTCGTTTCAAATCATGTTTAACTAACAGACGAAGAATTTATGGGTTCGAAAATCTTCGAATGCATGTAGTCATACACTGTAATGAAATGTACAGAGCAGAACTGTAAATTTGATGTATTTTGCATGTTTATTTATATATATGCTATAAAATTAGATGTTTCAACCTATCATAATATTATCATTATGTTGTTCCAGCCAGGAACCACTTTTATAGCAGACCTGACAGTACCTCCGTGCTGGAAGCGGGAGTTTGTTGACATTGAAGTCCGGTCGCTTAGCCACGTTCAAAGACACAAGTCCCCAACTTCCGAGCTTTGGTTATCACTATGCTGTATTGTACATAATGTTTATGTTCTGCGCAGTTATTGTCATACATAATGCATTAAATATGAGTTTGTGTAGGCCTACATTTCAGTAGTGTCACAAAATCTGAAACATTTAAATATATAATAATTATGTTTGTACATTATACAACAAAACAAACAGTGCTGAATTATCGCTCATCTGCTGTCCACGTTTCCGTAGCAACGAGGTATTTATTTATTGTATACAATAGTTTGACATATTGTGAATCAGTGCTGCTCATCGGAGTGACTACTACCGCGGAGGAATCGGAGATTACGAATAAAGCTCTCCACCGGTGATCTCCGGTACTATCGTAGGTGGAACAGGGGACTACGGAGGGACGCGGTGGTTCGGAGCGAAGCGACAGTTAGCTCAAGGACGACCGGCGCGTACGGACTGACGGTAGTTGTGAGTGGAATAAAATGGCACCAAATCGGATATCCGTCGCATGGAAATTCTTTAATTTAGTTGAAGGTAATAATAAAGTCGTACTCTGTAAACTTTGTGGGCGAATTTACTCTAAGGGTGGTGGAACTTCGAATTTGTTAGATCATTTGAAGCGATCGCACAACCGCGAACTTGATGAAAACAATTACGCAAAACATTTGATACGATTTCTTTTTAAATTGTTTTAGTGCTATTGTTCCCAAAGGCCCACAGTATAGGAAAAAGTCTTGAAATTTCTCTAAAACGTAACTTTCGAGGCAATAAAAACATACGAAATATTTAAAAGACGACTTGAGTTATATTTTGCTGTTTAGACAACTTGAGTTATATTTTAATGTTTGGATTAAAATATTGAGTTTCTGAATTAAACTAAAGAAACAAGTGGTAATTATATAATTACAATTATCCTTAAGTTGATATCCGCTTATACAGGGACATCATTTTATTTTTACTTCAATTTTTATTGTACCTGAGTTTTTGAATGTACTTCACTACCACCCCTTCTACTAATGAAGTTCCAACTGTCCTCTACACACAGATCCAAGACCGCACTGAGTTAGTGAGTATAGTACGTTCCAGAAATATGTTCGCGTTTTCCAGTGATGAAAGAGCTTTCAATATTGAATCATATTTTCGCACAGGTGCTGTCCGTTTGCCTACGTCGCATCCCTATTTCCTCCACCTGCTTCTGTTCGCTCCTCTGTAAAAGCTGGGCTGTCTTAGCTCTTTTCTGAAAACATTAATTTCTGTTAGGAATTGGACGTTTAAGTAATATTATACAGCTGTTTCAAATAACTTAAAAGGGCCTCGTTAAGCAATTCACTATCACGTGATTTTCTCCCTTTCTACGATCCCGCGACATAATCACTTGGACGGACAGTAGATAGCATGTCTGAGTAATTTTATCTGTGCAGTCGGGCAGAAGTGAAGATTGAATTTACAGTACGTAAGGTACTCTTTTATAGAGTAGGTACAGAATTATTTCAACATGAGTTACAGTACTAGTACGAAGGACGAAACTGGCAATTGGAATTAGGTACAATAGTCTATACTGCAATAATATGCACAAAAGAACTGAAGCCTGTATCGAAATGAACGGCCACCATTTTCAAAAATGTTTTTAAATATCCATGTTATGATTATTTTTCAATTTAACTTCATTCTCTATATTGTACGCTAATGTGCTGGAGACAGTATACACTGCATAATGAATACGTTCGCATGGATAACTCAGTTCGTGAGTAAAAACACTTATTCTTAATACAGTACTGTATTAAGATTAAACAAAAACCTAATGAAAATTATCGAACTCAAAATCGCGATATTTCCTAGTTTACGTAAATGGATGAACTACTTTTCTTCCCTCCTATACCTAGTAAAGTGATTTGTTTGTGTGTTACGCCAGTATCATCGAACTACAGTCGTGGAAGGGGGAGCAATCTGTGTTTCCGGTTCTCTAAAGGTATAGCCAGGTTAATTTTAAAAATGTTAGTAAAAATAAAATGATGTCCCTGTATTTTTATTACAGAGAAAGAGTGGCGCGTTTTAGAAGAGGTAGATCAAATACTGACACCCTTTAACACAATAATCACAATCCTGTAATGAATCTGAATATATTATGTTGGACAGTAAACTTTAACCAATTGATAGCCCACGTTTCTTTTCTTCCATTCTGAAGCTCCCTTAATATATTTTACGTTAAACTAATTAAACTAAACCGATTACAATAATAATTGACAAATACTGTTTGTGATTAAACGAGAGTTTCTAGGAGAACTGCAGTATAAATGTTTACATTAGCTACTGAATAGCTTTACTACTGCGTTAATTTTGCAGTTAGATTGAATGTTATTAATTTGATCAGTGACATAAAACTAATACGCCTTTCCACATATACTATGAATTTCAAAACTAGAAAAAAATCTGTCAGCTAACGTAGAACTTCAAGCAAAACAAGAAAAAAAAAGCCGAAGAAAGAGAGAGAGATTAACATAAAAGAAAGAATGAACAACAACAAATTACAACTTAGCTATTTTAAAAGATACGCGGACGTCAGCGGACTCGAATCACTACCTGATCCGATTAAAGGAAAGCTCAGCGGAAAGTGTATGTCTGCGCACAGCACATATACAACCTGCGCGGCATCAATCGGAGGTCTCCGATTGAAAGCGCGCAAACAACCGCTCCGGAGAAAACCTAATCATGAGCAGCACTATTGTGAATTCAGTGTTGTGTTGATTTCTGCAATTATGGTTCTCACAATAGAGGAGAAGGTGTTTATTGTGGAGGATTATTTCCGGTCATACGGAGTACTGAAATTACAAACATACTCTGAAAATCAAGATAAGTCATTATAACATGCAAGGTGAGATAAGTCTGATCCCGTACGACGGAACTTCTCTACGACAGCTAATTTGGTGCCGTATTGTTAAATCGCTCCTGGTAGGGTAGTAGTGGGTACAGTGAGACACAAAATAGTAAGACATATGTATGCAAGTGATAATTCAAATATTTTTAAAATCAAGTGCAATAGAAATAGACATTAAAACATGGAGTATAATAATACATTAACAAAAATGTTAATAGATAAAGGACATAATATACAATACGTGTTTGTCAAAAAAATGCAAATGTCTATTAACGGGCATTGAAATGATTTACATTTATTTCAAAAGAAAACAAAAACTTGCTGTCTCTTTATCTTAACATGATCTGTAGGCTTATTTAGAATCATTTTGATGTCTGACTTCGAAACCATTGAAACATCTGGAACATTTGGAAAAGTGAATTTTCCATGACATTACAAGCTTTTGCGAAAAAATGAAATGAATTTTTGGTGACAACAAAGCTTATAATTATAAGAATTTAATGTAATTCTTTATTATTTTTTAATATTTTCTTAAATTTCGTGAATAATTTTTTATTTATGAAATCATTAAAACGTAATTTATCCATTATTTTAAGCTACAGTTCCTAAATTGGTTACTAGTATGTTCATTTTTAATGTTAGTTACTGGTAAACGTAATATAATTACAGTTTGTTTTTGCAAATCATTGGTACATGGGAACAGTGAGACGTCTCAGTGTACCCTTCAATGGCATGTCTCACTGTTCCCTTTACGCATAGTTCATTTAAAAATGACGCCATCACTTCAAAATTAAAACAAGAAAGACGAAACTTTGCCAAACATAATCTCAAATACCATAGTATTAGGTAACAAAACATTCATATTTATATCTCATTTGTATATCCAATATAACCTTCATTAAACACAAGCCAAAATTTTACTTCTAGAGTGAAAAATTACGAATTATTTTTTTCATCACTCACCTTTGTAACTAGAATCAAATCGAGTATTAAAATACTGTTACTTTACTCATGCAACATACAACTCCACTGTTACCAACATATCAACATAAAAATTTACCATCTAATAAAAATGTCTCACTGTTCTTACTGTACCCACTTCTCCCCTACTGCTCTTTAACGAGGCACGACGTCTTGGCAGATAGCAGCTCACCTACCGAGACACACCGAGTTCGTTGGCCTCTTACATCTGTATACGAGTAGTGTGTGTTAGCGGCGATGTTGCCGGACTGCTGAAACTTCCAACTTAATTTCGTAATAAGCAGTACATTTAATCAAAAAACGTAAGATAGGTTTTCTATTCATTTAAGCCTATGTGTGTACCCTATGTGTGTCTTTAATGAACAGAACTAGACTCTTGCGGAAGTTTCTAAATAGTCTTAAATGACCAAGTTATTTTTTTCTCCTCTCTCTTCTTCTTTTTTTTTTCTCTTCTCTTTTTTTTATTATCTTCATATATTACTTAATCATTTGTGTTTGTAGGCCATTTAGTAGGACTTTGCTAATCAACATTTTATGTCTTGTCACTCATATGTATTCTCCAATTAGTATATTAACTGAATATCTCAAGTAAATTAATCGTCCAATTTGTCTCGGGCATTTTAGGTCTTATAAATTGTGTGTGTGTGTGTGTGTATTCTCCTTATGTTATGTAACTGATTTTGATTATGTGTAATTTTCTACTTTATTTTATATATTATGTAACTGATCTTGACTATTTGTAATTTTATATCATGTAACTGATCTTGTCTATTGTAATTTCCTACTATATTTTATGTAATTTCTAAGGTATTTCCTTTTGTGTTGTTTTGTAATCAAATTTTGTATCTCATGTATATTATTGAAAACTGGTTGAATGGAAGAGAAGGCCTCATGGCCTTAACTCTGCCAGGCAAAATAAACCTACTACTACTACTACTACTACTACTACTACTACTACTACTACTACTACTACTACTACTACTACTACTACTAGTACTACTACTACTATCGTTCCTTTCAATCTGTAAGGTTATTTCATTTCCAGCCTGTATATTCAAGTTGAATTAAATTTAATTGAAGGACTATTTTCAGGTTATGTGTAACTATCCTGGACATTTTCTCAAGGACAAACCCATCTCTCAGGATGCTGATTACGCGACGAAAGAAATCTATTAACAAGTATTTAATGAATTTCAATCTTAAGGCATATAAATTTGCAAGTTTATATGCCTTAAGATTGAAATTCATTAAATACTTGTTAATAATTTACCAGGCATATTGATATATTAAAATGAATTGTAAAAAAGAAAGAAATCTAGTATACCTACGCTACTTTTCATCAATATATCGATTATCATTATATCCTACTTCAGAATTCATAATCAGTTCCTAAACTGTTGTCGATATCGGTTCGCTTCAGATAAACTGTAGTTTGTACGTGGGCCGCTTGAAAAGTTCACGTACCGTCCGCAAAGCTAATATGGGGAATTACAAACTAAAACATTAATGATCTTAAAATGTAGTAGCACATGTATTTACGTTGTTAGTACTGCATTCATTTGTTTTTCGATTGCTAAAGTTGAGCTATTATCGTTTCAATGTAATCACCATACAATGGCGGACTAATTAGATATTCCGTTGGTGTAGCGCCATCATTGCCCCATAGAATTCTGTGTTTGCCCGGAAAGCTGATTCAGAAAACTGTTCATCTCATTAATGGTGAAAATTTACTGAAAACAGTTTCAGATTTTAAATGGTGAGAACACATAACGAAAACTAAACCACTGTCATGGATGAGTTTCTTACAGCAGTTACAGATGAAAACATGGAAGCAAAAGCAACATTTTATTACCGATTGAAAATAGAAGATGGCGCTACGGGAATTGTGTGTATCAAGACACACGGATCATTACATTTTAAGACGCGTAATTGTGACAAAAATTGAAATTTTTTATTGCTGTAATAAATAGTACATACATTTCTGAATTAAATACTGAAATATTTTGCTTGTCTGAAGGACTTAAGTGGTCTTCAAAATTTAAATACAACAGCGCGGCGCCATGTGCCACTCCCCCTATCAGCAGCCATTTTGGAGCTCCTGTGTTATAGAAATTTTCTTAGAATTTAGACAGGCAAACTATCTGACCAGTGCTAGGAAGGCTGTGGTTTACTAGTTCCTTATGGATATGGAGAACATTGAGTGCAGTATATGAGGTGAGATAGTAGATAAATTACTACTGTAACTTGAAACGTCGTTTTCCGTAACTTACATTTGTCAATGGTTATGTACCTTTTTCTATGCAAGCATTAAGAGTAAAAATATGAAATTTTACACACAAGGCTACTAAGATTTAAAATCATCCGTCCACAAGAGAGGCTGACCACTGGGATCCGGAATTAACAAACATAAAAGATAAAGAGAAATGAAACGAGCAAAATAATTATTCGATTTGTACATGAAAACAAAAATTTACGTGTTAACATATAGGTGATAGTGTAGAATTTGAAGAGAGGCCTTCAGAATTTCCATTACAAACTTCTGAACCTCATAAAAGGGAATTTTAAAGGATTTAAGGATATCACATGTAAATTTTGGTAAACAACCCCTCGCTCCAAATAGTAAGCCTGCAACATCCCAGTTGTAAAGCGAAATGCCATATTTTTCACTGAGGTATGGAAGACAAGGTATATATTTAGCTCGCTTGTCATCATTTATCTGCAGTGCTTGATTCGTGCCTCGTTCAAAGCAAATCGTAGGGTCTAAGACCATCGCTTTCTGGGTTCTTCTATTGATGGCAATTATATCGACTCTTCTATGAGAATCATCTTCAGACACACAATGAATCTCCTCATGTACTTCCCATCCTCTGTTTCTTAGCAGGTTGGCAATTGCTGTACGGACACGATGGTGTCTGTTGTTACGCAGTAGCTCTCCCTTCTTACAGAACCCCAGTACGTGGCCAAGTGTTTCAGTCTCGCTGCAGTCGGGGTGGCGACAACGGGTAGTACTGTTGGTTCTGCGAGGACAGATCTCACTGGGGTATTATCTATAATTCCCTGCAACAAAATTTTGATTTGTTAATATTTGTGAGTTTTATACATTACAAAACTTAGAAAAAATTAAATACCTAATATTTTTTTTTAAATAATATAAAGCCTAAATAAAATATTCGGTTGCAGGAAATGTTACTTTACGTATTAGTAACACATGTGCATTTTTTCAGTTAGCCGTGGGTAGAATAGAAGGGAAAAGATAAAAAGAGATCATTTTCTGTTAAGGATATCTTGTTTTATGTGGATTCCACGATCCTCCACTATCTCCAGATATCAATCTGACCGACTTTTGATTTGGTGTTACGTTAAAGAACGCGTTTTCATTGTACACCAAGAACTCTGCAGCAACCAAATTATTAACGTTCTCCCTTGAAAAATTGAGAAGTTTCAGAGATATTGCCTTCAAATTGCTGGCATAGTGTCCCAGAAAGAATGATGTTGAACAAGAGAACGGCGGACATATTGCCAATATTGTGTGTAAATCAAATCCCATTATTTGGCCAGCACAGTGATGTTTTGTTTTCCTAGTCTCAAATATTGCAGTATAATCTTACAACACTTGAAGTATGGAGTGACTTTTGAAAGACACAAAATTACCGCTTTCATTCAATTTTAAATGCGCCACAAATCTCGAAATAAAATGACAATCATGGAGTACGATATCAAATAACACCGCATAGCCTATATTTCAGATGTTGAAAATGTCTCCGGTGTCGCTTGGTCTCATTACAACGTCCAGACTTCTGTCACTCCTCTCAAGTTCTTTGCGCTTTCCTGTCAGTATCTCGGCCACTTCTCCTACACAGAAGCTGGGCGAGTAGCCTGCTCGTGTCACTGCAGGCGAAGAGCCGTCTGTATCGATGCGACATTCCCCAGCGTGTCATGAGCAGGACTGGAGCGGAGGTAATATGATGACAGGGGAAAAGTGGAGAATTCATTGTCGGAGAGAAGCTGTCTTCGCCCACACAAATTCCATCGTAACGAGACATAATTTCAACCCAAGTCTGGGGCGTTTAAATGAGCATGATACCTTTCTGACAATTAAATTTGAGATTTATCTTATTTCACCCACACAATGGGGAGCAATTCCTCAATTTATCTTGTAGCAACCTAACGTACCTGGGTATATTGATGACGTGACCAATGCATCGAAGATTTTTGCTAATTTCATCAATAATATCAGGTTGTTACTCTAAACTACGTACGTACTGTATAGCTTCTTAAAGCTATTTGTTTCACTGCCTGCATTTTTATCTATCTACCAGTTCATCTTCATTCATCCATTGAGCCACATACCCAACCACCTACAATGGCTATCTAATATAAAACAATATATTATATTATATTATATTATATTATATTATATTACTTATTGCTTTTAAGGAACTCGGAGGTTTATTGCCGCCCTCACATAAGCCCGCCATTGGTCCCTATCCTGAGCAAGATTAATCGAGTCTCTATCATCATATCTCACCTCCCTTAAATCCATTTTAATATTATCTTCCCATCTACGTCTAGGCCTCCCCAGAGGTCTTTTTCCGTCCGGTCTCGCAACTAACACTCTATATGCATTTCTGGATTCGCTCATACCTGCTACATGCTCTGTCCATCTCAAACGTCTGGATTTAATGTTCCTAATTATGTCAGGTGAAGAATACAATGCGTACAGTTCTATTATATTATATTATATTATATTATATTATATTATATTATATTATATTATATTATATTATATTATATTATATTATATTATATTATATTATGTTATGTTGTGTTATATTATATTACATTATATTATATTATATTATATTATATTATATTATATTATATTATATTATATTATATTATATTATATTATATTATATTATATTATATTATATTATATTATATTCTTTATGGTTGTGAAACTTGGACTCTCACTTTAGAGAGGAACAAAGGTTAAGGGTGTTTGAGAATAAGGTGCTTGGGAAAATATTTGGGGCTAAGAGGGATGAAGTTACAGGAGAATGGAGAAAGTTACACAACACAGAACTGCACGCATTGTATTCTTCATCTGACATAATTAGGAACATTAAATCCAGACGTTTGAGATGGGCAGGGCGGTTCATTGCCGCCCTCACATAAGCCCGCCATGGGTCTCTATCCTGAGCAAGATTAATCCATGCCCTACCATCATGTCCCATCTCCCTCAAATCCATTTAATATTATCCTCCCATCTACGTCTCGGCCTCTCCAAAGGTCTTGTTTCCTCCGGCCTTCCAACTAACACTCTGTATGCATTTCTGGATTCGCCCATACGTGCTACGTGCCCTGCGTGTGGATAGAAGACTGCACAATCAGCGGCGACTATCACTGCGGATCACATTGTCATAAGAGCGATGGTATGTTCAGACCCACGGCGAAGCTGAGAGGCTTAACTTTCGCACTCTTGAGGCTCTCTATAGTGTGGCATTCAACTAGATCTGCACGTTGGCTGATTACCTCTACAAGTCCGCGCTTTGTCCCGCGAACGAGATGACGTCACGAGACAGATTGGATTGAATGCATGAGAATGAGATTGGCAGCAAAACCTGCTGCGTGCAAGTGTCGTGCCTAGCTGACAGATCTATGAGAAGTTGAAGAATAATTGAAAACAGGATCCAATAAATATCTCAGGAAACAAGCGAGCCAGGGCGAAACATCGCGTTAACAAATACGAACTGAATTAAATTCATTTAATGTTAATGGAGAGCGGGCGCGGGCATGCCATGCCGGGGCCGACACATCAGTTTTAAGACACGCAGAATCGATCAAGTTCTCATGAAGCAATCGCAGGTCTCTTCAGCTGCGGACGTTCTCTGCGATGGCTTGCTGGGGTACCCGGTTACGACGAAAGGTGTACGAAGTCAAACTTGTGAGGGGCTTTTTGGGGTTCTCCCGTTTTCCCTCGTCATTACATCAACACTCGGCACAATCCTCATGTATTTATTTATTTATTTATGTGTCTCTCTACCTATTTATTTATTTATTTAGTTATTTGTTTGTTTCTTTCTTTGTTTTTTTGTTTGTTTGTTTATTTCTTTATTTATTTATTTATTTAGAATGAAATAGACCAGAATATAATGGATAGAACAGAATAGAATAGGATAAATTTGAATAAATTTATCTATCTATCTATCTATCTATCTATCTATCTATCTATCTATCTATCTACCTATCTATCTATCTATCTATCTATCTATCTATCTGTCTGTCTGTCTGTCTGTCTGTCTGTCTGTCTGTCTATCCGGTCTGTCTGTCTATATATATCTATATCTATATCTATCTATATCTATATCTAAATCTATCTATCTCTATATCTTTATCTATCTATCTATCTATCTATCTATCTATCTATCTATCTATCTATCTATCTATCTATCTATCTATCTATCTATCTATCTATCTATCTATCTATCTATCTATCTATCTATCTATCTATCTATCTATCTATCTATCTATCTATCTATCTATCTATCTATCTATCTATCTATCTATCTATCTATCTATCTATCTATCTATCTATCTATCTATCTATCTATCTATCTATCTATCTATCTATCTATCTATCTATCTATCTATCTATCTATCTATCTATCTATCTATCTATCTATCTATCTATCTATCTATCTATCTATCTATCTATCTATCTATCTATCTATCTATCTATCTATCTATCTATCTATCTATCTATCTATCTATCTATCTATCTATCTATCTATCTATCTATCTATCTATCTATCTATCTATCTATCTATCTATCTATCTATCTATCTATCTATCTATCTATCTATCTATCTATCTATCTATCTATCTATCTATCTATCTATCTATCTATCTATCTATCTATCTATCTATCCATCTATCCATCTATATCTACCTATCTATCCTATCTACCTATCTACCTATCTATCTATCTATTTATTCACTTACTTATTTATTCACGTATTTATTTATTCATTTATATATATATATATATTTATTTATTTATTTATTTATTTTTTAATTTTTAATTTTAACAAAATTGGAATTAAATATGATATGAAATTCAGTAAAGTAAAAACTAAAATTATAGCCTTCTGCGGAAAATACTCTGTGCCTAGCAAAATATGTTTAGATTCAAAAATATTAGAAAGAGTAAATCGTTTTACATATCTCGGATACACATTATCTTTTTTCCATGAAGTAGACATTTCACAAAAAAATTCTAAATACACCAAAACAATGGGAATAATTAACAACATTATGAAACCTTCCTAGTACAAAGGCATACTAGAGTTCGCCTATACAAGACTTTGGCGAGACCTGTACTTTGTTACGGCAGTGAGACATGGACATTGAGGAAGAAAGATGAAAACAGAATAACGGCCAATGAAATGAAATTTATGAGATATACAGCGGAATATATGAAATGGGATCACAAACGCCATGAAGCTGTAATTGAAGAATTACAACTAGAAAACCTGTAATTAATCACGTAAAACATTATCAGAACAAATGGATAAATCATCTGCATCGCATGCATAGAGATGGAATCCCAAAAGTTATGTTCCACTATCGTCCAAACGGGAAGAGATTTCTCGGTCGTCCAAAGAAGCACTGGATTGAAAATTCAACTGTGAGATCGTAACAGGCCATTTGGCCTAATACTTGAAGGGAAGAAGAAGAGGAACAATAAGCCTTATTTATTTATTTTTTATTTATTTATTTATTTATTTATTTATTTATGTGTCTGTCTGTCTATTTATTTATTTATTTATTTTCGCTGTTTTGTTTTGTTTTGTTTGTTTGTTTGTCATTTATTCTGAATTTCGTCCAATACAAACAATATTGTCCTTACTGTCTAACAAAAAGCTGATTTCTCTCATTAGTCCAAAGAGAATTCGTTAAGGAAAACACCCTTTCTGAAGTTGAATTGGTACCAGGGACTTCTGATACAAAATGCATAACCTGTACAACATTCATAAAGCTAAAGTCTTCATTTTTCATCACTTCGAATGATTCACTCCACCTCTCAATAATTTTAACACTACTACAACACTAAATCGCAAGATTTACGAAAACAAAAAAAAAAACGAACATTTTTTGTGAAGAAAATTAGGAAAAAGGTCTAAGATTTAAAAACTAGGACAATCAGTGGCCCGTCCACATTTTTCTCGGGACACCGGACAAGAAGCTGAAAATGAAACAGTCACGTTAACGACGGAATATCTGGTCATCCTATACTGAGCACACCAATTATAATATTCATCACCCCGAATGAAAAATAAAATTGTAAATGACGTGTTTAAAAATTGAACTTTACTAGGTTACAAGCAGGTCTAGACTGAGGGAGGATAACAAAGAACGTTAACGTGTTTTAGGAATATCCTGCCAAACAGGTATACGGTAGTAGGTAGCACACCCTAATCCCTCTTTTTACTGATTGGTGTGGTTCCTCCTAATGTTCAACCTCTACGGGGGGAAGTTTCCTTCTGTGTAAGACACCGACCGCTGCTGCTACTACTATTACTACTACCACCACCACTATCACTACTTCTACTACTACAAATGCTACTAAAACATCAGTACTACTGCTGCTGCTGCTACTACTACTAACATTTGTACCACTACTGTTACTACTAATACCACTACTACTACCATTTGTACCACTACTATTACTACTATTACTACTACCACCACTACACTAGGCCTACTACTCCTATTACCACTATTTGTGTCACTACTACAACAATCAGAATTACTACCACCACGACTTCTAATACATAAATTCAACTACTAATACTACTACTATTACTACTAATACTACTATTACTATCTACTACCACCATTTATACCTCTACTACCACTACTTCAAACACCACTACTACTATCACCAGAATTACTATCACTACTTCTCTACGGATTGGAAGGTTCGGAGTTCGATCCCAGGTGGTGACAGGATTTTTTCTCGTTGCCAAACTTTCAGAACGGCCCCGAGGTTCACTCAGCCTCCTATAAAATTGAGTACCGGGTCTTTCCCGGGGTAAAGGCGGTCAGAGCGTGGTGCCGACCACACCACCTCATTCTAGTGCCGAGGTCATGGAAAGCATGGGGCTCTACCTCCATGCCCCCCAAGTGCCTTCATGGCATGTTACGAGGATACCTTTACCTTTACCTTTTTACTTCTACTACTAAAAATGCTACTACGAACACCGCTACTACTACTACTACTACTACTACTACTACCACCATTAGTATTACTATTACCACCACTACTACTACTAGAAATACTACTACAAACGCCATTACCATTACTACCATTATTATCACTACTACTACTACTACTACTACTAATAATAATAATAATACTAATAATAATAATAATAGTACTACCACCACTACTTCAATTACCACTACTACTATTACTGCCACTACTACTACTACTACTACTACTACTACTACTACTACCAACACCACTTCTATGACTACAACCACAAGCACTACCACTACTTCTACTACTATAAATGCTACTATCAACACCACTGTCACTTTTACTATCATCATTAGTACTGCTACAATTAATTACTACTACTACTACTACTACTGCTACTACTACCAGCACTATTTAAACAAACTACTACTATTACTACTACTATTACTACTACTACCATTAGTATTACTATTACCACTACTACTACCACTACTTCCACTACTATAAATACTACTACGAACACCATTACTACCACTACTGCTGCTATTACTACTACTACCATTATTATTACTACTTACTTACAAATGGCTTTTAAGGAACCCGAAGGTTCATTGCCGCCCTCACATAAGCCCGCCAGCGGTCCCTATCCTGTGCAAGATTAATCCAGTCTCTATCATCATACCCCACCTCCCTCAAATCCATTTTAATATTATCTTCCCATCTACGTCTCGGCCTCCCCAAAGGTCTCTTCCCCTCCGGCCTCCCAACTAACACTCTATATGCATTTCTGGATTCGCCCATACGTGCTACATGCCCTGCCCATCTCAAACGTCTGGATTTAATGTTCCTAATTATGTCAGGTGAAGAATACAATGCGTGCAGTTCTGTGTTGTGTAACTTTCTCCATTCTCCTGTAACTTCATCCCGCTTAGCCCCAAATATTTTCCTTAGCACCTTATTCTCAAACACCCTGAACCTATGTTCCTATCTCAGAGTGAGAGTCCAAGTTTCACAACCATACAGAAGAACCGGTAATATAACTGTTTTATAAATTCTAACTTTCAGATTTTTCGACAGCAGACTGGATGATAAGAGCTTCTCAACCGAATAATAACACGCATTTCCCATATTTATTCTGCGTTTAATTTCCTCCTGAGTGTCATTTATATTTGTTACTGTTGCTCCAAGATATTTATTATTACTACTACTAATAATATAATAATAATAATAATAATAATAATAATAGTACTACCACCACTACTTCAATTACCACTACTACTACTACTACTACTACTAATACTACTACTACTACCAGCACTATTTAAACAAACCACTACTATTACTATTACAACTATTACTACTACTACTACTACTACTACCACCACCATTAGTATTACTATTACCACTACTACAACCCTACTTCCACTACTAGAAATACTACTACAAACACCATTACCACCACTACTGCTGCTATTACTACTACTACTACTACTACTACTACTACTACTACGTGTCGATTATCTCGTGATGTGGAGTTTTAACAGCATTCCACTCTGAGAACCTTTCGAGGCGTAATGGAAATTTTGCTTTTCTTGGAATTTGTTACACCAAGATTGTATTTGGCGAGATGAGTCCGAGAATTTGTCACGGATTGCCGGAAATCCGTCTTGCGGTCGGGGAAATCTTTGGAAAATAAAAGTCAACCAGGTAATGAATCCAAGCGGGAATCGAGCGCACCCTCGGATCACAAGTGATGTGTAACTGGCGATGCCCAGCAGCCTTGCCAGCGTGACCTGAGGGCCTCGGATGACGAGTAGCTCTCCTCCGTTTGCGAGGTGGCGAGGCTTGCTGCGGCCCCTGTGCGGGAGGCAAAGCGCCCCGGAGCGCGAGTTGAACGTTGAAATATCTCCCACTTTGTTCCCCTTAACAAGCAGACAAATTTGTAAGTGGCCGCCCTCGCCGCGCGGCACTATAATTACCTAACTGGAGAGATTGATTTTGTAATTAGATCCCTTTATCGCCTCGGGGATGTTTAACGGAGCGCGGGCGCCGTTAGTCATTCGGTCTGCGGAAAGGGAACCGCTCTCTCCGCGTAGATTACTTTCATTAGTTCAAACAAGGAGCATTTGTCCGCGTCATCTTGCCTCCGCGGACCGCATTTGTCTGCGAGCCGGCCTGCGATCGGCCACGACACTCGCCCGCGCCTGAATTATTGAGGCGCGCAAGTCAAACAAGCGGCCGCTGCATCCACGTCAGGTGGACGCGAGTCGTGTGTAAAATGTCATCCAGGCCGCGTCACGCGAGCCGCGCCGGCCCGCGCGCAACAGCGGCACAAGGCTGGCCGCCCCCGAAACATCCCTGCAGCTCCACAAATGTTACCGAATGGTAGTGGCGTGTTCGGGCATGGGCTGATTTAATTTAATGTACTTAATTACAATTTATTTCTTTTATCATCCAGTCTGCTGTCAAAAAATCTGAAAGTTAGAATTGATAAAACAGTTATATTACCGGCTGTTCTTTATGGTTGTGAAACTTGGACTCTCACTTTGAGAGAGGAACATAGGTTAAGGGTGTTTGAGAATAAGGTGCTTAGGAAGATATTTGGGGCTAAGAGGGATGAAGTTACAGGATAACGTTAAGGGTATTTGAGAATAAGGTGCTTAGGAAAATATTTGGGGCTAAGAGGGACGAAGTTACAGGATAAGGTTAAGGGTATTTGAGAATAAGGTGCTTAGGAAAATATTTGGGGCTAAGAGAGATGAAGTTACAGGAGAATGGAGAAAGTTACACAACACAGAACTGCACGCATTGTATTCTTCACCTGACATAATTAGGAACATAAAATCCAGACGTTTGAGATGGGCAGGGCATGTAGCACGTATGGGCGAATCCAAAAATGCATATAGAGTCTTAGTTGGGAGACCGGAGGGAAAAATACCTTTAGGGAGGCCGAGACGTAGATGGAAAGATAATATTAAAATGGATTTGAGGGAGGTAGGATATGACGATAGAGAATGGATTATTCTTGCTCAGGATAGGGACCGATGGCGGGCTTATGTGAGGGCGGCAATGAACCTCCAGGTTCCTTAAAAGGCAGTAAGTAAGTAATTACAATTTATTTTCTTCCGATTATATAGAATCACTTAAATAATAATGACAACCGATGCAGACAAGTTCATGCTCGGGTGCAGTCAGTGACGTTTTAACGCATGGGCGAACCCGGCGGCCGCCACGCCAAGAACCTCAAGATGATGATGATGATGATGATGATGATGATAATTCATGCCACATTCACTGAAAAATATTGTTGTTGTTTAGTCAACAGTCCGAAGACAGGTTTGAACGTCATAAGTAAAACCAGTAAGGCATCACTCATGAGGCAACTAGGCCAGGAGATAATGGGGTAGGGTGGCCAGTTCCTTTCCTCCTCCAATGCATACATCGCCGATTAGCTGCATATTCCACTAATCAGACTTCAGATAAATAAAAACAATTGTTCTTCCTCTGACACATATCGTCATGTGTTATGTACTGCCTCGTAATAGATGTACATATCAGCCAGAACCTCAATCAGAGGTATTATTATTATTATTATTATTATTATTATTACTATGAGTCCACACATGTGAAGTAACGGTCAGCGTGTCTGGCTGCGAAACCAGGTGGCCCGGGTTCGAATCCCGGTCGGGGCAAGTTACCTGGTTGAGGTTTTTTCCGGGGTTTTCCCTCAACCCAATACGAGCAAATGCTTGACTCATTTCACCGGCATTATCACCTTCATATCATTCAGACGCTAAATAACCTAGATGTTGAAGCAGCTTCGTAAAATAACCTAATAAAATAAAAATAAAAACTATTATTATGAACTGTGTATGTCGGCTCAGTCAGCAAGGTCGGCTAACACCATCAACGCCATCTTTTGCAACGAGCATATCCGTTACGTCGTAGCAGCACAGGTACATAGGGAAGCGACTAGAGCAGCGTTGTCAGACAGAGCCTAAACGGAGCGGAGCGCTCCGCTATAACTCGTTGCGTGCTTCGGTGCTTGCACAGACATAAGCAAGTTCACGCTCCGACTGGACGTCTCTAGCTCCACAACCGGTTTCGGAGCTAACAACTCTGACTACTGGACTAGAGGAGGAAAACAGACTCTTCTTGGATAGTTAAATTTTAAGCTACAATTACTCGGAAGTTCGATAGCAAGGGGGGATATACTCGGAAGGGAGAAACGAGTTGGTCACTTCGAATGTTCCGGATTAGGAACATAAGTATGGGATATCATAGCTTCTAATTTGTCTAGTGGTAATTAGTGTACTATAATTGATAGGAACACTCCTTCTCTCCTTTACCTATTTAATATCTAAAGTATTGTAATACTTCACAGGGTTATATAGGCTATATATTTTCTTGATCACAAGCAGATAGTATATTTTGTATCGTATGTGGCACAGTTGAATATATCTTCAGGAAGTTCTGTGCACATCGCCCTTATTGCGTTCTTGTCATTTATATTAATTTTCCCTAGTATTGTTTACTTAATTATTACTGTTATTATATGTTATACTAGCCGTACCCGTAAACTTTTTCTGTCCGCAGACAACTGTGATATAAAGCTTTGTGCAAAGTTTGAGGCATCAGAACTTCATAGTGTTTAAATTAAAAATATTTAAATTTATCGTATTTTCATAAAATTTGCAAATTTAAACTGTTGTGGCTCCGAAACCCTTTCACCCAATGTTCAAAATCATGGTTTATTTTGATGCTGGGAAGTTAAACTTTATATTGGAATGTAAACAGTTTTTCTTACTTTTTATGGAAATGGAGAAATTTAGATTTTTCTTCATTAAGACGCCTTTGGCCACGAAAAAATATTTTCAAAATATATGGTTAGATTCCGCGTTGAAAGTACAAATAAACACATATTTTTTACTGGTGGTACATTAATAAGAAAGTATTGAAAATATCAAATAAAGAAAATGAGTAGTACGCGCGTGAACTAACCAGCTTACTGTAGGTAGTCGAGACAAGCAAGGCCAGGAGACAAACACGTGATGTGTCGTCTAGTAGTCATGGCTGGGCTAGCTTTATCACAAGTTTTCATAAACACAGGAGTAAAATGACGCCCAATGCTCGCTTATCTTCAGCTCTCGGCCAGTGCGTGGGGTACTGCGTCGTTCAAGACTAGGCGTGTGAAGATAATTTATTTAATATCCTCGAAACTTATTGCAAACAATGGCGAATCCCTCTTAATAATGCAAGGTTTTTTCTCAGTATTTTTTTACGAATGGCCAAAAGCCTAAAAGCAAGTAAAATCAGATTATCTGTCTCTCTGTGTACAATAAAAATAAGGATTACTTCTTAACATAACCTACCAAATGTCAGCTTCAAAATGAGCTCCCGTTCAATGTTCTGCAGTAAATGGTTCCAGAGTTCTGAGCGCTGAAAGAGGCTTGTTTTTATAAAATACGCTAAATTTGTCGCCCAATAATTCGAAAACCGTTTGACTTTCGATAGTATATTTTTGAAAATGCACTCCCCTCAGCACCTTGTATAAGTAGGGAAAAAATTATAGAGTATAAAAAATGCGAGGTTTTTTACTGATCGATTTCATATGGAATAGCCCATACATATCCCGTCCACGTTAAATTTGAACGCTAGATAATGTCTGCAGTTGAAATCGTCTCTATACAGGGTGATTCAAAACTTATGTTACAGAAGAATACAGTACATAGGAGGTATTAAAACAAACATTTTTCATTAAGCATGTTCTTTCTCGCACCAGTACGGCACTACACTATCTCATTGTTGCAGCTGGTAGGCAATCACTCATTCAAGGGCCAGTGGCTTTACTCTTTGATGACTGAGCTTTCAATGAAAAGCAACAGACAATGACGCTTGACAACTTGTGCGTTACAGAAGAGCTTCGAACTGACGTCCCCTTGCCGCAAGACTGAAGTGCACGGGAGCTCCGTCACGCTGGAGCCATGTCCTGATGTGTACTGCAAGCTGTGCCCCTTCGGATAACATGGGCAGGATGTTTCACAAAAAGTGCCCGTAATTTTCTCCCTTTAAGAGATTTGGCATGACATGTGGACCGAGTAGTGTGTCGTCAATGATAACACACTGCACATTGACACTAAATCGCATTGTACTGTACTGTATTTATTTAATTTAAATAACATAATAATTCATCAGTGAATATTTCTCTACTGATCAGATTTTATTTAAAACTAGCCGTACCCGTGCGCTCCGCTGCACCCGTTAGAAATAAATATAAAGTAATTACATAATTAAAATAGGACATTTGATCCAGGGAACATTCGTGTTTGATAGAAGGATAAATCGTTTAATATGTTATTTAATTTAAATTGTGTTTAAATAATTAAAATGCGATCATTTCGGTCCAGAGAGCACTCATTTGGTGCAATGACTATTCCTTTAACATGTTTCTTAATTGTTATTACATGCAACCATAGTTTAATGAACATTGACATCATTTAGGTTTAATGTGTATACTTTATTTTAATTGCTATATGTTTCCATTGAATTATGGTAATAACCTAATTTTAACCCTTCTTTTCTACGTATTCAGTAAATGGCGCTTGGCCCACTATGGTTCTGAACCCTTGAAATAACTTAAATTATATTATATAATATTACATATTGTATTGTATTGTATTATATTGCATTATATTATATTATATATTATATTATATTATATCAGAAGTTACTGTAATAACATTATAGCATTATGTCCATCTAGAGAAACTACACTTTCAAATGGTGAAATAATAATTAATTATACAAATCGGTTAATTTAGCTTCTGATATTACTTCATACAAACACAGAAACATTCTCTGTAGGCTATCTTTCATAGATTTCGATTGTTGCTGTCCAAGGCCCCTTATAGACAAGGTCATTTGTTTTTTAATTCATTACACGGCCTTAGATGGCAGTTATTTTAATTTTAAAACTCATTTATCTCATTAAATATCAGTCCTATCAAAATTTTTCAAGGAATAAAAATTATCGCAAATTATTTTTAAAGAAACTTTATGTAACATTTTTCACAAAAATCAATAATAAGCGAGATATTACGATTTATTTAATTCAGGCCCCGTTGTAACCCCCTTTTAAATAAAATATTTTGCATGCCATATAGCCTAAAATCTAAGTTACAACGAACTTAATTTATATTCCAATTTTCATCGAAATCCGTTCAGCCATTATCGCGTGAAAAGGTAACAAACATACAGACAGACATACAAACAAATTTTTCAAAAAAGCGATTTTCGGTTTCAGGGTGGTTAATTATATATGTTAGGACCAATTATTTTTGGAAAAACGAAAATTACCAGAAAAATTTCGGCTACAGATTTATTATTAGTATAGATGTCAGAAAATTTTAGCAAATTCCAATGAAATCCTACGCAACTGAAATGAGGAAGGTTGTATCAGACCACCACATTTGAATTAAATAAATGGCAAAATGCCCAGTGAGCGTGCAAGAAACTCGCAACCCTCGCCTGAAAGCTCATGTGAACAAATTACGTAGGCAAATTGAGGTAACAGGATAAACAGAACCTCGTGTGAGTCGTGTGCGAACCAACCAGTAGAGCATCGAGATAAGGAAGCGGGAGTGAAACGAGTTTTGTAGGCCTACTTCAAATCTTAAAGAAGTATCGATGTCATGGAGCCCTTGACTCGTGGTTAAAGCAAAGATACTAGTAGGCCTATGTCGAGGATGTTAGCTTCCGTTATTTAAAAATCAAACATTTTTTTTTATTAAATCCACAGGTCCAATTTCCAGACATTCGCCTTGATTTTGAAAAATCTTCCCGGTCGATAATTTAACCCTTGAAAATGAGGACGTATGAACTATGGATCGCTACAGTAGCTGTGTAATTAACAGATAATAATAATATAATAATAATAATAATAATGATAATAATAACATAAATCTACTAAAGCAAAGTATATGATTATGTCTCGTGTCCAGAATGTAATACGAAATGGAAATACAAAAATAGGAAATTTATCCAAATCAAGATTTCAGGTATAACTCCCTGTAAAGTTGATTTGAATAATTTCGAGGGAAAAATTGTTCCGGAGCCGGGTATCGAACCGGGACCTTTGGTTTAACG
Source organism: Periplaneta americana (assembly GCA_025594305.2). Taxonomy (NCBI): domain Eukaryota; kingdom Metazoa; phylum Arthropoda; class Insecta; order Blattodea; family Blattidae; genus Periplaneta; species Periplaneta americana. The sequence goes on along the minus strand of JAJSOF020000013.1, from coordinate 164,303,679 downwards.
TACCAACGCTCTACCACTGAGCTACTCGGGAACTCTAACCGACACCGATCCAATTTTTCCCTCTATATCCACAGACCTCAAAGTGGGCTGACAACCGTCAAGCAACCAACTTCGAGTGCACTGTGGATATAGAGGGAAAAATTGGATCGGTGTCGGTTAGAGTTCCCGAGTAGCTCAGTGGTAGAGCGTTGGTACGTTAAACCAAAGGTCCCGGGTTCGATACCCGGCTCCGGAACAATTTTTCCCTCGAAATTATTCAAATCAACTTTACAGGGAGTTATACCTGAAATCTTGATTTGCATAATACACGTCACTGTTCGTTAACAGAAAACCACAATTTAAGTCACACGGAGTTAGTGTGCACTCGAAGTTGGTTGCTTGACGATTGTCAGCCCACTTTGAGGTCTGTGGATATAGAGGGAAAAATTGGATCGGTGTCGGTTAGAGTTCCCGAGTAGCTCAGTGGTAGAGCGTTGGTACGTTAAACCAAAGGTCCCGGGTTCGATACCCGGCTCCGGAACAATTTTTCCCTCGAAATTATTCAGGAAATTTATCCTTTGCAAAGGTGGAAAAATTCAAATATCTTGGAGCAAACAAATGAAGAGTCCACTGCAAGAATGATAAATGTCACTTTCTTGTCGAAAATGAACCAAGACTGTCAATGCATAGCTTAAGACATATAGAATATACATAGAGAGTTATGTGGCATTAACACTGATAGTTATTGTCCAGTAATGATCGGAAAACCACAGTTAATCTTTCAGCGCTAAGCATTTCAAACCTTCAATTGCTTCTCCTGCAAAATGTATTCCAAATGACATCCATCATTCTTGCAGTGGACTCTTCAAATATAAATTACACTCGAGAGGAAATTTAACACTGAATAAATATGGGAAATGTCTGTTATTATTCGGTTGAGAAGCTTTTATCATACAGTCTGCTTTCAAAAAGAAACGTAGAACTTAATTTCATTCTCTTGTTCTCCTTTTTCAAGTCCTTCACACTTCTACACCTACCTACATTGCCTCCCGTTTCAGTTACCTGTCATCATATCATAATCTCTTCACACGCACGCAAAATAGCCGCATACTAGCCATACCAACACATAAGACATCATCGTATTCATCATCATACACAATCTCGCTCTCGCGCTTGTGGAATACCCTACCCAGTGACATCAGAGACTGTCGGAATTTAGTAGCGTTCAAAAGCAAACTTATTAAGCATTTTCTTACTGCTTAGAGTAGGTTTAATTTTTACCTGATTAATATTTTTTTTCTCTTCTTAACTTTTACATTAAACTGTCTAGCCTTTATTAACCATTTAATATTTTAGTACTTTGATTTTTATTGTATTTGTAAATTTAATATTAATTGTAATTGTATTCTTAATATTGTAGTTATAATCCCCTGGTAGAGGGGAAGAGAAGGCCTGATGGCCTTATCTCTACCAGGTTAAATAAATAAATAATAATAACTTAACTTACTGGTTGTTCTGTATGGTTGTGAAAATTGGATTTTACTTTGAGAGAGGAACAGCGGTTAAGGGTGTTCGAGAATAAGGTGCTTAGGAAAATATTAGGGGCAAAGAATGGAGAAAGTTACAAAACACAGAACTGCACGCATTGTATCCTTCACTTAATATAATTAGGAACATTAAATCCAGATGTTTGAGATGGACAAGGCGTGTAGCACGTATGGATAAATCCATAAATTTCTAAATATTATTAGTTGGAAGACCTAAGGAGAAAAAAACCTTTGAGGAGGCCGAGACGTAGATGAGAGGATAATATTAAAATCGATTTGAGGAAGGTGGGATATGATGGTAGGAACTGGATTAATCTCGTCTTCCTATCTCCGTCTCGGCCTCTCCAAAGGTCTTTTTTCCTCAGGTTATTTTATGCGAATAATAATATTAATAATAATGTATTTACATATATAATATGACTCATGAATAGCATACTTATATTAATAAATATGTAGCTACCTTTAAAGTTTAGTGCACTTACGGAATTGTGACACAGTTTTGAAAATAATGTTTACGAAAATGAAGACATAAATGATTAAATTACGGAATAATAGGATTTAATGTGCAGATACTACATTTCATTTATTTTATCTATAGGTTTATTTATAGTCCCTTTAACTTACCATTCTTATTGTATTGTATTATTTATTCTTATTGTATTGTGTATATAATTGTATTGTGTATTGTATAATTGTATTGTATATTGTATAATTTTATTGTGTATTTTTATATTGTGTATACCACTGCCACCGGGTGCTTGCCCACTTGCAGTGTAAATAAATACATACATACAACTGCAAAGTTGTACCGCCACTGTCTGTTAGGAATAGTATATTTTTATACATTGGAATTCCATTTTTGCTGTCATTTACCTGTTAATCTGTAAACATTAGTACTTTCGACATTATTTCACCTACTATCATGTATCCGGCGTTTCTCCTATTCCAACATTGCCATGTACTGACCATATCTGAGTAATCTGCAGACGCGTCCACCGTGCACAATCGAGAATTCAAGCCTTGCGAATCGATATCTACATTTTTATTTGTGATTAAAGTAAGAACCAAACTGGAACTTATCATGTTTAGCAATCTTAATTACTTTATTATCGAGCAACCCAACAACAAACTACGATCAGAATGGTCGGCCCTGGAATTTGAAGCTGGGACCTTCTGAATTTGAGTCTGCTATTTTAACAGAGACATTTCGCTCTATTCAATTTATGATTGCTTTGGTAGGGCTATATCTCATTTGTTTTTAAATATAAATAAAATGGATTCAAGATGTTTGTGTTCGTTTTTCTGTTGTTTTTTTTTTCATAAATTCATTTCTAAAAATATTAGTTCTATCTAACCGAGTGCGAATTTATCTATTCGCTATTACAATGCAGTAGTGACTTTTCCTACGCCCAGAAGAGATGTAAAACTCTAATGGCCAGTTTGTCCAAGTAATGTTTAATTTTGCTTAACGAATGTTGTTGTTGTTGTTGTTTTCTAATGCCAGGCGTTTGACAATAAAGTCATTTGACCTCTTGCACTCCAATATTTTTCAAAGATATTATCATGACCAGCCACTGAAGCACAGATTTTGAGGTGTTCCGAATCCATTTCTTGATTTGAGTTGCACAATGGACAGTTAGGGGACTGATATATTCCAATTCTATGCAGGTGTTTGGCCAAACAATCATGTTAAATTAACAGTCTGTTTATTTTAACACTTTGTTAATGTATTTTCCATTTGTTCAACATAATTTTGTTTAAGATAACCAACACTTAACTATAACGTCTGTTAGCACTATTTTAACTACTCAACAGCAGTTGGTAATGATTCTACACATGTAAGACAATTTTTGTTAGGCTAAAATTAATCTTTAAATTCTATATTATAGAGTGAGTCATGAAACTTGCATAAAATGACAACAACCTGTTATAGTAGGCCATGCTCCATAAACAAACAGTTGACAAATGAAAGTTGTAGGTGACGTGCTGAATAATAATTACAAAGTAAGGTTATATTTCCTCATTGCTATTATGGATACGAAATACGAAAGAAATAAAATAACACTGATGTATTTAAATAGTCCAAAGTATTTTTTAAATGTTACATTACCAGTCATATGCTAGCATTCCCTACAGAGAGACACAAAATATTAATTTCGCAACTTCTATTCGAACAGCTGTGGAGACATCGGTCATATTTAACTAACTATTAAACGAGTTAACTGCCCGAAATCCTACATTTAAAATTAACAAACTGTTAACAATCTGTTAAACCAAACTGGTGTTGAAAACATTTTTATTAATTAACAAACTGTTTAGAGTTTAACAGTCGTTAAATTTTCTAACAATGCTTGGAAAAACCGGCCATAAATCCTATAAGGTGAGAGACCTGCTATATGATTTCATTTCGAAATCTTGTTAGAAAACTTAAAGAGCTCGGTTCCTTGACATGCATAAAACATTAAATTACACCAAAATCCTTAAAATATATATAAATGTTGCAATTCTTTCATAATATGTGCACGAAATTGGTGAAAATTCCGAATATGCAAATACAGTGCGAAAAAACTGCGACTCGAATGTAAATGAGCTATTCAACATAATGGCGAAGTCTCGGAAGATAAGTGAAACTGCATTCTAACAAAATTAAAATGCTGTTTGAACGTAAGGAGACCGACAAAGCGATCCATATGAACTTGGCTGTACAAGCGCTAGCAGAACATTGCGCACGATTTTCTTTTGATTTCATTGCAGAGACAGGGAATTTTTTAAAATTTGGACTCTGGATAATGCATTGCGAGAAAACAATTGCGAATAAGCTCCAGATAAGATTTATAATAGCATAGTGAATATTTATTAGACAGGTAAAACTATAGGGTATCGTAAAAATTTCAAATTCTTTTTGAAGTTGAAAGCCCACCAAAGCGATTCCTGTCGTGTCGACTTTCCTTCACGAACATCGAATACTCTACAGAGCCCGGAAGAACGTAGGTAATTATCACTGAACAACAAGAATTTTGCTCCGACTTAAAACAATATGTCCCTTGTGGTTTGGTGTGCGCTGAATCCGAAAATGCATCTGTTTTCTTCGTATCACGTAAAGTATTTTAGATATACTATGATTTCACTTTTCGATAAGCGCTCCCCCAAGAAACATCTGGCGCGGGTTGGGGGTTGTAAAAAAACAAAAGCTAATGTATTTTATGAGTTTATGACTTATTTCGACTTCTTATGGTTGTTGACATATTCTTTTGTCCTTCTAATGAATAAACAGATATTGGTCCCTTCTATTCAGTAAATTTCATAACAGTTCAAAGTGAGGTCTACGCAATGAACAAACAAGGGTGTGGTTTTCAGTATTTAAAGGAAAAGTTTACCAGTTTGAGTGAACGAAAATTAAAAGATAGCATTTTCATCGGTCCACAAATTCACAAATTTATGGCTGACTCTTTCTTTGAGGAAAAACTTTCCGTTAAAAAAAATGGCATGGCGCTCTTTCAAAGATGTTTGCTCAAATTTCCTTGGAAATTCTAAGGCAGACAACTACATAGAACTTGTTGTGGAAACAATGTCAAGTACATTTGAGAAAATTGAGTGTAATATGTCTCTCAAAATACACTTGCTTTTTTTCCTAATCTTGGAGTGGTAAGCTACGAGCATGAGGAAAGATTTCATCAAGAAATATCTGAATTGGAAAGGCGATATAAAAGAAGATCATCATCCAGCATGGTTGCAGACTATTGTTGGTTACTTGTAAAAGAAAGTCCCGGGTCTAGTTATACACAGAAGTCATCCAGACGATTCTTTTAATTGTAAGTTCAAATTCCGGGATTTTTCTCATTATATATATTTTATTGTTGTTGTGTTTTAAACTATGTAACATCATTTTTGTACCCAGTACACATTTTTCAAATATTATGAGGCATTTTGAATCTCTAGTGTGTTGTAATTTTATCAGTATGAGTGAAAAATTTAAAAGAAATAAGTTTTGTCATAAAAAAATTCAATTTACTTTCCCCAGAAAATGGTACGTGAAGGGGCAATTTGGATTTTAAATTCAGGTTTAGGGCACTCATATTATTAATATTCACCTATTTTTATTTCGGAGCAAGACAAAAAAGTAAAAATTTGTTGTTTAGTGATTATTAAATACAAAATGAGTGTAACAATTTAATCCACATTAATTAATTTATACAAGCTCTTAAAAAATAAGATCTGATATTTTGAGAGGAGATATTATTCATCAAAACAAGAAAAATAAACGTAATAAACATGGGTCTGCCTTTGTAGAAACAAGTGTAGTGAAACTGGTATTGTAACAACAGCATATCATCTAAAGCGAGCTCTTTCCTCTCTCTTATTGTAATGCTGTAAACAAAAGAGTAAATAGGCAAATATGACATACCACAAATTAAATTAGCAAAGACCTCATATTAGAAGATATGCTGCTGTTAAAATATCAATTTCGCAGCGTCGGGATACTTGTTTCTTCAAAGATATTAATTTCAGAACCCATGTTTATTAAGTTAGGCTACACTTATTTATTATGAAAGTCCGTATAGGTCAGTTTCTATCTGATGCTTTTCCAATTCACTGCGGGCTAAAGCAGGGAGATGCACTATCACCTTTACTTTTTAACTTCGCTCTAGAATATGCCATTAGGAAAGTTCAGGATAACAGGCAGGGTTTGGAATTGAACGGGTTACATCAGCTTCTTGTCTATGCGGATGACGTGAATATGTTAGGAGAAAATCCACAAACTATTAGGGAAAACACGGAAATTTTACTTGAAGCAAGTAAAGCGATCGGTTTGGAAGTAAATCCCGAAAAGACAAAGTATATGAATATGTCTCGTGACCAGAATATTGTACGAAATGGAAATATAAAAATTGGAGATTTATCCTTCGAAGAGGTGGAAAAATTCAAATGCCTGGGAGCAACAGTAACAAATATAAATGACACTCGGAAGGAAATTAAACGCAGAATAAATATGGGAAATGAGTGTTATTATTCGGTTGAGAAGCTCTTATCATCCAGTCTGCTGTCCAAAAATCTGAAAGTTAGAATTTATAAAACAGTTATATTACCAGTTCTACTAAATGGATGTGAAACTTGGACTCTCACTCTGAGAGAGGAATATAGTTTAAGGGTGTTTGAGAATAAGGTGCTTAGGAAAATATTTGGGGTTAAGCGGGATGAAGTTACAGGAGAATGGAGAAAGTTACACAACACAGAACTGCACGCATTGTATTCTTCACCTGACATAATTAGGAACTTAAAATCCAGACGTTTGAGATGGGCAGGGCATGTAGCACGTATGGGCGAACCCAGAAATGCATATAGAGTGTTAGTTGGGAGACCGGAGGGAAAAAGACCTTTAGGGAGGCCGAGACGTAGATGGGAGGATAATATTAAAATGGATTTGAGGGAGGTGGGGTATGATAGAGACTGGATTCATCTTGCACAGGATAGGGACCGCTGGCGGGCTTATGTGAGGGCGGCAATGAACCTTCGGGTTCCTTAAAAGCCATTTGTAAGTAAGTAAGTATTTATTATGAAAATTACCTCTTCTCAAAATATTAACACCCTATACAGGATGGAACTGAAATAACCCTGCAGATTTACAGAGCGAATAACTCATGTTGTATGTAATACCATATTGGTGGAAAGGTCATAGTTTTCTCAGAAAGAAATGTTTTTCCCAAATGTTTATCACCCTCTTATTGTGTAACCTTCTGAGGAACAGAGAATTTGATATTTGTTGTCGTCATCCACAGAAAGGGAAAGGCGTAGTTTTATTTAAACAATATCCTGGTGCCAACAAATGGATTTGTAAACACGAAGGACTCTCCAACAGCGAATGGCTCGATGGCATTAAAATGGTTGGAAATGTTGCTGCAGTACGTGCTGTGCCGGGAAGATCTCGGGACAACCGTTGTAGGTATTGCCACAACGAGGTTGAAACTCTTGCACACGTCTTGGGATCCTGTCCGCACGGCGAAGGTCTGCGAAACGCTAGACACAACCACGTACGATCAATTATAGCCACTGCCCTTAAAGATGCCGATTACAACACCTTTGAAGAAGTACATGGTCTCTCCGTCACTGGCAGTGCACGGCGCATAGATATAATAGCTTTCAAGGAATCTACAAGATGTGGATACATAATTGATCCCACTGTGCGTTTCGAAACGAATGAGGAACAGCCAGCAGAAGTGGGTAAGGAAAAAAAAGAATATCTACAATCCTACCATTCCATATTACCTCCAAAAGTACCAGCTAAAAGAGCTTGAAGTAAGCGGACTTCTGGTTGGAGCAAGAGGTACCGCTACTCTCTTCATGAAAGGTGTGTTTAAGGCCCAATTGTATAAAACTCCCTGACTAAAGATCAACTTTGATCGAAGATCGAAAAGTGAACCGAGTTCAGACACTTCTTCTATTGTATAAAACTTTTCTGCGATCAAATTACCTTGGTTCAAATGCAATCTAAGTTCACGTGAAAAGGATTTGGCAACATCGCATAAACAGGTGAAATACGTGATGCGCGGACAGGTTTGTTCAGTGTTGCCAATCTAGCGACTTTAACTCTTTTTCAACAGCAATTTCTTTTAACTTTTATATTGCTTAAATAGGGATTTAGTGACCTTTTTAGCACCCCATAGTGACAAAATTTAATCTTTCTTTGTTGATAATGAGAAATTTAGCGACTTTACAACTACTTTTTGGCGACTTTTCGTACACTCTGTTGGAGACACTGGTTTTTGTGCAATGTAAATAATGGCGGACAATAAGAAGAAGGTTGACTGTTCTCCAAGTTGTTATCATGTTATGGTGTTTGATACTGCTAAACATAATAAAGCTTTATAAAACGACAATTTTCGTTTAGTAATACAGTTAATTGAAAATTTATGAAAGTACCTATCATATCCATTAATAATTAATGGTTGTTATAAACATAATATAATTATAGGTTATGTTATTTGATACTGCTGAACACGATAGAGCCTTATAAAATATAAGATTGTTTGTGTATTAAGGCAAGAAATTGGAAGAAATATATATAAATGTGCCTACCATATCTATTAATATTAATAATAATGAATATTTTATTTGCACAATCTGTCACTCGTATATTTCAAACAGAAAAGAAATAACTGAACTTCGATCATCTAACTTAATCGGAGAAATTTCTTCAGTCAAAGTTGACTTTAGTTGAGACAAATTAATCTCAGATTAGACTTTATACAACACAAAATTCCAAGTTCAGCTGAAACAAGGATCAATTTAACCTCTGATCTAAGATTAAATGGTTTATACAATCGGGCCTAAGAGGCTTGGAATACCTACATCTATTATTCCGATTGTAACTTTAGCTGCATTGAAAGGATCAATTGCTCTCCTGAAGAATCACCTATATTCGAAATGAAGCCATTAGCATTCTTTACTTTTTTGTAACACTTGCCTCTCTAAAACTAGGTATATTTCCACCAATCACAAAATGTATTTGCAGCTATGTACTTGTAGGAGTTTCATTGTCAAAACAAAATTAATGGTTCACTGAACTTGTAAACATTTATAAGGTTAAGTACTCTTTGTCCCTTGTGGCAGCTCACGAATAGTGAGAAGATTTCTAAATTTCTAAATTTTGCGAGTAGCATCGTAATTTTTGTCCGTATCGATAGGAAATCTAATAAAAAATAATTTATCACTCTGGCGTATTTCAATAGCGTGGAAGGTTTTCGTGTAAATTTAATTTTAAAACGACTAATTTCAAGCAACAAAGCGATGCGAGCAGATCGCAACGTTGTAGCGAGAGAGGGACGCTCGCATACATAGACAGACCTGCGTTCATTGACCTTTTACATCTTTATTACGAGAAGAAAGAGGACTGTTAGCGGCGATGTTGCCGGACTGCTGAAACTTCCAACTTAATTTCATAATTAAAAGTGCTTTTAATCACGAAACGTAATAAAGGTTTTCTATTCCTTTAGTGTACCCTATCGTCCCTTTCAATCTGCAGGTTATTTCACTTTTACCCAGCATATTAATAAACTCCATTATTTTGTGAATTAAATGGTTTTAATTTTCACTTAAATTCAAATTTTACCAAGTTTTAAAAATGTCAAATTATCCTAATTTTTAATGCTCTCATATATAATTTCATCCCTTTATCCTCTGGTTGAGGTTCTGGCTGATAAATAAATCTATTATCAGGCAGTACATCTCACTTGACGATATGTATCAGAAGAAGAACAATTGTTTGTATGGGCTATTCCATATGAAATCGATCAGTAAAAACCTCGCATTTTTTATACTCTAATTTTTTCCCTATTTATACAAGGTGCTGAGGAGAGTAAGTTTTCAAAAATATACTATCGAAAGTCAAACGGTTTTCGCATTATTGAGCGACAAATTTAGCGTATGTTATAAAAACAAGCCTCTTTCAGCACTCAGAACTCTGGAACCATTTACTGTAGAACATTGAACGAGAGCTCATTTTGAAGCTGACATTTGGTACATTATGTTAAGAAGTAATCCTTATTTTAGAGAGACAGATAATCTGATTTTACTTACTTTTAGGCTTTTGCCAATTTGTAGAAATGAGAAAAAACATTGCATTATTAAGAGGGATTCGGCATTGTTTTGTTAGTGGTGCGACAATAAGTTTGGAGGGTATTAAATAGATTATTTTCACACGCCTAGACTTGAACGGCGCAGTACCGCACGCACTGGCCTAGAGCTGAAGATAAGCGAGCGTTGGGCGTCATTTTACTCCTGTGTTTATGAAAACCTGTGATAAAGCTAGCACAGCCATGACTGCTAGACGACACATCACGTGTTTGTGTCTCCTGGCCTTGATTGTCTCGGCTAGCTCCCGTCTCACAGTCAGCTGGTTAGTTCACGCGCGTACTATTTATTTTCTTTATTTGATATTTTTAATACTTTCTTATCAACGTGCCATCAATAAAAAATATGTGTTTATTTGTACTTTCAATGCGGAATCTAACTATATATTTTAAAAATATTTTTCCTAGGCAAAGGCGTCTTAATGAGGAAAAATATAAATTTCTCCATTTCCATAAAAAGTAAGAAAATCTGTTTATATGTCAATATAAACTTTAATTTCTCAGCATCAAAATAAACTATGATTTTGATCATTTGGTGAAAGAGTTTCAGAGCTACAACAGTTTAAAGTTGTAAATTTTATGAAAATACGATAAATTTAAATATTTTAAATTTAAACACTATGAAGTTCTGATGCCTCAAACTTTGCACAAAGCATTGTATCACAGTTCTCTACGTACAAAAAAAGTTTTATTGTATTTAGAAATTGTAAGGTCTATTTTCTCTATATTTCGGTCGATTTGAGATGGAATAGCTCATATGCATCTGAAGTCTGACTAGAGTAATATGTAGCTAGTCGGCGATGTATGCAATGGAGGGGGAAAAGGAACTGGCCACCCGACCTCGTCATCTCCTGGCCTAGTTGTCCCATGAGTGATGCCTTTTTGGTATCACTTGTGAGGTTCAGACCTGTCTACGAACAGTTGACTAAACAACAACAATAATTAGTCTATGTTTAATTTATATTTCAGTAACTAATTCTTTCTTTGTTCTTTACTTCTACAATAAATTTTCTAGTCTTTATTAAACAGGTAATGTTTTAGTACTTTGATTTTATCGTAATTGCAAATTTAATATTAAATGCAATTTCAATTGCATTCTTGATAAATATCAATATTGTAGTTAGAGTTCTCTGGTAGAGGGGAAGAGAAGGCCTTATTTCCACCAGATTAAAAAACTAGATTCTAAATACTAAATAATTACATAATGAACAGGAAATCAAAGAAATTGCTTTGGCGAGATTGAGAACTAAATCATGAATTACCTTTAATACTGAAAAGAATCCTTGAGATCATTAATTACTATTATGACAAGTGTTGTATTGCATGTTTCCACGTATTCACATTTTTTTATGTTCTAGTGATATTTAACTTATTTTATATTTTTGTTTTCATATTTTCCGATAATGGTATATCTATAATGTGATAAGTTGAGCTATATATAATCATAATTTTCCTTACTGTGTGAACTTAAAAATATTGTATTCATTGTATGCTTTGTACTGCACTATTTTATTACTACTATTAGTATTATTATTACTATTATTATTAATACTATTCTTATTTTTTAACATTATTATAATTATTATTATTATTATTATTACTATTCTTATTTTATCATTATTATTATTATTATTATTATTATTATTATCAATAATTGTCTTATTTTTTTATACTTTGTATGTCTGATATATTTTGACCTGCTGTTCACATTTTATTATGCATTTTTCTTTCTTTCTGTATGTTATATATTATGTCTGATTTCTACTTACTTGTTGCTTACATTTTATTATTATTATTATTATCTTATTCGGTTTTGTGTGTAAAATTGTAGTGTACTTTGCAAATTTGTAGTGTTTTTGTAACGCGGTTTTACTCCTGGTTGAGTGTTAGAGAAGGCCGTATGGCCTTAATTCTGCCAGGTTAAATAAATCATTATTATTATCATTATTATTATTATTATTGTTATTATTATTATTATTATTATTATTATTATTATTATTATTATTATTATTAATGATTTAGGACATGAGGTAATGTATTTTGTGTCACAGTAACCGTAGAACACTTCATTCGCTGTCTCTTCTGTTTCGAGTTCTCCACACTTCTACTCCAAATTATCTTCGTTCCCGGTTTAACTACTTATCCTCCAATCACAATCTAAACACCAGGTCACAAGAGAGCCAAATCCTAGCAATTCCTGCCCATAGAACATCCCAC
>JAJSOF020000013.1:164268809-164288809 GCA_025594305.2 Periplaneta americana | reverse complement strand
TTCTATCATACTGGTTGAGTGGAAGAGAAGGCCGAATGGCCTTAACTCTGCCAGTTAAAATAAACCATTATTATTATTATTATTATTATTATTATTATTATTATTATTATTATTATTATTATTATTATTATTATTATTAGTAAGGATTTCGGAGCAAACTGAGAATGACTTGTTCTTTAACTGTATTCGAATAGTGATGCGCAGCCAGCCCTGGGGTCGAACCCGCGAGTGCGCGGAGCCTTACGCCCCTGCTGCGCGCAGCGCGCCGTGCCACCTGTCCGGTTCCGGACGATCACACTTGATCAAATATTGAAAACTTTTCCTTCACAAACGATTTTAATAATGAGGCAGCAGCTCGGCCTTTCCTTTTATGCCCGGCGCAGCACGAAGCGGGTAATTACATGCGACTCGCGTGCCTCTTTTTGAGGTCCTTCTCCTTCCTTTTGTGTCCACAGAAACGGTCATCCATGAGTAATGGCAGCGTAAGGAGGGCCGTGACGGATGTCAGCCACGCATGCGCTGATAAATATTAACGCGTTACGTAACCGCAGCACCAGATACAGCGTCATTAAATGCTATATTCGCGCACTGCCCACAACAGGATGTCACAACTTAGGAACGCTTGCCAAGTAATGGTCACAGTCTTTGCAACTGAATCCTAGGCTTGAGAGTTCAGACCTGACCGATGGCAATGCAAAGAAAATGCAAATCTTAGGAGTACTTTGGTTAGAAAATGCGTCTGTTGGTAGCATTTCGTAGATACAGAGCACGCAACAGGACCATATTCCTGAGAAAAGGCTTCAGGCAATAGTAATATGCGTTACAAGAGCGGTATGTTGACGTTTTCATGTTCGAGGAAAAGATTGAAAAAGCGAAACGTAGTTGAGCTTTTTTAATTTCCGACAACATGAAAACAAACATACCGCTCGTGTATCGTACATTATTTTGTGCGAAGATCGTTTATTACATACCTGAAAGACGAATTTATAATTAGTTGCAATGAAATTCCATCATGGTTTCTGTTCAATGACGGCAACTTTGGAAAACAAATATATCTATCTTCAATGTTGTTGCTATAAAATGTTTTCTGTGTTTACTATACTCCAGCAGGCCGTGATGTCTGTCTTTCCCCCAGTCTATAAATGCGAACTTAAAACAAACGGTAAGGTTATGTAAGGATTTATTTTTCATTTTAATATTTTAACAATATTATTTATATAACATATTGCACTAATAACATCGGCATCTGGAATCTTGTTGATTTTTTCACGGCTTCCTTAATGTTACTTGCATTACAAATACAGTAACTTTTGTGGTGTTGTAGAGTTTACTTAATTTTTGCAAATATTTAAAAACAATAATTAACATTGCAATTTAGGTGAAATTGCAGTGGTAAGTTTCAATTTATAATTATTACTATGTTAAACGTCTCTAAAAATAATATGTTAAAAGCCTAAAGCAGTAAAATGAATGTCGCGCTTAAGCGGTAAGAAGAGGGAAATTGTTATGTGTGTTACGTTGGGAATACTGAATGTGGTATTTCACACTTACCGCGTATTGGTTTTGTGCGGAAAGCAAGCAAATACGCACGATCTCGCACAAAATTATCTGTCGTATCCTACAGTCTACATACTGAATTTAATGTAACGTCTCTTGCCAGTCGCACATTACTACTGATGAAATATTCAACCAAACACTTCAGCACATAAAAATTCACCAGTGTTAAAAATGTGTTCAAAATTCAAAGAAATATGTAAAACATGGGATTTACATTTCACCATTTCTTACATTAAATATACATATTTTCTTATTACTACTACTACGATGGCATCACAGCCCAAAGTCGAGCCTTAGCCTCCTCAATTTTCTTCCTCCAACTGTCCCTGTCCTGTGCTAATCTCCTCCAGGCAGTTGTTCCGAGATAGTCTTGAGAATCAATCATTACCGCATCTATCCATCTATTTTTGGGTCTTCCAATTGGTCTTTTACCATGTATTTTCCCTTCTAAGATCTTCTTTCGTATTCTGTTCCCTTCCATCCCATAGACATGTCCGGCCCATTCAAGCCTCCTTAATTTGATGAAAGTAACAATATCAAAACTTCTATATAATTTATATAGCTCCTTATTATAACGTATTCTCCACTGCATATTTTCTTGCACTAGTCCAAAAATTCTTCTGAGTATTTTGCGTTCAAATATACCTAGTTTAGCTTCGGTCTCCTTAGATAATATTTTCTTATTAATATACTGAAAATAGTTATGACTCTGTTGAGAGAGAAGTATTATATGATATTCTTATTGAATTTGGTATTCCCAAGAAACTAGTTCGATTAATTAAAATGTGTCTCAGTGAAACGTACAGCAGAGTCCGTATAGGCCAGTTTCTATCTGAAGCTTTTCCAATTTACTGCGGGCTAAAGCAGGGAGATGCACTATCACCTTTACTTTTTAACTTCGCTCTAGAATATGCCATTAGGAAAGTTCAGGATAACACAGAGGGTTTGGAATTGAACGGGTTACATCAGCTGCTTGTCTATGCGGATGACGTGAATATGTTAGGAGAAAATCCACAAATGATTAGGGAAAACACGGAAATTTTACTTGAAGCAAGTAAAGCGGTAGGTTTGGAAGTAAATCCCGAAAAGACAAAGTATATGATTATGTCTCGTGACTAGAGTATTGTACGAAATGGAAATATAAAAATTGTAGATTTATCCTTCGAAGAGGTGGAAAAATTCAAATGTCTTGGGGCAACAGTAACAAATATAAATGACACTCGTGAGGAAATTAAACGCAGAATAAATGTGGAAAATGCCTATTATTATTCGGTTGAGAAGCTTTTGTCATCTAGTCTGCTGTCAAAAAATCTGAAAGTTAGAATTTATAAAACAGATATATTACCTGTTCTTCTGTATGGTTGTGAAACTTGGACTCTCACTTTGAGAGAGGAACAGAGATTAAGGGTGTTTGAGAATAAGGTTCTTAGGTAAATATTTGGGGCTAAGAGGGATGAAGTTACAGGAGAATGGAGAAAGTCACACAACACAGAACTGCACGCATTGTATTCTTCATCTGACATAATTAGGAACTTGAAATCCAGACGTTTGAGATGGGCAGGGCATGTAGCACGTATGGGCGAATCCAGAAATGCATGTAGGGTGTTAGTTGGGAGATCGGAGGGAAATAGATTTTTGGGGAGGCTGAGACATAGATCGGAGGATAATATTAAAATGGATTTGAGGGAGGTGGGAAATGATGATAGAGAATGGATTAATCTTACACAGGATAGGGACCGATGGCGGGCTTATGTGAGGGCGGCAATGAACCTTCGGGTTTCTTAAAGCCATTTGTAAGTAAGTAGGTCTAAGTTAATTTTGTTATATATTTGTTAATCCGAAATTTTCATTATAGCTAAATTTTACATCTTGTGCTTATGCTAAGATATATATAAAAATGAAACTCTAAACATAAGATTATTTAGGGTCAAATTAAAGAAGTACCTAATTTCTCACGCCTTCTGTTCTAAAGGTGAATTTATGACATTATAACAAGGCTTCATGAATGTTTCTATCTTATATTGAGTATTAATACTAATCCCTTGTGTTGTGCTAGTAGCCTATATTGTAAAACTACCGTTTCCCCATATTAGATGTCTACCTCCGTGTCGACCTGGTTGGCGACTTGGTATAGCGCTGGCCTTCTATGCCCAAGGTTGCGGGTTCGATCCCGGGCCAGGTCGATGTTATTTAAGTGTGCTTAAATGCGACAGGCTCATGTCAGTAGATTTAGATCACATCACATTTCATTTATTAACCAAACATTTTTAATAGGAAGTGAAATATCTACAATCAAATTCTTAATATTTACCACTTTATTATCTGGCATATAAACGAACTCCTGCGGGACAAAATTCCGGCACATCCGGCGACACTGATATAACCTCTGCAGTTGCGAGCGTCGTTAAATAAAACATAACATTTTTTTTTTCTACCTCCGTTTCGTCATCATTCCATAGCATTCTCCGAAAGTAGGTTGGGGTTGCTTGGAGATGCCCTCCTCGCGATATTCAATTAAATTCACTGTCTGTAAAGCACATCATAAGTAGGACATTATTCTCAGATAAACATGACTTAGTTCTATGTCTAAAGACTCAGTATCCTCAATTCAGCCTAAATGTCTGCACACATACACTGCTACAAATGATATTAACGAAGTGACCATGTTGGCTCCCATTGTGATGACCCTATTTGATGTGAATAGAATTATATATGGCTATGGGCCTCAGGTCCTCAGATTTCAAACTCTTGACATTTGTTAACAACTTGTTTTTTTTTTTTTTTCAGATACGTGTCTAAAGACGACTTGAAAGAAATTATCACCCATGTCATCCCATTAGTAACACTCTTAACCATGATATAGGAGTGTTAGAATCAAACAAGTGACTGTTTATTTGTTTATTTATTTACTTATTTACTTATAGATTTATTTACTGATTTATTTATTTATTTATTTACCTATTTATTTATTTATTTATTTATTTATTTACTTATTTATTTACCTATTTATTTATTTATTCATTTATTTATTTGCTTTTTATTTGTTTATTTGTCTGTTTCTTTACTTATTTACTTATACATTTATTTACTGATTTATTTATTTATTTATTTATTTATTTATTTATTTATTTATTTATTTATTTATTTATTTATTTATTTATTTATTTACTTATTTATTTATTTATTTACTTATTTATTTATTTATTTATTTATTTATTTACTTATTTATTTATTTGTTTACTTATTTATTTATTTACTGATTTATTTATTTATTTACTTATTTATTTACTTATTTATTTATTTATTCATTTATTTATTTATTTGCTTTTTATTTGTTTATTTGTCTGTTTCTTTACTTATTTACTTATATATTTATTTACTGATTTATTTATTTACTTATTTATTTATTTATTTATTCATTTATTTATTTATTTGCTTTTATTTGTTTATTTGTCTGTTTCTTTACTTATTTACTTATATATTTATTTACTGATTTATTTACTGATTTATTTATTTACTTATTTATTTACTTATTTATTTATTTATTTATTTATTTATTTATTTATTTATTTATTTATTTATTTGTTTATTTATTTATTCATTTATTTATTTATTTATTTGCTTTTTATTTGTTTATTTGTCTGTTTCTTTACTTATTTACTTATATATTTATTTACTGAGTTATTTATTTATTTATTTACTTACTTATTTATTTATTTATTTATTTATTTATTTATTTATTTATTTATTTATTTATTTATTTATTTATTTATTTATTTATTTAATCTGGCGGACTTAGGCCATCAGGCCTTCTCTACCACACCACCACAATACAAATAGATATACACCAGAAATAAATGTAGAGAGAAGAAGGAAATAAGAAATAGTAGTAAAATTACAAATACAAATACAAAAAGCACACATGCAAAAATAGGAAAATGAAAAAACACAAGTAGAAAGATAAGGTCACAATGGACAAAAAAGTACCAATGCAACATATTGACTGCTTAATACATCAGTGATTAAAGGAAATTACTAAATATCTAGAAATAAGTAACTGATTGTACAAATATCAAGAGAAACAACGCAGTAACAATTTCGAAATATTTACAATAAGTTAGTATAGTCAGTTTACTGAATTGTACTCTACCCAGTAAGAAAATGCTTAATAAGTTTGTTTTTGAATACTGTTAAATTCCGACAGTCTCTGATGTCACTGGATAGGGTATTACACAAGCGCGATAGCGAGATTGTGTATGATGATGAATACGATGATGTCTTATGTGTTGCTATGGCTAGTATGCGTGCGTGTGAAGAGATTGTGATACGATGATAGGTAACAACCGAGAGGCAAGGTAGATAGGTTTAGAGGTGTGAAGGACTTGGAAAAGGAGAACTAGGACATTAAAATTTCTACGTTCATTAAGCCGTAGCCAGTTTAGACTTTGGAAGGTGGGGTAATGTGGTCAGCGCGACGGACATCGCAGACGAAGCGAACACAAGAATAAATAAACACATTGTAATCTTCGCGAATGGTTGACATTGAGATCAGTCAGTAGAAAATCACAATAATCAAAGTGGGGCATTACTAGTGTTTCCACTAGTAGTTTTTTTTTAGTGATAGCGGGAGAAATACTCGAATTCTGTTTTAAAAATGTAGTATGGAAAGCACCATTTTGATAATAGGAGTTACTTGGTTATTTCTGTTTAAATGCGTATCGAAGTAGCCTAAACTCAAAGGTTTTAACACATGTAGCAACTCTCCTTGGACATCACTGAAATTTTGAATAACGTTGAAGTTCAATGATCTCATTACCTTGGTGAGTGTTTGAAAGGTTATGTTTTGTTATTTAATGTCTTTAACTAATCAAATATTAAACGTAAGTATATAATTATGTCTCGTGACCAGAATATTCTACGAAATGGAAGTATAAAAATTGGAGATTTAACCTTCGAAGAGGTGGAAAAATTCAAATATCTTGGAGCAACAGTAACAAATATAAATGACACTCGAGAGGAAATTAAACGCAGGATAAATATGGGAAATGCCTGTTATTATTCGGTTGAGAAGCTTTTGTCATCTAGTCTGCTGTAAAAAAATCTGAAAGTTAGAATTTATAAAACAGTTATATTACCGGTTGTTCTGTATGGCTGTGAAACTTGGATTTTGAGAGAGGAATAGAGATTAAGGGTGTTTGAGAATAAGGTGCTTAGGAAAATTTTTGGGGCTAAGAGGGATGAAGTTACAGGAGAATGGAGAAAGTTACACAACGCAGAACTTCACGCATTGTATTCTTCACCAGACATAATTATGAACATTAAATCCAGACGTTGGAGATGGGCAGGGCATGTAGCACGTATGGGTGAATCCAGAAATGCATATAGAGTGTTAGTTGGGAGGCCGGAGGGAAAAAGACCTTTAGGGAGGCCGAGACGTAGATGGGAAGATAATATTAAAATGGATTTGAGGGAGGTGGGATATGATGGTAGAGACTGGATTAATCTTGCATAGGATAGGGACCGATGGCGGGCTTATATGAGAGCGGCAATGAACTTCCGGGTTCTTTAAAAGCCAGTAAGTAATAAGTATGGAAAGCACCATTTTGATAATATGAGTTACTTGGCTATTCCTGTTTAAATGCGTATCGAAGTAAACACAAAGGTTTTAACACAGGAAGCAACTCTCCTTGGACATCACTATAATTTTTAATAACGTTGAAGTTCAAGGATCTCATTATCTTGGTGGGTGTTTTAAAAGGTTATGTTTTCTTATTTAATTTATTTATATATTCACATATTAAAGTTACAAATATTCGAATTCATGGTGTCGCTTACTTAGTATTGCGTGTGATCGGTGCTCACAATCATAAAAAGTTTGAGAACCCCTTGGTCTAGAGGTTATAGATGATGTGGGATTTATCATCGACCCAATTTATTTCTGAGTACATTTGTGTACTCAACTCTGACATTCAGTTATTATCGAGGAACTCCAGTCTAAGCTAAGTGTGTATCAATATACAGAGCGAACCGTAAGTAATGTCATTAAATTCAGGGAGTTATTCTTTGAGATATTTCAAAGATTTCATAGCGTGTTTTCGAAAAAAACATTGCTTTAATTTCCAGTATCCTCAGTCAATTTAAGAGAGCATTGTATTATGATAATAAATGATTGAAAGAATTTTAGTTTTGTCCTTTAAATGTGCAGAAATTTGATCCGAACAAAATGTAATTTTTGTACAATTAATTATTAAACATTTTCGGATCGAGGAGACGGCCTCCAGATATGGAGGGTAGCTGTGAACATATTTAATAAGCAGTCGCGGACAGCCGATGAGAGGTGGTCCTCCAGCTTGGGGGTTGGGCGAAGGGCTAAAAAAAACAGCTTGTTACGAATCCTTCAAATAAGCCTCGGAATGGGACTGATTCTCTGGCACGAAAAAAAAGACAAAGTATATGATTATGTCTCGTGACGAGAATATTGTACGAAATGGAAATATAAAAATTGGAATTTTATCTTTTGAAGAGGCGCAGAAGTTCAAATATCTTGGAGCAACAGCAACAAATATAAATGATACTCGGGAGGAAATTAAACACAGAATAAGTATGGGAAATGCTTGTTATTATTCGCTTGAGAAGCTTTTATCATCCAGTCTGCTGTCGAAAAATCTGAAAGTTTGAATTTATAAAACAGTTATATTACCGGTTGTTCTTTATGGTTGTGAAACTTGGACTCTCACTTTGAGAGAGGAACAGAGATTAGGAGTGTTTGAGAATAAAGTGCTTAGGAAAATATTTAGGGCTAAGAGGGATGAAGTTACAGGAGAATGGAGAACGTTACACAACACAGAACTGCACGCATTGTATTCTTCACCTGACATAATTAGGAACATTAAATCCAGACGTTTGAGATGGGCAGGGCATGTAGCACGTATGGGCGAATCCAGAAATCCATATAGCGTGTTAGTTGGGAGGCCGGAGGGAAAAAGTCCTTTAGGGAGGCCGAGACGTAGATGGGAAGATAATATTAAAATGGATTTGAGGGAGGTGGGATATGATAATAGAGAGTGGATTAATCTTGCTCGGGACTAATGGCGGGCTTATGTGAGCGGCAATGAACCTCCGGGTTCCTTAAAAGCCAGTAAGTAAGTAATTATTAAAAATAAAATCCGATATTCTATCATTGAATGAAAAGGTTGTAACTATCATTGTTGAAGGTAAAATGTCTTCGAAGGAAAACATAACTTATAATGCTAAAACAGACACTTTGATGATTCATTGAATTAGCTATAGAGATGCCTAATCAACAAACTTCAACTGACGTAAAAGTTTCAGAAGTACCATTTGCAAACCAAGCAATGGTTTTCATTATTCGAGGAATGTGCAGAATTTTAAAGCAAACTACGTATAAGTTATTTTATATCAAAGATACAATATCTGCAGAGATTTTAAAATCACATCCGCTTGATGTAAAAGATAAAATACAAGATGCAGGCTTTATCCCTAAAGCAGCGACTGTGCCAGTAGCTTCACTGACAAATATTTCAATGTGTTAATAAATTGTTACATCAAAAATGAAATGGATAACCATTAGCTAAGAAACGAAATAAGCAATGTATGAAAGTTTCTAAATTCATGCACAACTAAATCATAATTACATTTGAAAATACTAGAATTGTTTCATTTCATTTCTATTCCAGTAACTTTGTAACTTCTTAATTTAAAATGTTGCGAATCTTGTGAATCTAAATTATACTATTGATTTGCATTTTCTTATTGACATCAAAAGCACACCTCTCCGTTTTTCCTCACGTAACCCAGCACCCTGCAAGAAGCGTGTAAACAATCCAAGCCGCTGGATAGCAGCACAGTCACTTTTCACCGCCGCACAGTGGTCTAAAATGAAAATTTAGCGGGACAAACTAATAACTTTTCAGCTACCTAACAGATTTTTATGAAATTTTACACAGTAGTTACAAGTAGCATATATATTTTGTATACCAACTCTCGTTACGTTGGTATAAGGGGAACTACCCCTTATTTGGGGGCGCAGTTAGACAAAATTAGTAACTTTTCTCCTATCTAACAGTCTTTTATGAAATTTTATACAGTAGTTACAGGTAGCATATATGTTTTGCATACAAGCTCCCATTACGTTGGTCTAAGTGGAACTATCCTTTATGGGGGGGCAATTAGACAAAATTAGTAACTTATCTCCTAACAGATTTTATGAAATTTTATACAGTAATACACGTAGTACATTTGTTTTGTTTAATAACTCTGATTACTTTGGTATAAGAGGAACTGCCCCTTATAAGGGGATGTATTTAGACAAAATTAGTAACTTCTCTTCTGTCTAACAGATTTTCATGAAACTTTATACAGTAGTTACAGGTAGTAAACTTGTTTTGAATACAAGCTCTAATTCTCTGGATTGTTTTTGTTTCGACCTCATACTTGCTGTAATGGAAAAGCTTTCTTGGGCAGCCACGACTTTTTCCAGCGGTAGGTTTTCTCTAAATTTTCATTACTATCACGATGAGAACATAATTTAATAAGTAGTTCACTAAGACAATGTTCACTTCGTTAAAAAGAAAACTCATAGTCTTTATCCTCTTGCTCTCCAACGATAAATTATTTTATGGGAAAAATGTAACATTTTATGTACTGTTGCACCTTTTGGGCACTCGGGAAGCTTATCTGATACATAATTAACAAGCTGCCACCTTGAATTCCCTGAATTTTACTTCGGAAGCAGATTCGGTTCACAGATATTTAAATAATTGTGATCGAGAAAAATTACACTAAGCCACTGCACCTGGAAAGAAGAGTGCGCATAATTTATTACTTCCGCAAATCTGCGCACCTTAAGACTGCTTTGAAATAGAGTTAGATACTCAAGGAAGTGAAAAAAAAATCATTTTGGGACGGAACAAACGGTTTTTTTTTCTCTATCTTAGCCAAGTCTGCACTCAATGGTTACATTTATACACTGGTCAAAAAAAGTTAAGCATATTTCCAGTTTACCCTATAATACCTGATATTTATGTTTCTTTTGGTTTTATGTGGCACGTATTATGTTTACTAATTCAAATTCTTTCATTTGTTTTATTCTGCATCACTAGGTAACGTCCAAATCACGGCTAGTAAACAAAGCCTGTAATTCGAGCAAAGTTCAATCAGTGTCGTTTTGCTTCATAGCGCTTCATAGTGCAGTAAACAAAGTCTGTAATTCGAGCGAAGTTCAATCAGTGTCGTTTTGCTTCATAGTGCTTCATAGTGCAGTAAACAAAGTCTGTAATTCGAGCGAAGTTCAATCAGTGTCGTTTTGCTTCATAGTGCAGTAAACAAAGCCTGTAATTCGAGCAAAGTTCAATCAGTGTCGTTTTGCTTCATAGTGCAGTAAACAAAGTCTGTAATTCGAGCGAAGTTCAATCAGTGTCGTTTTGCTTCATAGCGCTTCATAGTGCAGTAAACAAAGTCTGTAATTCGAGCGAAGTTCAATCAGTGTCGTTTTGCTTCATAGTGCAGTAAACAAAGTCTGTAATTCGAGCAAAGTTCAATCAGTGTCGTTTTGCTTCATAGCGCTTCATAGTGCAGTAAACAAAGTCTGTAATTCGAGCAAAGTTCAATCAGTGTCGTTTTGCTTCATAGCGCTTCATAGTGCAGTAAACAAAGTCTGTAATTCGAGCGAAGTTCAATCAGTGTCGTTTTGCTTCATAGTGCAGTAAACAAAGTCTGTAATTCGAGCGAAGTTCAATCAGTGTCGTTTTGCTTCATAGTGCTTCATAGTGCAGTAAACAAAGTCTGTAATTCGAGCGAAGTTCAATCAGTGTCGTTTTGCTTCATAGTGCAGTAAACAAAGTCTGTAATTCGAGCGAAGTTCAATCAGTGTCGTTTTGCTTCATAGTGCTTCATAGTGCAGTAAACAAAGTCTGTAATTCGAGCGAAGTTCAATCAGTGTCGTTTTGCTTCATAGTGCTTCATAGTGCAGTAAACAAAGTCTGTAATTCGAGCAAAGTTCAATCAGTGTCGTTTTGCTTCATAGTGCTTCATAGTGCAGTAAACAAAGTCTGTAATTCGAGCGAAGTTCAATCAGTGTCGTTTTGCTTCATAGTGCTTCATAGTGCAGTAAACAAAGCCTGTAATTCGAGCGAAGTTCAATCAGTGTCGTTTTGCTTCATAGTGCTTCATAGTGCAGTAAACAAAGCCTGTAATTCGAGCAAAGTTCAATCAGTGTCGTTTTGCTTCATAGTGCAGTACAATGGCTCGGAACACCCTTACAATGGCAGACTGCATCAAAATCATCACTTTGATGGAACAAAACATGAGACAAGTTGATGTTGCTAACATCCTTCATGTGAATCAGAGTATTGTCTCCAGACTGTGGAGAAAGTTCCAGGAAACCTAGTCAATAGCAGATCGACCTCGCGAGGGCCGTCCACGCAAAACAACACCAGGTCAGGACCGGTATGTAAGGTTATCTGCACGTAGGAACCCTATAGCCTCAGCTACAACTCTGCGCCATGACCTGCGCGAAGCCACTGGTGTTGTTGTAAGTAGCCAAACTGTGCGCAATAGACCTCATGACATAGGGTTGTATGCTCGAAGACCACTCAAGACTCCAGCACTCCGTCCACATCACAGGGGTGCTCGTGCATGATGGGCTAGAGCACATGAGAATTGGACTCGAGACCAATGGACCAGAAATTTATTCTCAGACGAAGTGAGAATGGGCCTACACCCTGACAATAACTCTATTCGCGTATGGAGACGAACAGGGGAACGAAATCATCCCTCCATGACCGTGGAACGTCACCAACAGTTTGGTGGTTCAATCTTGTTTTGGGCAGGTGTCATGTTTGGCCGCCGCACACCACTGGTTTCAATAGAGGAAAACATGACTGCTGCCGTGTATGAGAACAACATCCTCCAACCCATAGTAAGTGGTTTTGGAGAGACTTTAGGAGAAGGGTTCACTCTACAGGACGATAATGCTCGGCCTCATCGTGCTCATAGTGTGCAGCGGTATCTGGTAGAACATGGGATCCGAAGAATGGATTGGCCAGCATGCTCACTGGATATGAACTGCATAGAGCATGCATGGAGCTTTCTCAGGAGAGCCATTTCCAATCGTCCACATCACCCATTAACGATTCAAGAACTCAGGAATGTTGCCTTGGAAGAATGGGTCAATTTGCCTCAGGAGAGCTTAGATGCGTTGGTACTGAGTATGCCCCGTCGCATACAAGAGTGCCTCAGGGTTCGTGGAGGACCAACACGTTATTAAACAGGGCACTGAAAGCACCATTTCCTTTTCTTTGATGATGTACGAATTTCAACTTCCCTTATCTTTTCCGTTGTTTCCAAACAATGCAACTTTTTCATTTCATATTGAGTCCATTGTTAACAAATAGTGTATTTCTACTTTTAAGTTTATTCTGTGGAACCAAGAAACCCAGTTATAATTTATCTATTTTATTTTAATTAATAAAAACCGTTATTTGCCTAATTATGCTTAACTTTTTTTGACCAGTGTATTTTGTCCCGTGTCCATTTAATGTATAATAACATTAAATGTAACAAAAACCAGTTTAGTATCAGCCAGGCATCAAGTAGGAGCAGTTCAACACACGTCAAATCACACGCAAGGCTGTATTAAACTCATGGACTCGACAACATCCATCTTGTACCAGTAGCATATATCTACGATTTCCACATTTATCGACCACACCTAATGAAATGCTTTAACAATATACATTTAATAATATAGACATGTTAGTGATAAAATTGATACTGTGGTTTAGATCGTTGTTAAATATCAAGAACAACTGAAGCAGCCCCATCTAACGAAGTCAAAAACTGGCTAACAAGTGTTTACAGTGTTTTCAAAAGTTTTTAAAAGTGTCTTTACAATGTTTCACATTTCTCTGATCACATTTATAGTTTTATATAACTTTTAAATAATTTTAAATTTTTCAATTGTACTACATGCACTGCAAGTGATCTTAACTTAATATAACAAGTGTATCATAGACCAAACTAAGTTAAGTTAGAGCAATTCACACTAACATGATCCGAAAACCATCACAAAAAGTTCCATACCATAAGGCAAGGTTTTCAACATAAATGTTCATTTAAAATTCTACATCTGAAGATGATACAAATGTATCGAAAACGTTAATGTGAATTATTAATTTTTAAGATAAGCAAAGGTGGCAAAAAACAAAAAGTGTTACATACCTAAAGAACTACTTGACATGTTGATACCAAATATGAAGGGACTCGACCACTTACAACAGAGTTACAGCACAAAGAAAACGACAGACTCGCGGCACTTGCTGAGTAAGAATGCTGGGTGGCGAAATGTGGCATGTTACCGGCTTCTTATCTCGCAATGCAGCCACCTCCGCTGATTAAGATTATCAATCCAGTGTTACTCATTTATATAGGAAAAATAATTTAAGGGTTTATTTCATTTTTTACATGTCATTTTTCTACTTTTGTCCTCCTAAATATGGATTTTGGACCACTGTGCGCCGCTTGCAATGCTAAACAGGCAAGCTTTCCAGTATTATCATTGTAGAGTATTTGGAACAACATCACTACAGCAATTCGTAACATCTCACTTCAGGAGTTGCAAGGGGTTTCCAAGAAAATATTCAGACGACATTAGGCATGTATAGTAGGGGATGGTAGCCATTTCGAGGTCATCATCATCATCATCATCATCATCATCATCATAAACTTCAAGGTTTGGGCCTAATGACCCTTTCCGTCTCCAGGACTTATCTGGTCTCTTCATCGTTTTCTCGGTCTTCCAGATGTTCTTCGTCCTATTGGTTTGTATGTCCACATTCTTATTGGTCGTCGTCCGTCGTCCATTCCTTCAACGTGTCTTAGCCAATTCAGTCTATAATTCTTGATTTTGTCTGTTATGCATTCAACGTTTAATTGTTTACGGATATCTTCATTTCAAATATGATCCAATAGTGTGTGTCATGTTAAAGGTCTAAGGATGTGCATCTCAGTAGCTTCTTTCCTGTCTTTTAGTGAGGGTCCGTGTTTCCGCACCATACAGCAAAATTGGTACAGCTAATGTTTTATAAAATTTTAATATCGTGTCCACTCCAGCCTTTTTAAGTAATGTGCATTTAATTGTTCCTATCATACTTTGGAACTTCAGAATTTTATTCTCTGCATCACTTGATGTTATAAATGAAAGGTTGCAACCCAGGTAATTGAAGGAGTTAGTTTGTTCCAATATCTTATTATATATTACAATCTTCGTTCTGATGGGGTATTTCGCTTGAAATGCCCAAATTTTTTTTTTTATGGACATCTTTAGGTTATATTTCTTTGCAACATTACTCAGTGAAAATATGGCTCTTTGTAAATCATCCTCCGTTTTGGCTAATACCACCTGATCATCCGCAAATAATAGTGTGTTCAAAGGGGTGCTATTTATAGTAAAATCCTTATTTAAAGTATGCTGCCATTCTCTTGTGGCATCGTCTATATATAAATTAAAGAGTGTGGGTGATAAAGGACACCCTTGTCTGGCCCCTTGATTAATTCTTCTGTAGTCTCCCCCATTTCATATTATTATCCTTGTGTTCTGATACATGCTTTGTATTGTTCTTATAAGATGGCTGGGTATGCCTTTATTCTCTAGAATTTTTCAAAGTTTGTTTCTATCAACTTAGTCAAATGCTTTTTCATAGTCTATAAAGGCTATGAAAGTTGGAATATTAAATTCTGTATGCTTTTCCATTAATTGTGCCATTGTAAAAACGTTATGTATACATGACCTATTTTTTATAAATCTATTTTGTTCTTCCATCAATATATGTTCAATAATTGTATTTCGAGGTCAGGATGCAAATAAAGGAATGTACACTTCCATTTCTTTTAGCGTGAATGCGCGGTAAATTTAACCGGCGAATGCCGCATCGCAATAACAGACGAAGGCCACACGAGCCACGAGTGGAGTCCCGCAGTACAATGATCTCCCTGTATCGTCTCCTCTTCTGCTAACAACGCAGCAAATCGTATGCACTTTATTCTTCTTCCTTCCATATTCTGAAGACAATTCTTTACTAAATCTTCCAAGTAGACGTTGTACAGGGTAGATGATAGAGGGCATCCTTGACGTACTCCTGTCGCTATGTCACTTCCATCTGAATAGTATACATTGATCTAGTTAAATTGTTATATCACTCTGCCGCTAATCTAGTGTAGGGTGTGATACATCTGAATTGTCGTCGTTAACAACAGTAAAAAGATAACTCAATTACTATAATAAAGGAACTTTTGTGCGAGATCGTGCGTATTTGCTTGGTTTCCGCACAAAACCAATCCGCGGAAAGTCTAAAATTCAACATTCAATATTCCCAACCTAACACACATAACAATTTCCCTCTTCTTACCGCTTAAGTGACATATTGATTTTACTGCTTTAGGCTTTTAACATATTGTTTTTAGAGACGTTCAATATAGTAATAATTATAAATTGGAAACTTACCTCTGCAATTTCACCTAAATTGCACTGTTAATTATTGTTTTTAAATATTTGCAAAAATTAAGTAAACTCTACAACTCCACTAAAGTTACTGCATTCGTGATGGAAGTAACATTAAGGAAGTCATGAAAAAATCAACAAGATTCCAGACTCATCATAGACTGGGGGAAAGACAGACGTATATCACGGCCTGCTGGAGTATAGTAAACACAGAAAACATTTTAAAGCAACAGTGTTGAAGAT
This sequence comes from Periplaneta americana, assembly GCA_025594305.2. Taxonomy (NCBI): domain Eukaryota; kingdom Metazoa; phylum Arthropoda; class Insecta; order Blattodea; family Blattidae; genus Periplaneta; species Periplaneta americana. The sequence goes on along the minus strand of JAJSOF020000013.1, from coordinate 164,272,491 downwards.
AGATATTTTTGTTTTGCAAATTTGCCGTCATTGAACAGAAACCAAGATGGAGATTTCATTGCAACTAATTAGAAATTCCTCTTTGAGGTATGTAATAAACGATCTTCGCACAAAATAATGTACGATACACGAGCGGTATGTTTTCTTTTAATTCTCGGAAATTAAAAAAGCTCAACTACGTTTCGATTTTTCAAACTTTTCCTCGAACATGAAAACTTCAAGATACCGCTCTTGTAACGCATATTACTATTACGCAATATTTGAAACGTGTTTTTATATAGAACTAAGCCTTTGTAGATCGTCTTTTTTTATTTCATTTTTTTGGACAGTGTTTAACCCTATAACCCTATACGAATACTCCAAGAATATATTGACGTAATATGAAAGACTATCTTGTTAGGACCATTCTAAAGTTGCGAATGATAGGCCTACAGATTGGAGTCAAGCACAACCGGTTGGGAAAAATGGAAATGGTATGTTGATACTGAACGCCTGACGCTGTAAGCAGCAGGCAAAGCTCTTACGTCTTGCGGATTGCCTCAGTGTGCGGTTTAACGAATGTTCGATTTGTTTCCCACCCTTCGTGGGTGGACGGCTCTGGGGCATAAAAGGCAGATCACACAGAGCCATCTGAGCGTTACAGTTAGGTATAGCCAAGAGCAAGAACATGCAGCTTAAAACTGCATCCATTAGTACGTTTTTTCTTAAAAAAATAACTTTCTATTTCTTAAAAATGATTTCTTAATGCAACCGTAATGCTTCTGCTTAGGCTTTAACTAAAAAGTATTTTACATGTATATGAACTGTTTCTTTTTCTTTTTTTTTTTTTTTTTTTTTTTTTTTTTTTTTTTGTAGATATACATTTTGAGTTTAAAGTATAAATGTTTTAATGGAATGTATGTTTCTATTTGTTCATTTCTTTTATAATTAAACTAGCCGTACCTGTGCGCTCCGCTGCACCTGTTAGAAATAAATATAAAGTAATCACATAATTAAAATAGGACGTTTGATCCAGGGACCATTCGTGTTTGGTAGAAGGATAAATCGTTTAATATGTTACTTAATTTAAATTGTGTTTAAATAATTAAAATGCGATCATTTTGGTCCAGAGCACTCATTTGGTGCAATGACAATTCCTTTAACATGTTTCTTAATTGTTATTACATGCAACCATAGTTTAATGAAGATTGACATATCATTTAGTTTTAATGTGTATACTTTATATTACTTGCTATATGTTTCAGACGTTACTGTAATAACATTGTAGAATTATGTCCATCTAGAGAAACTACACTTTCCAATGGTGAAATAATAATTAAACAATTAATTATCTTCCGATATTACTTCATACAAACACAGAAACATTCTCTGTAGGCTATGTTTAATAGATTTCGATTGTTGTTGTCCAAGGCCCCTTATACACGAAGTCATTTGTTTTTATTTCAGTACAGCGCCTTAGATGGCGTTGTTATTTTAATTTTAAAACTCATTTATCTCATTAAATATCAGTCCTATCAAAATTGTGTGTAGAATAAAACTTATCGGAAATTATTTTTAAAGAAACATTTGTTTAATAATATGTTTCATGAAAATCAATAATAAGCCAGATATTTCGATTTAATTAATTCAGGCCCCCTTATAACCCCTTTTAAATAAAGTGTATAGCCTGAAATCTAAGTTACAACGAACTTAGTTTATATCCCAATTTCCATATAAATCGGTTCAGCCATTATCGCGTGAAAAGGTAACAAACCTCCAGACAGACAGACATACAAACAAAATTTTCGAAAAAGCGATTTCGGTTTCAGGATGATTAGCTATACATGTTAACACCAATTATTTTTGGAAAATCGAAAATTACCAGAACAATTTTGGCTACAGATTTATTATTAGTATAGATTGTAATTCCACTTTAGCATTTGTTTACATTATACAGCGTTACTATAAATGATCTTTCCGATTACAAACTTGAATAACTATCGTTAGGAGACACTTAGAAACATGATATTGGTATCAATGGAAAAAGAAACTCAAATATATTTTGTTATGTTGGTGAACCTGTCGCATATTTATTAATTTCGTTGGTAGGAGACGATATAACAGAAACATGGCTGCAAACGAAGACAGGAGAGCATTTTGTGTGCTAGATTTTCACATATCCCAGTTTGTTATCACCGTACAACGCAATTTTAGAAGAAAATTTGGTGTTGATCCACCCAGTGGGTCCATTATCCATAAATGGTACGCTGACTTCAAAACGAGGGCATGCATCTGTAAGCGGAAGTCAACCGGTCGTCCATCAATAAATGAGGAAAATGTGGAGCGTGTGTGAGAGAGTTTCACACGAAGTCCACAGAAATCCACCGTAAAAACCAGTAGAGAATTAAACATCCCCCAACAAGTTGTGTGGAAGATTTTACGGAAACATTTGAAGTTCTATCCACACCGTCTGCAATTGTTTCAGGGTCTGAAACCAGACGACGAAGCCAAGCGACAGTCTTTCTGTGAGGATATGCAACTCAGAAGGTAACTGAAGGTTTCATCGAATCATTGGTGTTTAGTGACGAAGCCACTTTCCATCTGTCAGGGAAAGTGCACAAATACAATGTCAGGATATGGGCTTTGGAAAATCCTAACAGTTATGAGGAACATGTAGGCGACTCCCCCAAAGTGAACGTGTTTTGTGCTATAAGCCGTGAAAAGGTGTATGGCCCTTTCTTTTCTGTCGAGGCGACAGTCACAGGTAATTCGTACCTAGACATGTTACAGTCATGGCTTCTTCCACAACTGGAACAGGACATCGAAGGTCTCATTTTTCAGCAGGATGGGGCACCACCCCATTGCCACTTAGATGTCAGAAACGAACTGAATACACGACTTCCAAGGAGATGGATTGGACGTGCTGGCCGTGAAGATTTAGAATGTTTGCATTGGCCTCCACGTTTCCCCGACTTCACTCCCTGAGATTTTTTGTGGGGTTTTATAAAACAACAAGTGTATCAGCCACCATTACCACCTACCATTGAGGATCTTCGTGTCCGCATCACAGAGGCCATTGCACTGGTGGATGGTCCAATGCTACAACGTGTATGGCAGGAAATTGACTACAGACTTGATGTGTGTCGTGTGATATAAGGAGCTCATATTGAGCACATGTGACTTTCGGTTGTGAACCAAATGTTTCTCTTTCTGTTTCATGTTTTATGTTTTCCAGTGAAAAAAAAAAATTGTTGGAGTTTCTGTTTCCGCTGATACCAATTTCATGTTTTCTAATTTTTTCTGCCTTAAGAGTAGCAAATGTGATTTAACCGAATGGATAACAAAAAATATTTGAGTTTCTCTCTCCATTGATACCAATATCATGTTTCTAAGTGTCTCCTAACGATAGTTATTCAAGTTTGTAATCGGAAAGATAATTTATAGTAACACTGTGTTATATTTCATACTTTGCATTATACTTGTTTCCTTTGATATTAGTCTAACGATGTTCACTTGTTCATTTTTGTGATAGTTATGAAATTACTGCAAGTTCAAAATAATTAAAAGTATATAAATGTATTAAAGTGCCCAAACAACTGTAGGATATTTCAAGCGAAAAAATTTGTTAATAAGAAAAACTACATTGCCTTCAAATTTTATCTCTGTTTGTGTATTCAAAAATGTCAAATCTTTGTGTATAAAG
>JAJSOF020000013.1:163976309-164266309 GCA_025594305.2 Periplaneta americana | reverse complement strand
ACATACATACATACATACATACATACATACATACATACATACATACATACATACATACATACACTTGGATCTGTCCGGCGAAGGTTTTGTCAAAGAGACAGTTCAAATCCCGCTCAACTATATAAAATTTGCGAGACGTCAGCTGTTCTCCAATTTATTTCCTTTCAGTATTACCGGCGCCTCTTTTCTTATTCATACGTCTTATCATCAGTTCCAGTAAATTCAGTACTCAAAGACAAGTTCTAAAAGAATAGTATTAATACTTACGCATATATACGTGCATCTACATTGTTTGTTCACGTCGGTGCACTCCTTGGAGGTGTTGTCAGCACGGCCGTCCCGGCTGGCGTGTGTTACGTAAGGCGCGCCTGGCAGACGCCGCAGCGGCAGAGCGCGTGCTGCCTTGTGCCGCATTAATATTTGATCCGCCGAGACGGGAGGCCCAAGGATTCCCAACTATTACACAGTTATTGGCCTACGCTCTAAACAGAATAAGAAATGACGGAAAGTTTGAAAAATCTGCCTCCACATTACCTGCACGATATGTGCGTATGAAGCAAGAGAGCCGTGCAACCGGACCTTCCGGACAACCTGCAGACTTTCCCAGTACCGCGGTCAGCTGCGAATAATTCTATCCCGAAGTTACTGAACAGCGTTGTATAAATACTCAGCAACTTCACAGAGAAACTTCCTAACAGCGATGGATAAATTTCTTGTATTTTTCTTCTGTTCCTGCATGCTTTGAAGTACTTAACCTGTTCACAAAGCCTATTTATATTTGGTCCGAATTTTTCGTAAAGGATTTGTAATTAAGGGTCGTATTAAGAATTCCGGAGCCGATTTAACTTCGTTAATAAATTGACAGTATACGAACTGGAAGGATTCTGGTTCAAGCCCACGCAAAGGCATGAGCATTCATTAGATTCTAACTTGCATAACGACATTTGCGTTCAATTATCTTCATGTATAATTTAATTCTGGAGCTTTCGGAAGCGACAAGGCAGCTGGAACACAATACTAATTATCTCACCTTCTTCTAGCGCGACTGTGAAGTCGAAGTCCATATCTTTGGACTTTTTATGGACTCCAGTTTAACATGGGGAAAAAATATCGAATATATATGCACAAAATTATCAAGAGTTATATATTTATTAAAGAAATTAGTAATTTGTGTTTCTCAAAATTATTTAAGATGTGCCTACTTTTCGTTCTTTCAGTCGATAATTAGGTACGCCTTAATTTTCTGGGGAAATGGTAGCAAAATTGGGAGTAACTTGATTTTGCAAAAGAAAGCCATTAGAATTCTATGTCAATCAAACTGTCTTGAACATTGTCGACCTCTTTTCAAACAAGCACAGATATTAACTGTCATAAATTTATATATATATGTATATATATATACACGACCTAGTCCTTTACACTCGACAAAATATAGACAATTACTCATTAATAGCCGATATAAGTTACATGATCATGAAATTAGAAATAGTGAACAAATTGATATTCTATACTGTAGATTACATAAAACTAGTACAAATTTTTCTGTCATGGGGATAAAATTATATAAAAAAACTTCCCAGTCAATATTATAAGTTACCAACCAATAGTTTCAAAACTAGATTTTATAATTGGCTTTTAATTAATCCTTTCTACTTTGTAGATGAGTTTCTTTACATAAATTCATACGAAATTGTTTTTAATAAATAAAGTTATTTACATTTATTTACAGTTATTAGACCCTACATTAAGAGTGAAGTGTTTTCATTAATTTTAGAGTTTCAAAATGTTTTGTGTTTGATTCTAATGAAGCTTTACTGTTTTCAGTTATATGTGTATTTTCAAATGTATGTTTCTTTGTGACGAAGCCTATCATTGTATGTTTAATGGCTTAATAAATTGAATTGAATTTAATTTAATAGTTCGCATATCCGACCGTGAAAAGAGGACTGTCGATCATAAGCGCAAATTTCTGGGACAAAAGATTGCATAAGCGCCAATGACCATGAGTTATTAAGAAACGATACCGTCAACTGACTTACAACAATACCGACCAATGTCTATAGAAATTATCATCGTCATCATCATCATCATCATCATCTGTGGCACTACGGTCATTTGAGTTTCATCTTGACCTCATTTACAACAGCTGACCCATTATTCCTCTGCAGTGCCCTCGTCTCCATCTCTAATACTTACAAATGGTTTTTAAGAAATCCGGAGGTTCATTGCCGCCCTCACATAAGCCCGGCATCGATTCCTATCCTGTGCAAGATTAATCCAATCTCTATCATCATATCCCACCTCCCTCAAATCCATTTTAATATTATTCTCCCATCTACTAATTCGCCCATACGTGCTACATGCCCTGCCGATCTCAAACGTCTGGATTTAATGTTCTTAACTATGTCAGGTGAAGAATACAATGCGTGCAGTTCTTCGTTCTGCAATTTTCTCCGTTCTCCTGTAACTTCATCCCTCTTAGCCCCAGATATTTTCCTAAGAACCTTATTCTCAGACACCTTTCATCTCTGTTCTTCTCTCACAATGAGAAGTCCAAGTTTCATAACCATACAGAACAACCGGTAATATAACTGTTTTATAAATTCTGACTTTCACATGTTTTGACAGCAGACTAGATGACAAAAGTTTCTCAACCGAATAATAACACGCATTTCCCATATTTATTCTGCGTTTAATTTCTTCCCGACTGTCATTTATATTTGAAGAGTCCACTGCAAGAATGATGGATGTCATTTGGAATACATTTTGCAGGAGAAGCAATTGAAAGTTTGAAATTCCTAGCGCTCAAAGCTTAACTGTGATTTTCCGATCATTACTGGACAATGACTATCAGTGTTAATGCCATATAACTCTGTATGTACATTCTATATGTCCTAAGCTATGCATTGACAGTCTTGGTTCATTTTCGACAAGAAAGTGACATCCATCATTCTTGCAGTGAACTCTTCATTTGTTACTGTTGCTCCAAGATATTTCAATTTTTACCTCTTCGAAGGATAAATTTTTCAATTTTTATATTTCCATTATTCTAGTCACGAGACATAATCATATACTTTGTCTTTTCGGGATTTACTTCCAAACCTATTTCTTTACTTGCTTCAAATAAAATTCTCGTGTTCTCCTAAACGTTTGTGGATTTTCTCCTAACATATTCACGTCATCCGCATAGACAAACACCTATGTAACCCGTTCATTTCCAAACCCTCTCTGTTATCCCGGACTTTCCTAATGGCATACTCTAGAGCGAAATTAAAAAGTAAAGGTGATAATGCATCTCCTTGCTTTAGCCCGCAGTGAATTGGAGAAGAATGCGACAGAAACTCTATCTCATAATAATAATAATAATAATAATAATAATAATAATAATAATAATAATAATAATAATGTATTTATAATATGTCACATGGATAACATATTTATATTAATAAATATGTACCTCCAAAGTTTAATGCACTTACGGAATTGTGAAACAGTTTTGAAAATAAGGTTTACGAAAATGAAGACATAAATTAATTTACAGAATAATGAAATTTAATGCGCAGATATTGAATTATTCAAGTTTTCTCTTCACATCTTTACAAGCGTGTGTTACTATTTCAGCTGATAACAGATGTATTAGAGTATTAGATAAAATTATGTAAGTAGATATATCTCTAAAAGAAAAGTTAAAATAAGAATTTATAAGACAATTATCAAACCGACCGTGGTCTTTGGAAGTTAATCTGGGCTTTCCCTGCACTTGCAGTTAATATTAACAGTAGGTCTACTTTGGAAATAAAAATATTGCGGACGAAGGAATTTGAAGAATCAGAGCAAACTTAGTAGCGAAGGTACTTTATATACTTACTTACTTACTTACTTACTTACTTACTTACTTACTTACTTACTTACTGGCTTTTAAGGAACCCGGAGGTTCATTGCCGCCCTCACATAAGCCCGCCATTCGTCCCTATCCTGAGCAAGATTAATCCATTCTCTATCATCATATCCTACCTCCCTCAAATCCATTTTAATATTATCTTCCCATCTACGTCTCGGCCTCCCTAAAGGTCTTTTTCCCTCCGGCCTCCCAACTAACACTCTATATGCATTTCTGGAATCTCCCATACGTGCTACATGCCCTGCCCATCTCAAACGTGTGGATTTAATGTTCCTAATTATGTCAGGCGAAGAATACAATGCGTGCAGTTCTGCGTTGTGTACCTTTCTCCATTCTCCTGTAACTTCATCCCTTTTAGCCCCAAATATTTTCCTAAGAATCTTATATGAAGATGCTAATATTATCACTGATATTAAAATTAGAAGATTGGCTACATAATCAGGCTGGACATGAATCGAATATACAAAATGCTATTAGATGCAAAACCACGTGGAAGACCTAAGCTACAGTGATCAGATGTTGTCAAGAATGATCTTGCTAACGCAAGGATAAAGGGATAGAGACGAGAGCACTGCGGAGGAATAATTGGTGAGATGTTTCTAAAGAGATCAAGATAAACGCAAATGGCCATAGTGCCACAGATAATACTGATGACAATTTCTATACATATTGGTCGCAGTTTCAACGGGTGACAAATTATTTAAGTTTTGACGTGAATACGCCTTTGATCGAGATACAATATAATTACATTATTTCAGGGAAAAAAATCCAACAACGCCAGCGTAACATGAAGTTCAAGAAGTCTCCGCTAGGTATTGCAAATGACAGCGTATGCGTCCTGCCTTCTGCCGAGTGTTGCTTTGAACGACGAGCGTTATATAACAACAGTAATAACCTTCATATGTTAATCATTTATATTGTATTTACCCATACTTACTTACTTACTTACTTACTTACTTACTTACTTACTTACTTACTTACTTACTTACTTACTTACTTACTTACTTACTTACTGGCTTTTAAGGAACCCGGAGGTTCATTCCCGCCCTCACATAAGCCCGCCATTGGTCCCTTTCCTGAGCAGTCTCTACCATCATATCCCACCTCCCTCAAATCCATTTTAATATTATCTTCCCATCTACGTCTCGGCCTCCCTAAAGGTCTTTTCCCCCGGCCTCCCAACTAACACTCTATATGCATTTCTGGATTCGCCCATACGTGCTACATGCCCTGCCCATCTCAAACGTCTGGATTTAATGTTCCTAATTATGTCAAGTGAAGAATACAATGCGTGCAGTTCTGTGTTGTGTAACTTTCTCCATTCTCCTGTAACTTCATACCTTTTAGCCCCAAATATTTTCCTAAGAACCTTATTCTCAAACACCCTTAACCTATGTTCCTCTCTCAAAGTGAGAGTCCAAGTTTCACAACCATAAAGAACAACCGGTAATATAACTGTTTTATAAATTCTAACTTTCAGCTTTTTGACAGCAGACTGGATGATAAAAGCTTCTCAACCGAATAATAACAGGCATTCCCATATTTATATTTACCGTTAATAACCAAAAATCAAATGCAATAAAAATACCAACATAAAAAGTACTCATTATGGTAAAAAAATAAAAATTAAAAATTAAATGAAGAAGTATTGGCTTAATCATAGGAATTCTTTGAACTCCGTGTCCCTTTTTAATACCTTGGTAAAGTGTTCATACTTCACACGTATAATTTTCATTGACTCTTGGGTGTTGAATATAAAAAATACGCCTATAATATGTAAGATAAACTGCTGCACATGTACAGACACAAATACAGGGTGGAAGTGAAATCACCCTGCATATTTTCGGAGCAAATAGCTCATGTCGTAATTCACAAAATAGTACACTGCCATATTGGTGGGAAGTTCATAGTTTTGTTTCCCCCAAATGTTTAACACTCTCTTCTTCGGTAACTGTTGCGAGTACGATAGTGATTTTTGTTCATATCGATAAAGAATCATTCATCTTTCTGGAGTATTTCAATAGAGTGGACGGTTTTCGTGTAAATTTAATATATAAATCACTTAATTTGAAGCCACTGAACAACGCGACAAAATTGAAACGCTGTAGCCAGAGAGGCTGATGGAGGCAGTTAGACTGAGTTCGTTGACCTCTTACATGAAGAGAGAAGGGGTGTGTTAGCGGCGACGTTGCCGGACTGCTGAAACTTCCAACTTAATTTTCTATACATCTTGATTACACAACTTTTAACACTGTATCACTTCGGAATATGTATGATAAGAACTTTCTTATGTTAAATTCTAACGTAATCCAAAAATTTTCTAGACATAACAATAACAAAAGTAGACAACAAACACACATTCAAAGTATACAGAAAACCCACAACAACCACACACATACACAACACATCCAACCACCCCACACAACAGAAACAAGCTGCTTTCCGAACAATGGTACACAGACTACTCAACATACCAATGAACCAACAGGATTACAACGAAGAACTAAACACAATCAAATACATAGCACAAGAAAACGGATACAACCCTAACATAATAGACAACATAATACGTAAGGCAAAACAAAACCACAAAAAATAGAATAATACAACACAAACACAAGAACACAAAAAATACATCACACTAACATACGTAAACAAAAACACACACAGGAGTGCAACCTCATTCAAGAAATTAAATTACAACATCGCATACAGAACAAATAACACTCTACAAAAACATCTCAACACACAAACAAACAAATGCAACCATACAGGCGTATACAAACTCAAATGTAACACCTGCAACAACTTCTACATAGGACAGAAAGGCAGATCATTTCAAACCCGATACAAAGAACACATCATAGCCATAACAAAATTACAAAACACCTCCACATATGCAGAACACATCACAAATGTCAATCACACCTACAGAGACATCAACACAGACATGGAAATACTGCACATCCAACCAAAAAGCCAGAAACTCAACACACTAGAACAATATGAAATATACAGACACACGAAAACACATCCCAACGATATTCTCAACACACAAATCAATTTCAAAACACATACATTCATTGACTCTTACATTACGAACGCGCCCACACAGGAAAAAAGAGGCGCCAAGACCAACGACGACCAGTTCCGAAGATGACCGAAAATAGGTCGAAACATGTTAACAAGGTACGTTAAAATTTAACACAAAGTTCTTAGCGTATATATTCCGAAGTTAATTTTCTAATTAACCGTGCATTAATATAAGTTTTCTATTCGTTTAAATGTAACCATTCGCCCTATTAATCTGCTGGGCTATTTTACCTCCATCCTGTATATTGAAAATTATGTCACTATAAATGGTCAAATGTGTGTTTCTGCGAATGTGTCTCGAACTGAACTATTTGTAATGTTACAGTTCTTTCTCTTGGCACCTCATTATAGATTTCATCCTTCTCAAACTCTACTATTATAAGGTTTCCATTCTGATAATTAGATCGATACTGACAGTAAATATGTATTAAGTAATGTCTAGTAATGTTATAACGGATTCAGCTGATTACAAAAAAAAAAACAATTGAACTGCTCGCTCATTACCAGTGAAGGTGTGGCTATCATAGCGATCGTCTTTTTGCTCATGTCTTCTTTTGTTTTGTTGTCCGGCGGGACACCTCCGCCACTTTCAACACCCTCCATACGCCTGCCAATCACAATTAGCTCGACGGTGCCGCGCTCTGATGGGATTTCCGTGTACTGCCCATGTAAACATCACTCACATGCCGGGGGCTCGATCCCAGCCCTGTTCCTGTCAGCGCGGGCGCGACGCCCCCGTCACTTGGCGCGACATTACGTGTGTCCTGCCTAATAGCTTCGGGAACGGCCGGCGGCGCGGCATCCAGTTTTTCATAAGCACATAAGACGTCCTGCTAACTCTGTCGCGACCACGTGAATTTTTTAGACGAGTAAAACTGAAAACAGCTTCTTCGTAAGGAAGAAGATACTAGTCTCAAATTATATCAATTCAATGCAAGAAGGAGAACAATTTGCACAGTTCAGCTATACAAAGTAATCCAGTAAACTGAATAATGTAATAATGTATTATTATTATTATTATTATTATTATTATTATTATTATTATTATTACTATTCAACTATTGACCAGATATTTTGTATTCGACAGATAATGGAGAAAAAATGGGAGTATAAGGGTACAGTGCATCAGTTATTCATAGATTTCAAAAAGGCATGTGACTCGGTTAAGAGAGAAGTTTTATATGATATTCTTATTGAATATGGTATTCCCAAGAAACTAGTTCGATTAATAAAAATGTGTCTCAGTGAAACATACAGCAGAGTCCGTATAGGCCAGTTTCTGTCAGATGCGTTTCCAATTCACTGTGGGCTAAAGCAAGGAAATGCATTATCACCTTTCCTTTTTAACTTTGCTCTAGAGTATGCCATTAGGAAAGTCCAGGATAACAGACAGGGTTTGGAATTGAACGGGTTACATCAGCTTCTTGTCTATGCGGATGACGTGAATATGTTAGGAGAAAATCCACAAACGATTAGGGAAAACACGGGAATTTTACTTGAAGTAAGTAAAGAGATAGGTTTGGAAGTAAATCCCGAAAAGACAAAGTATATGATTATATCTCGTGACCAGAATATTGTACGAAATGGAAATATAAAAATTGGAAATTTATCCTTTGGAGAGGTGGAAAAATGCAAATACCTGGGAGCAACAGTAACAAATATAAATGATACTTGGGAGGAAATTGAACACAGAATAAATATGGGAAATGCCTGTTATTATTCGGTTGAGAAGCTTTTGTCATCCAGTCTGCTGTCAAAAAATCTGAAAGTTAGAATTTATAAAACAGTTATATTACCAGTTGTTCTATATGGTTGTGAAACTTGGACTCTCACTTTGAGAGAGGAACAGAGATTAAGGGTGTTTGAGAATAAGGTGCTTAGGAAAATATTTGGGGCTAAGAGGGATGAAGTTACAGGGGAATGGAGAAAGTTACACAACACAGAACTGCACGCATTGTATTCTTCATCTGACGTAATTAGGAACATTAAATCCGGACGTTTGAGATGGGCAGGGCATGTAGCACGTATGGGCGAATCCAGAAATGCATATAGAGTGTTAGTTGGGAGGCCGGAGGGAAAAAGACCTTTAGGGAGGCCGAGACGTAGATGGGAAGATAATATTAAAATGAATTTGAGGGATATGGAATTTGATGATAGAGAATGGATTAATCTTGCTCAGGATAGGGACCTATGGCGCGCTTATGTTAGGTCGGCAATGAACCTCCGGGTTCCTTAAAAGCCAGTAAGTAAGTATTATTATTATTATTATTATTATTATTATTATTATTATTATTATTATTATAAGCTCTTTCAAATTTTGGCAGATGATTCAGTTCCAAACGCAATTATTATAAGAACAATTTACGAATTATATAACCACAATATTATCAAAATTACTATCGGATCAGAACATACCAAGTGGAGACCGATAAACTGTGGAGTTCGTCAAAGATGCCCCCTCTCACCACTTTTATTCAACTCCATCATCAGACATTGGCGACTAACAATTCATGGAAACATCCCGCTCTTCCGAAATTGTACTCTAGATACATTATTATATGCAGACGATCAGGTTCTTTTTGCTACAAATGAAGACGAGCTGCAATACTCAATACATCACCTGAATATAGTAGCACAAAATTTCAATATGGAAATTTCCCCAAACAAAACATAAATTATGGCGTTCCAAGGTAAACAGCAGTTAGGAGTAAAATTTGCATTGGAACCCATACGTTAGAATAGGTAAACTCATTTAAATATGTAGGATATAATTTGACATATTTACCTGTTACTGATATATCTGAAAATATTCAACATTTTAATGGAGCCTTAAAAACCATCAACCAGGTTTTGACAACCACGAAAACCCAAAAACATACCAGGTTAAAAGCATATAAAGTTCTAGCAAGACCTGTCCTCATGTATGGTAGGGCCTGGACTGTCCGAAACTCAGATGTTCAACGCCTAACAACTGCGGAAATGAGATTTCTAAGGAGAACTGCCGGCTACAGCTTGCTTGACCACAAAAGGAATGAACTAATTACAAAAGAATTGAAAATTACACATATTTATGAACATCTCAACCACTACAGACAAAAATGGCTTAACCATGTCAATAGAATGGACCGTTCCAGACTCCCAAGACAAATTCTCCGCTGTAAACCACATGGAAGACGATCTTTGGGACGCCCCCTGAAAAGATGGACGGAGACCGTAACAGGCCACTAGGCCTAATACATGCAAGGACGATGATGATGATGATGATGATTATTATTATTATTATTATTATTATTATTATTATTATTATTGTCCTTGTCAAGCCGAATAAATCTATGGGTACGGATGGCAACCATAATTTCATAATTAAGGGATGCTCTGAAATTCTTACATCTGTTTTAACCTTCGTTTTTAATTTGAGTTTGAAAACAGGGATATATCATTCTCTTTGGAAGAAAGCATCTATTATTCCCATATTTAAGAGTGGTAATGAAGCTATTATAAGTAACTAGCTGAAAGCACCCGGCGTTGCCCGGATTGTCCTTTTTGCTTCTTTTTTAATTAACCTGTTTGTTAGACTTCTCGGAAATCTCAGAAGAATATTGGGGGCTAAGAGGGTTGAAGTTATAGGATAATAGAGAAAGTTACACAACACAGAACTGCACGCATTGTATTCTTCACGTGACATAATTAGGAATATTAAACCCCGACGTTTGAGATGGGCAGGGCATGTAGCACGTATGGGCAAATCCAGAAATGCATAGGCCCTATAATATTATGTAGAGTGTTAGTTGGAAGACCTGAGGGAAAAAGACCTTTGGGGAGGTCGAGACGTAGATGGGAGGATAATATTCAAATTTGAGACTGGATGAATGTTGCTTACGACAGGGACCGATTGATAGGTGTTCCGCAAGGAACAGTCCTTGGACCGATTTTATTTTTAATATGAATTAATTACCTTTTAATGATAGACCTTAAAGAATATGAAGGTGATTTACAGGAACGGATTTATATGGACTAAAAATATATGAAATATGTAAATATATATGTAGTTATTTTTACCAAAATATGGAATTAAATATGGATTTTTACCAAAATATGGAATTAAATATGGACTTAAAATTATAAAAAATGACTATGTACGTTAAATATTGGTACATTTTAATCAAACTAAACAAAAATATAATGGACGTACCTTATCTTCCAATGTAGTTTCAACAAAACACAATTTTTATTGTCTGTTACCATAACAATAGGTTACAAACATTTCTTTCAAGTGCTGAAAAGTGAATCTTCTTCTATTGTCTCTGAGGATAGATTTATACTGACTAAAAGAGCGTTCGACGTCACAAGAAGTAACTGGTACATAATTCAATTTCACAATGTCTGCTGGGGATAAGTCCAAGTTAATCTTCACTGTTGATTCACCACTCATCACAGCAACAACCTTTTGTAGTTCTTCATATCCAGGGTTTTTGAAAGTACAGTGTCCACCTTAGCTCTTACTGCATCTGCAACTTTACCTCTACCACGATTCAGTTGTTCCACAGTACTATTTATAATTTCAAAACTTTCAGATAGTGAAAGGTGCCTATTTTGGAGACTTTTGAGCGTTTTTATGATGCATGAAAATGTATGCTGAATGTGAGCTAAGTCATTCTTCACACTTATGTCACAGGTAACTGTTTTCGCAGTATCAATTGAGACTGCATCTTCAGAGTCCAATGCAAGGAGAACATTGTTAATAGAGTCTATATGTTCGGCATAATATTCAACTGCTTCTAGCCATGTACCCCATCTAGTTAAAATTGGCTTTGGTGGCAATGGAATTTCAGGGTACATTTCTTTCAACACGTTAACTCTACTGGGAGCTTTGAGAAATACTTTTTTCACTGATGAAATCAACAAATCTACTTTAGGAAATTGTCTCTGACCACTTCTGCCACACGATGAAATGCATGCGCCACACAAGTAAAATGAGTCAATTTAGGATATACAACAGATAATGCTTGTCCAGCTTTGACCATATAAGGGGCAGCATCGCTAATAAAGAATAACACATTATCGTACATAATACCCTTTGGCCACAGGATACCCATAGCTTCGTTGAACAGTTTAACTATAGTTTTGTTATTGCACTTTTCTAGAACATCACAATGTAAAAGAATTCGTTCAGAATATTGTTCACTTAACAAACCGATAACTACATTACCAACAAGTCTACCTTCTTTGTCGGGAGTCTCATCAATGGAAACCCAAATTGAACTATCTTTAATTTCATCTCTTATCTTCTGTATTGTCTCATCGTAGATGGATGGAGCATACGTCTTCCTAAGTGTTGACTCATCCGGGATTGTATGTTGAGTATATTTTTCAAGGAATTCCCTGAAGACCTTATTCTTTAGTTTGTAGAGAGGAATATCAGCAGAGATGAGAGAACGGCACAGGTCGATGTTAAACTCAGATCTTACATTCGATGTTGTTGGTTGTGTTAAAAACAATTGTCTCTGCTTGGAATTTAGTTGTTTGTTGGCCTGATGTTTACTAGTTGTAATGTGTTGTTGCACCAGGAACTTTTGTGTAGATGATACTGCACACTGACACAAATTACAAAATAATATTTTATTGTCAGTTGATAAACCATCTTCTTTAAATTCTGAAATGTAACTTGTTAGTTTTGATTTTAAATTGACTGAATGACGTACTTTTGGCATATTTACCGTCTTTATAGTATGATTTACAAAACTGAACCTATGTGTACTCTGACTGGCATTTAACTGTTGAGCTGCACAACTGAAGTCTGTTAAAAATTTTAAATTAAATTAATACAGTTTTGTAACTTACTTTCCCATTGTTGATAGGACTGCTAATTTTCAAATAACTCTGATGTTAAAGGGATTACTGAACATGTGTTTAAATCTCTATTGTTGAAATGTATTTTTAAAAGTTAATGGAATTTTGTTTTGTTTTATTGTTAAACCTAATATAATATGGACTGTTTTATATGAAATATGGAAAATATATGGAAATTAACGAAAATATGTACTAAACTCTAAAATATGGAAAAATATGGAAAATAAAAGTAGGATTTTTCAACCCTACACATTGTGAAACATAAAGATAATGCAAAATATAAATTATATTAGCTTTATAAGTAAATATGTATTTACATATAAATCCTTTCCCTGGTGATTTATATTCGTATGCAGATGATACTGTTTTACTTTTTAGTTGAAAAACTTGGACTGATGCTTATTATAATGCAAATTGCGGCTTAAAATTAATAAAAAATGGTTCGGTTTAAATTCACTTGTAATTAATAAAGATAAAACAATAGCAATCCCATTTTCTTTAAATAATAAAGGTAATAAACCAATCAATTTCATCTATACTACAAATTAAAATGCATAATTCTGATTGTTCCGATATAAATTGCAATTGTTCAGTTATTAATGAAGTTAATGAGGTTAAATACTTAGGTATAATTATTGATAATCATTTAAAATGGAATAATCATATTCATTATATTTGTAAAACATTATGTTACTTTGTTATTCTAAGAAATATTTTGACAATTAACTGTTTACGTTAATTTATTTAGCATTATTTCAATCTATATTTATGTATGGTATTACAGAGTGGGGTGGAATTTATAAATCCAACCTTAATCTGTTAATTGTACTATAGAAAATAGTATTAAAAATTTGTTTAAAAAAGCAGAAAGATTACCCAACTGAATTGTTGTTTAAAATTTCAAAGTTTTCAACATTAAACCAATGTATTATTTTATCTTATTAAAATATTTTCATAGAAATTTTAATAACTCTGGAAGGTATATACATAAATACAGAACTAAAAATATGAATTCTCTGCGTTTGTCTGAACCAAAATGTAAAACCAATGCAGCTTTTTATCATAGCATGAGTCAAGGTCCCAGATTATTGAACAAATTTTATTGCAATAATATTTCAACCACGAATCCTCTCCAAATTAATAAAAAAATTTGTATTGGATTTATAGTTTAGATTTAAACATATTAAACACTATTTAATCTGTATTCACTCTCAATTTTAATTTTATTTTTGTCTGTATTGGAATCTCCTCCTGAGCACGAGTCTTACTCATTCAGGAGTGGGCTAGGTTATCTTTCATTGTATTTATTAATTTGTATTCATTTCAATAAAAATAAATAAATAAATAAATGGTGGGCTTAAATGAGGGCCGCAATGAACCTACGGGTTTTCTAAAAGCCATTTGTAAGTACTACAATAATACAGTACTTACTTACTTACAAATGGCTTTTAAGGAACCCGAAGGTTCATTGCCGCCCTCACATAAGCCCGCCAGCGGTCCCTATCCTGTGCAAGATTAATCCAGTCTCTATCATCATATCCCACCTCCCTCAAATCCATTTTAATATTATCCTCCCATCTACGTCTCGGCCTCCCTAAAGGTCTTTTTCCCTCCGGTCTCCCAACTAACACTCTATATGCATTTCTGGATTCGCCCATACGTGCTACATGCCCTGCCCATCTCAAACGTCTGGATTTAATGTTCCTAATTATGTCAGGTGAAGAATACAATGCGTGCAGTTCTATGTTGTGTAACTTCATCCCTTTTAGCCCCAAATATTTTCCTAAGCACCTTATTCTCAAACACCCTTAACCTATGTTCCTCTCTCAGACTGAGAGTCCAAGTTTCACAACCATACAGAAGAACCGGTAATATAACTGTTTTATAAATTCTAACTTTCAGATTTTTGGACAGCAGACTGGATGATAAGAGCTTCTCAACCGAATAATAACACGCATTTCTCATATTTATTCTGCGTTTAATTTCCTCCCGGGTGTCATTTATATTTGACAATAATACAGTACTATACATAATATTAGAACTTGATATGAGTGAAATGTTGTGACTGAGTGAAGTGCTGAGCTGAAGTATTGTAGCCTACGCCAAGAAGTCTCCCTCACAGCCTCTTCTCCGAGTTCCCATTAAGAAGTCGTCAGCTGGCTGAATGAGCTCCGGAAAGCCAAGACGACACAGACATACCAGATGGAGAGCTTATGTGAGGAGGGTGATGAACCCCTTAATTCCATTTAATTGGCACTGTTTCGATTTGCCATTACTGAGTCACGGCCACCTGAGAGCGCCCTCACCTCGACGCATTCTCCCCCAGTTGACAGGTCCACTATAATAATTATTATTACTTGTAGACACACAACCCCTACCGCACGCACCCTCTGGGCGATCGATCCACCGCCCCACACGATGCTGTGTCAAGTGCTTCAGCTATTGGAACAAACACCCTCGAAGATGATAATTCAAGCCTTCCGGAATCGAATTCACGATCTTATAGATCGATGCGGCAAGATCTCGACTCATATTTGAGGATTAGCTTATTTCTAGACGTGACCTAATAAAATTATCATATTAGGTTCGTGTTAATTTGATATCTGATTATATGCTGACATTTCCACCATAATACGTCCGTTTAGTGAAAATGTAGTAGGCCGCGTTATAGATTATGACAAAGCTTCTATAGCTTCCATAGCTACAGAGCCAGTCAAGCGTAATTTATAGGCATTCTTACCGATCTGCGAGGACGGATTTCCTTACAAGATTTCCAGTCTAATTTTTCCAGTGACCGTTATGCCCAATATAATTTTTCTCAAAGTCATTTGTCCCAAATACAATTTCCCAAGATTAAATTACCAGTAATTAGGACTAAGGACCGAATTCATAGTCAACACTTATCGTAAGGAAACACTTAAGCAGTTGCTTATAATAATTTCCAATTCATAAATCCCACTGAAGTGAACACTTATTCAAATAAGGTAACTTGTCAGCTTACTCAAGTGTTTCCTCATATGCATTGTAATCAGCTGATTCGGTATACAATAGATGATGATTATTTATGATTTAATTTAATTTATTTAGTTCTGTAATTAAAATGAAAATGAGTTTCGGCAAGCAAAATATATAGCAGAGATATGGAAAACCCTTTAGAGATGTATAATGATCAACAATTTAAGAGGAGATACCGTTTCGACAAGAACACTGTTGTGAATATTCTGGTGTCTCTCATTTCGATTCACAATACAACCATGAGGCTTACCGATTTCGCCACTGCTGAAAGTACTGGTTGCTTTGAGATTTTATGCTACAGCAACATTTCAGGTAGATTTAAGCGGCATTTTTTTTTTCGAAAAGTATTCACGTCCCAACAAAGTGTCATTTGCATTTTTGTTTGTATTCCTCCAAAGGAATAAGCTGTTAAAATTTGCGTAATTATATCACTTCCACTTTGTTTAGCATAAAAATAACTGAAAAATAAATGAAAATGTTTTACTTACAGGAATATTTCCGGAGTTTGCATTAAACTCAACTGCAATTTTGTTCCATGTCAATTTGTTCTTTTGGAAAGAACAATTATCAATTTTTTTCTTTCGACGATATCTCCATATTTCATAACTAGTTACCTTAGCTCACTTCTTTCTTTTCTGTAAAATGCTTTCTGGACATCTTGTATAATTTTAGCTCTATAATATTTACTTCTGTATTTGTGTATGACAATAATGCCGATTTAACAATTTGAAGGCGCTGGAAAACAATTGAATGTAGGAAAGCGCTCACGTCTAGCCATGTTGCCATTTCTTTCGATATCAAGGGAATGCTCAGGGCATATGAATGAGTAGCGTCTCTGCAATACGATCTTAAATAAGTGCTAAGGAAATGCTCATTACTTAAGTGTTTCTTCATTTTATAAGTGACGACTATGAATTCGACCCTAAATCACGAATTTTTCCAAAGCTGTTTATGCTGTGAAGAATTAAATTTACAAACAAAAGCAGTGACCAATGGATATTAGATACTCGGACTTATTTTATAATCAAGTACAATATTCCTTATTCGTTTATTCATCCCAAGCCATTTTCTCTTAAGCTTTACCTTAACAGACAGTCCTAGTGACAGTTGAGCAACGGATATTTCGGTATCTGCTTGCGCGTTCTAAAACTTACGAAGAATGGTAGCCTACAGTAATTTCCAATCAAGACCTGAAAACGGTTGTGCCAGCCATACATTATTAGTAGTTCTGTATCTTCTATGATTCTGGAGAATATCTTGCACTCATCAATAGCCTCTTTCTCTTCTAGCTCTCCCGATAACACAGTGCTCTTCAAAATAATGTATTATAGGAAGTACGTCGTCGGAAACGATCTCGATAAATTTATTATTGTAACGCGTCACGAAGGCCATCCAAAAGTGGGGCAAAAGCCACACCGAGCATCATATGTATGGAATGGTTTAATAGTTCTATCATCTCGATTGTTATATTAGGCCCGTACACACTTGAAGAGTTTTCGCCAGCGAGAAATGTGTTGCGAGAAAGAGGCGAAGAGCCTTCCTCCACACACTTGGCGAGTTCTCGCTATCACAGATCACACCTCGCTATGATCATCTATGCACTGCCTTCATGCAGAAAGCATTTTTCTGATTATAGTAATCACTCGTTGGGGGAAATATTATAGGTTATGTATTTACATAAATATATAACCTGTAAATATATTGTCGTACTTTACAAATTACGTACGAACGCCATGTTGAATCTGAGTATTCAGATGATGAAGAAATGGAGTTACATGAACATATTTTGTTAATGAGAAGAAAAATTAGGCCTAAAATTAAAGCCAGAAATATCTGAAAATCACATTGTATCTTACGAAAATAAGGGCGAGTTTTGGACACTGGTTTCGATTTGAATGATGATACGTTTAGGTGTTATTTGAGGTTCAATGGACCACAGTTTTTTTTTTTTTTTGCCATTCATGATATGATAGAGAATTCTTTGCTATATTCTGATTAAAATTACGTAAACTATTAAGACATATAGATACATTATTTCAAATGTTTAATCAATACTATCAAAATAAAATATAGTCCTATTTATTTTCAGATAATCTGATATTTGTCTCCAGAGTTCTTCTTTAAGTTTCGTGTTTTTGTAGTTTTCATCCCGTGTATCATATAAATAGGCCTATGGATGACATCGTACAAGTTCGATAAGTTTCTGACTGCAATTATCAGCCATCTTTCCTCATTTTCAAATAAAAACAATACAATTCATCGCCACCTGTGATATCTTTTTCTACATTCAATCGTCATAAAGAGTATAAATGTCAAACATCTTTGATAAATGTGTCAAGAAAATTCGCTGAGCTACCGATCCCAGCGAGAAACTCGCGCAAGGTTTTTGCCTCGAGCGAGAATCTCTTCCAGTGTGTGGACGTCCATTTGAATCCATGTTATCAATTTTTTAATTTTCTCGCAACACATTTCTCGCTGGCGAAAACTCTGCAAGTGTGTTACTGGCCTTATGGATTTTGAAGTCCCGATGACTGCATTTTTCCATAATACATACTGTGTTAAATGAGGGAAACAGCCAGATACACGGGTTTGAGGGAAAGTAGATTTGCAGCCTTACGAAAAATAGATTGGGGAAAATGGTTATTGGGATAAGTTAGCAGTGGGAATATCAGATTGGGAAAATAAGACTGGGAAAATAAGACTAGGAAAATTGTACGGGAACGCAACGTTCCTTGTGGCGCATTTTCTCTGTTAATTCTTTCCTTTAAGCCTGGAACAGGACACATTTTGACCCTACGTGTTCCTGCCGTGAAACACCTTCTGTTTGTCTGCCCTCGTAGCCTATTTGAAATCGAGAGACATGAGCTAAAAACACACCTACTGGACAGCAACGCTGCTGTGTAAAGTGTTCCAGAAATCGTACTGCTGTAGACATTTTATAGATATTTTTGTACAACATCTTTAAATGGATGTGGAGTAATTACTCATCATTATTAAGTAGATTCTTTTGAGTGTAGATTTAATAATAATAATAATAATAATAATAATAATAATAATAATAATAATAATAATAATAATAATAATAAATAATAGTGAATTTTAAATTATAATTAAACACTACGAAATGTCAGAAGGAAGTGAAATTGGGAGAGGATATCCTTTATCACCTTTATCACCTACCCTGTTCAACATCTAATTGGAGGATTTAGCGAAGAACTGTTTTCAGAACATGGGAGGAGTGATAGTAGGAGGAAGAAGAATAAAGTGCATAAGGTTTGCTGATGATACGGCGTTGTTAGCAGAAGAAGAGATGATACCAAGGGATATGCTATTGGAGCTAAATGACAGTTGTGAGCAGTATGGGATGAAGATAAATGCAAATAAGACGAAGACCATGGCATAGGAAGAAAAGTAAAGAAGGTAAACTTGCGAATTCTAAATGAGGCAGTAGAGCAAGTAGACAGCTTCAAATACTTGGGATGTACTATAAGCAGTAACATGAGTTGCTGCCAGGAAGTCAAAAGGAGGATAGCAATGGCAAAGGAAGCTTTTAATAGAAAAAGGAGCATCTTCTGCGAACCTCTGGAAAGAGAACTAAGGAAGAGACTAGTGAAGAATTTTGTGTGGAGTGTGGCATTATCTGAAGTAGAAAAATGGACATTACGACGAAGTGAAGAGAAACGAATAGAAACATTTGAAATGTGGATAATGGAGAAGAATGGAGCGTGTGAAGTGGACAGGCAGAATAAGAAATGAAGCTGTGTTGGAAAGAGTGGGTGAAAAAGAATGATGCTGAAACTGATCAGGAAGAGGAAAAGGAATTGGCTGGGTCACAGGCTGAGAAGAAACTACATACTGAAGGATGCACTGGAAGAAATGGTGAACGGGAGAAGAGTTCGGGGCAGAAGAAGATATCAGATCATATACGACATTAAGATATGTGGATCATATGAGGAGACTAAGAGGAAGGCAGAAAATAGGAAAGATTGGAGAAAGCTGGGTTTGCAGAACACATGAGTGAATGAATGAATGAAATTAAACATTATATTTTAAAATCTTCAGACTTAGTTACGTATATGGAGAATTTTTACATACTTATATACATATTTTACATTTAATACAACATAAGAATATAAAGTTCATTCTTCTTTCTCCTCAAGTCAATTTGATCTCAACACGTGGATTAAACACACGATTCAGAGGGATATATAAACTTTCATAAGTTGACGAGTTTAATCTCTCTTAAATCCTCAGGAGCCAACGAGACTTCCCGAGGCATTTACACCTTAATTTAGGACCTAGGAGCGCATTTTCTTGTTCCTTCTTCTTCTTTCCCAAATCGCCTTCGCACGGCGGTCACATATGAGTGTGTTATCTGGCAGTACCGTAAACTGGGATTACTTTGACATAGTTTTGAAGGCTATTAATATATAACTCACATGATTTATTTCTAAATGACGCAGTGTGTCGTTAATAGCAACAAATGGTTCTCAGTCTTCCAATACAGTATAATTAATTTGTTTGTTTATTTATTTATTCAATTATTTATTTATTTGTTTATGTAATTACTCATTTATTTATTTATTTATTTTTGTTTATTTGTTTAAGTGTTCATTTATTTATGTATTTATTTGTTTATTCATGATATATTTATTTATTAATTTACATATATTTGCTTGTTTGTTTATTTATGTAATTATTCGTTTGTTTGTTTATTTATTTATTTACAAATTATTAATTTGTTTATTTATGTATTTATTTTTGTTTATTTCCTTAATTGTTAATTTATTTATCTATTTATTTGTTTATTCATTATATATATATATATTTGTTCATTTATATATATTTGTTCATTTATATATATATTTGTTCGTTTATTTATATATTTATTTGTTTATATATTTATTTGTTTATTCATTTATTTGTTCATTGATTCATTTATCTATTTATTTATCTATTTACTCATTTAATCTGATAGGATTGAACACAACTACGAGATAGCCTAACACATAAAAATACAAACGGTGTACTAGCAGTAAATAATACAAATTACATAAAAGTACAGTAGAGGATCGACAAGACCAAAAGAAAACACTAGAACACTTACTTACAACACAAATACAAGAAAAGGAAAATGGAGAAAGTAGTAGTAGCAGTAGTAGTAGCAGTAGCAGCAGCAGCTTAAGGGTAAAACTGACGGCATGTTTTATAACCGAGTTGTTATAAGTATTATGGCTTACACAACTTACTAGAGTTTAGCAAGCACTTTTATGAAGAAAAATGTGATTCTTTAATTTCTACTTGAATTTTTACATTGTCCGACAG
Source organism: Periplaneta americana (assembly GCA_025594305.2). Classification (NCBI taxonomy): domain Eukaryota; kingdom Metazoa; phylum Arthropoda; class Insecta; order Blattodea; family Blattidae; genus Periplaneta; species Periplaneta americana. The sequence goes on along the minus strand of JAJSOF020000013.1, from coordinate 164,245,125 downwards.
TCTCTGACATGATCAAGGATAGAATTCCAGAGCCGTGGAAGCTATATACTGGAAGGTGACGAGTACAAGGATGTTCTGTGCAGAGGATCGGTAGTGAAAGATAAACAAAACGAAATGGTGCATGTTCTCCATTGCTCATCATCTTCACCATCATCCGTCACGAATTAGGCCTCTGTAGACCTGTTTCGGCCCCGTCTAGCAGTCTTTTTAAAGATCTTCCTGGTCGACGATGTCCTCTAGGTTTATACTGCATCATAATTTTTGGGATTCTTGAATTTTCCATTCTTCTTACATGATGTAGCCAATTGAATTTGTATCTGTTGATTTTTTTCTTCTGCTGACTCTACTTCTAATTGTTCTAAAATTTCTTCATTCCTTTTTCGGTCTAAAAGAGTATATCCTGCTGTCCTGAAAAATTTCATTTCCGTTGCTTTGATTCTGTTCATGTCTTTTTCTTTAATGTCCAAATCTCGCTTCCGTATAAAAGGGAGGGTAATGCTAGTGTATTATATATTTTTATTCTTGTAGATTTTTGTACTAATTTAGCTTTTAATGTATTGTTTATTATTCCTAGAATTTGTGTTAATTTTGGTAATTTTCTTGTTCACATCTTTTCATTTTGATAAGATATTTCACAACCCAGATAATTGAAATTTTGTACTTGTTCGAGGCATTGGTTATTGTGTATTATCTTACTTCTGACTGGGTCTTGTCCTAAAAATGCCATTACTTTTGGTTTTTGTGCTGAAATTTCCATCCCAAAATCTGGTAATATTTTATTTAATGTATATAATCCTCTTTGCAAATTATCCTCTGAATTGGAAATTATGACTTGATCATCGGCATAGAGTAAAGTATTTAATGTTAGAGCACTGATTATTTTGATTCCTGATGTGTAGATTTGGTTCCATTTTAAAATAATTTCATTTATATAAATATTAAATAAAGTTGGTGATAGTGGACAACCTTGTCGAAGTCCATTATTAACTAATTTTCTTTCGGATATACAGTTATTTATTTTGACACTTATTTTGCTGTCTGTGTAGATTTCTATTATATTTTGTAATAGCAAATTTGGAATATTTTTATCTTGTAATATGTCGAATAAAAGGTCTCTTCGGACTTTATCAAAAGCTTTCACAAAATCATTAAATGCTGCATGGGTTTCTACGTAGATGAAATTATTGGGGATCATCAGTGCGGTTTTCGGCGTAATAGATCGACTATTGATCAGATTTTTGTATTCGACAGATAATGGAGAAAAAATGGGAGTATAAGGGTACAGTACATCAGTTATTCATAGATTTCAAAAAGGCTTATGACTCGGTTAAGAGGGAAGTATTATATGATATTCTTATTGAATTTGGTATTCCCAAGAAACTAGTTCGATTAATTAAAATGTGCCTCAGTGAAACATACAGCAGAGTCCGTATAGGTCAGTTTCTATCTGATGCTTTTCCAATTCACTGCGGGCTAAAGCAGGGAGATGCACTATCACCTTTACTTTTAACTTCGCTCTAGAATATGCCATTAGGAAAGTTCAGGATAACAGGCAGGGTTTGGAATTGAACGGGTTACATCAGCTTCTTGTCTATGCGGATGACGTGAATATGTTAGGAGAAAATACACAAACGATTAGGAAAACACGGAAATTTTACTTGAAGCAAGTAGAGCGATCGGTTTGGAAGTAAATCCCAAAACGACAAAGTATATGATTATGTCTCGTGACCAGAATATTGTACAAAATGGAAATATAAAAATTGGAGAATTATCCTTCGAAGAGGTGGAAAAATTCAAATATCTTGGAGCAACAGTAACAAATATAAATGACACTCGGGAGGAAATTAAACGCAGAATAAATATGGGAAATGCGTGTTATTATTCGGTTGAGAAACTCTTATCATCCAGTCTGCTGTCCAAAAATCTGAAAGTTAGAATTTATAAAACAGTTATATTACTGGTTCTTCTGTATGGTTGTGAAACTTGGACTCTCACTCTGAGAGAGGAACATAGGTTCAGGGTGTTTGAGAATAAGGTGCTAAGGAAAATATTTGGGGCTAAGCGGGATGAAGTTACAGGAGAATGGAGAAAGTTACACAACACAGAACTGCACGCATTGTATTCTTCACCTGACATAATTAGGAACATTAAATCCAGACGTTTGAGTTGGGAAGGGCATGTAGCGCGTATGGGCGAATCCAGAAATGCATATAGAGTGTTAGTTGGGAGACCGGAGGAAAAAGACCTTTAGGGAGGCCGAGACGTAGGTGGGAGGATAATATTAAAATGGATTTGAGGGAGGTGGGGTATGATGATAGAAACTGGATTAATCTTGCACAGGATAGGGACCGCTGGCGGGCTTATGTGAGGGCGGTAATGAACCTTCGGGTTTCTTAAAAGCCATTTGTAAGTAAGTAAGTAAGTAAGTATGGGTTTCTAAAATAAATTCTCTTCTTTTTCTAACAATAGTTTGATACTAAATAATGGATCTCCATTGCTAGGAACCCTAAGAGAAAATTTAAGGATTTCCTTAGATAGAATCAGAAGAAAAGTGGCTCATTGTTGAGAGTCTCGCGGAGTACGAAGTTTGGTCAAGTTTAGAGACGGCGGGTAGCACACGCTAGCGACATTGCCATGGCGACTGACAGTTGAAGATCCCGCAGCGAGCGCCGTGCAGCAATCAATACAGCGATCAAATATTGGCGTTCCTGGGTTTGTGCACCGCCGGGGGCTCTCGAGACGCGCGGCTCGCGGCCCGCCACGCAGCCGACGCTACGCGTAAAGTTTTGACGACTGTTGATGTCGCCGAACAAACGGATAATTACGCAGTCCGGTCCGGTCCAGTCGGCTGTCAATTAAAAATCCGTGTAGCGCGCGCTTCAAGGCTGGACGGAACACGGCCCGGACCTTGTACGTGTCGCCCGCCTGCTGAAACATTGACGGCGTACACTCCGCGCCGCGCAACTGTGTGGCGACACGGCTACGAGGAAGGATAAAATGTACAGGAGGGAGGAAACGGAGAGCAGAGGACAAGTATATCAGATAATAGCACGACAAGGAAGAAATGAAGAAGATGAAGAAAGAGAAAGGATGAATGGAAGGAGAAAGAGATTATAGAGATAAGAAAGTACTAAAGTAAAAGATGGCATAAAAAAAGAAATTTAAATAAGATATTCAGGTACTGTACCGTGTCGAGGGCTATCGTTTCAATTTTCCTTCAACATGCAGGAACCAACTTACTACCCTATTATTATTATTATTATTATTATTATTATTATTATTATTATTATTATTATTATTATTATTATTATTGTGTTAGTTGGGAGGCCGGAGGAAAAAGACCTTTGGGGAGGCCGAGACGTAGATGGGAAGATAATATTAAAATGCATTTGAGGGAGGTGGGATGTGATGGTAGAGACTGGATTAATCTTGCTTAGGATAGGGACCAATAGCGGGCTTATGTGAGGGCGGCAATGAACATCCGGGTTCCTTAAAAGCCAGTAAGTAAGTATTATTGTTATTGTTGTTATTATTATTATTATTATTATTATTATTATTATTATTATTAATATTAATATTATCATTATATTAGTTGGGAGGCCGGAGGAAAAAGGCCTTTGGGGAGGTCGAGACGTAGATGGGAAGATAATATTAAAATGGATTTGAGGGAGGTGAGATATGATGGTAGAGACTGGATTAATCTTGCTCAGGATACAGACCAATAGCGGGCTTATGTGAGGCCGGAAATGAACATCCGGGTTCCTTAAAAGCCAGTAAGTGAGTATTATTATTGTTGTTGTTATTATTATTATTATTATTATTATTATTATTATTATTATTATTATTATTATTATTATTATTATTATTGTGTTAGTTGGGAGGCCGGAGGGAAAAGACCTTTGGGGAGGCCGAGACGTAGATGGGAAGATAATATTAAAATGGATTTGAGGGAGGTGGGATATGATGGTAGAGACTGGATTAATCTTGCAGAGGATAGAGACCAATAGTAGGCTTATGTGAGGGCGGCAATGAACATCCGGGTTCCTTAAAAGCCAGTAAGTATTATTATTATTATTATTATTATTATTATTATTATTATTATTATTATTGTGTTAGTTGGGAGGCCGGGGAAAAAGACCTTTGGGGACGCCGAGACGTAGATGGGAAGATAATATTAAAATGGAATTGAGGGAGGTGGGATATGATGGTAGAGACTGGATTAATCTTGCTCAGGATAGGGACCAATGGCGGGCTTATGTGAGGGCGGAAATGAACCTCCGGGTTCCTTAAAAGCCAGTAAGTAAGTATTATTATTTATTATTATTATTATTATTATTATTATTATTATTATTATTATTATTATTATTATTATTATTATTTACAAATTTGTGAGAACAATAATACGCCTTGATTATAGCCAATTATACAAAATGAAATACAGATATAATATATGTGCACATCATTATAAAAATAAATTAAATACTTATATCAGTAAAATCAAAAAAGACATCAGGGTGATAAAAACAACTGTGTATCACCCAGAAAATTGTTTCCGAAAAGCATTCCTGTCTAAATGGAATAATTATTTAGAAAATGTACAGTAGCCTATATATACCTTATAGTGTTATAATATCCATAATTTTACATTGATATATTTAGTTTAAATTTGGGTATATTCGGCTACATAGATCCCATAACCTTTGATTGAGGTTCTGGCTGATATGTACATCTATTATCAGGCAGTACATCTCACTTGACGATATGTGTCAGAGAAGAACAATTGTTTGTATACATCTGAAGTCTGACTAGTGTAATATGTAACTATTCAGCGATGTATGCAATGGAGAGGGAAAAGAACTGGCTACCCTACCCCATTATCTCCTGGACTAATTGCCTCATGAGTGGTGCCTTGTTGGTGTCACTTGTGAGGTCCAGACCTATCTTCGGACAGTTGACTAAACAACAACAACATAGATCTTGTAGTCTTGTATTAAAAGTGCGTAGGCCTTTATATTTTCGAATGAGGAGAGAATTGATATTTTATTTTAAAAACTTCACCTCCATCGTTTTTGAAAATACATTTTACATAACATGCTTGTTGATGTGAGTGAGTGAGTGAGTGAGTGAGTGAGTGAGTGAGTGAGTGAGTTAGCCAATCAATGGTTGAATTAGCCAGTCAGTGATTGAATTAGATTGTCAGTTACTGAATTAGATTGTCAGTTATTGAATTAGATTGTCAGTTACTGAATTAGATTGTCAGTTACTGAATTAGATTGTAAGTTATTGAATTATATTGTCAGTTACTGAATTAGATTATCAGCTATTGAATTAGATTGTCAGCTATTGAATTAGATTGTCAGTTACTGAATTAGATTGTCAGTTATTGAATTAGATTGTCAGTTATTGAATTAGATTGTTAGTTATTGAATTAGATTGTCAGTTATTGAATTAGATTGTCAGTTACTGAATTAGATTGTCAGTTATTGAATTAGATTGTCAGCTATTGAATTAGATTGTCAGCTATTGAATTAGATTGTCAGTTACTGAATTAGATTGTCAGTTATTGAATTACATTGTCAGTTATTGAATTACATTGTCAGTTACTGAATTAGATTGTCAGTTATTGAATTAGATTGTCAGTTATTGAATTAGATTGTCAGTTACTGAATTAGATTATCGGTTATTGAATTAGATTGTCAGTTATTGAATTAGATTGTCAGTTACTGAATTAGATTGTCAGTTATTGAATTAGATTGTCAGTTACTGAATTAGATTGTCAGTTACTGAATTAGATTGTCAGTTATTGAATTAGATTGTCAGTTATTGAATTAGATTGTCAGTTACTGAATTAGATTGTCAGTTATTGAATTAGAATTTCTGTTACTGAATTATATTGTCAGTTATGGAATTAGATTGTCAGTTACTGAATTAGATTGTCAGTTATTGAATTAGATTGTCAGTTACTGAATTAGATTGTCAGTTACTGAATTAGATTGTCAGTTACTGAATTAGATTGTCAGTTATTGAATTAGATTGGCAGTTATTGAATTAGTGAGACAGCGATTGAGTTACTTATGACTGAGTTCCTTAGACAGTGAGTGATTGAATTAGTCAGTCTGTGATTCATTCAGTCAGTGATTGAATTAGTCAGCGATTAATTTAGGCATTCAGTAATTGAATTAATCATTCAGTAAGTGATTGAGTTAGACAGTCAGTGATAGATTTTAGTTAATGACTGAATTAGTCAGACATTGATTAAATTAGTCAGAAAGTGATTGAATTAGTCAATCAGTGAGGAATGAGTTAGTCATTGAGTTAGTGAGTCAGTAATCGAGATAGTTAATTGGTGATGCAATTATTAAATTAGTCCATGAGTGATTTGGTCATTCAGTCAATGATAGAATTAGTCTGTGATTGATTGAAATAGCCATTGACTAAGTTAGTCAGTCAGTGATTGAATTAGTTAAACAGTTAGTTACTGAATTAGTTAATCAGTTAGTTACTGAATTATTGAGTCATTCAGTGAATTTGTGAGTTAGTGATTGATTTAGTTAGGTAGTTTATTTTGTTTGTTTGTTAGCTAGTTAGTCAGTGAGTGACTAGTTTGGTTTGTTGGTCGGTGGGTCAGGTTACTGAGTCAGTAAGCTAGTTAATGCGTGAGCCATTGAGTAAGCTAGTGAATTAGTGAATGAACAAGTCTGTTATCCAGGGTGAACGAGTGAGTGACTCAAGTATTCATTCAGTAGGTCGGCGCAGTGTCCATTCTGGCGGGCCGCGACTGTCCTGTCAGCTCGCCGGACGATATTACTGCTGTCCACCGCCCTCACTGACGCCCTGCAAAATGTATGCGACACGGTTCCAAACTTTATACCATGCACAGATAAAAGATATTCCGAGATGCGCGAATTATTCATCGGAGGGCAAATGTCAACAGTCCACGTATATTTAACGACGCTTCGAGGGGTCGAACTCCGGGCCTCTCCCCTCGAGAGTGCACGTGCTGCTCCGGAAACAATAATTGAGATAAGAACACACGTGCCGCCATTTTGTCAGCAAGTGCTGCCACCTGTCGTACCGGGGGAAAACGGAAACTCCAACTTCCTTCCTGTCGACCTCATGCACGCAGCCTTACCTAGCCGCAACATGTGAGTCCTGCACCCCTGCAGTGAGTGGACCTGGGGTCCTTGTTAAGCACCGGAGGGGGACTCCCTTCCTCAGGGGGCTGTTGTACCTTAAGAGGACCGCAATGGAATTTCTTTTTACTCCTTCCTCGTGTAGGCCTATAATATATGTTAATCGGTTATTTAGCTGTATCAATTATAGCGTGCTTCACGAATATAATAATAATAATAATGATAATGATTTATTTTAGCTGACAGAGTTAAGGCCGTAAGGCCTTATCTTCCACTCAACCAGCAAAAGTGTATATACATATGCATGAACTTACAAAAATTCAACAATTTGATTAAATGAGAGTTACATGTATACAAGAGTTATATATGAATTAAACAACAAAATACTATGAACTATTAATTAGACACTGAAATAAACTGTGTAGCAGAATTAAGTTAAAATACATAGAATGTGAATATATTTCAAATAATATTAGATAATAGAAAGAGATTATTATGAGAAAATTTTGAAAATACAGCACTATCAGGATGATGTCTAAAGAAAGAAGTAACAATGTAGTCAGTGATAGTTTAAATCAGTAAGATTGGAGTGAAATGCTAATAAGGTTATCTTTTAAGCTGTTTTTAAAGGTGTTATTGTCTTGCAGCCCCTAATACTTTGTGACAAGGAATTCCATTGACGCGAGGTGGATACTGTAAAAGATGATGAATAACAAGATGTTCTATGAAGGGGTATACTTAGCGTGCCACAGATAAGTGATCTGGTATTTACGTTGTGGTTAGAGTATAGATAAGAGAAACGAGACGAAAGGTAATTTGGTGTTGAGGTGTGCAGAATTCGAAAGAGTGAAGACAAAGAGTGTAAAGTTCTGCGCTCTTTAAGTCGGAGCCACGAGAGACTTGCGAAGGACGGTGATATGTGATCATATCGTCGGATGTTGCACACGTATCTAACGCACATATTCTGAGCTCGCTGTAACTTGACTGACAGTTCAGAACTTAGGTCACTTAACAAAACGTCACAATAATCGAAGTGCGGCATTACTAAGGTTTGTACTAGGGTAAGTTTTAGTTGCTGGGGCAAGAAGTTTCTCAAGCGACTCAAACAGTGAATGGAGGAACAGATTTTTTTATCGTTTCTTTAACTTAGTGGGTTGTCTCGCCGGATTTTTAAACCAGTAGCAGATCAGTTTTGCAGGAGGGCGAGAGGGCTACCGAACGTTAATAAAGAAGCGTCATAATCCTGGTGGAACACTCGTGTATTGTATTGTATTGTATTGTATTGTATTGATTAACATTCCATGGTATTCATACATTGCTTCACAGCTAGAATATGGAACAAGTCAAAAAAATTAATACTATTATAAAGTCTTAATTTATAGTCACAGTCTAGATGAAATATATACAGAAGAGATTTACAATATAGTCTACTAGTACAACACAAAGTTTTAGTATCAATTTCATGAAGTGTTATTGAATGTCATGAATTCACCTACAGAATAGAAGGCGTGAGAAATTAGGTACTTCTTTAATTTGGCCCTAAATAATTTTATGTTTTGAGTTTCATTTTTTATATCGATAAGGAGGCTATTAAAAATTTTTACTGTCATTTAACGCACTCCTTTTTGATAGCATGATAGACTTGCCGATGGAGTATGAAAGTCATTTTTGACGTGTATTTATACTATGAACTGTTGAATTAGTTACAAAGTTTTCACGATTATATAAGAGGAAGATTATTAGTCTAATGAAAAGATATACTGACAAGCCATGGGCATTATTTGTAGTTTTTTGAAAATAGTCCTACAAGATTCCCTAGATTTGGCACCTACTATTATTCTAATTACTCTTTTTTGTAATAGGAATATACTGTTACTATCTGAGGAATTTCCCAGAATATTATTCCAAAACTCATTACCGAGTGGAAGTATGCAAAGTATATTGTTTTTAAGGTATTGATATTTACTATCTTTTGCATAGATCTAACAGCAAAACAAGCTGAATTTAGCTTGGGGTAATTTCTTTAATATGATATTTCCAATTTAACACATTATCGATTTTTAAGCCAAGAAATTTGGTTGTTGTTGTTGTTGTTGTTTAATAGGGAACTATTGTTAATTATTACGCTAGAAATTTGCGAGGTTGAATTTGGACAGGATTTAAATTGAATTATGCCAGTTTTGTTACAATAATTTAATACTAATTTATTCACTGAGAACCAGTCACATGTATGTATCACGTGTAGCGTTAAACATAACAATCACAGCATTCGGTGGAATATTAGGTAAAAGCTGCTCCTGAAACCTTTTTTTTTAAAAGTCACTCTCCATTTCTTCGTAATAATCCTTAGTTGAACGCGATATGAACACCAGTAAGTCATTTTCTACAACCCCTGTTCACTACCGAGATGGAGTACTATAGGTAATCCTGGAACTTCTACCAGTCGAACTGGGTCGTCATCAGTAATTGTCCATAATTTATCTTTAGTCATGTTCACATTTGTCTATGTTTCGTCGAGAAAGAATATAGCACGTTTGGTTCATCTAGTATCTTTATTTGCACAAGGAGACTGATAGCGCACTGCAACTATGTCTTGACGTTCCATCAAATAATTTTGCGCAATATTATTGTTCTTACAGCGGAACCCAATGTTCTCATTATCAGCCAAAGAGACGATCGAGATACATGGAAATACAACTTCTCTTTGGCACTTCTAAATATATCATTCAAGCTTGGAATGTAACCTTCTCCACACAAACTTAAAATATTCCTTCTCAAGAGGTTATTAAGCATTTTAGAAAAAAACTGAAAAAAAAAAACTACCAACTTTTCACGAATGTGATATAGCCTAGTTTTTGTTACACACAACATGAGCTATTCGCTCTGAAAATTTGCAGGGCTATTTCACTTCCACCCTGTGAACTGTACAATAATGAACTCGTGAAAGAAAATCTTAATGTTCAGTACCATGATGACATGAAGAATCACGAACTTAACATATATATATAATTTGAACTGGTAATGGAAATTACGGGGAAAAGGCTGAACGCATTTTAATAAATGATCTCTCATTTTCAAGCTTAGAACCCAAAGTTTTTCAGAAAAATAGTAGTTTTCAGTGAAATGTCAATTTTCCCACATTATTTTCCTATTTTCCAACATCCATCTTTCGTCAGTTTTAAGAACTAATTAATTGCATTTCAGAATAAAACAAAACATACACTACAATAAACAATAGACTATTACACAAGGCCATGACCTACAGGATTGCTGATATAGTTATAGTACAGATGGCTCAGATTCTTTCACATCATAATGTCAATATGTCGATCTTCATTTGTGCAATTTTTTGGCAACATATAAAAAATAATTTACAGTTCTGATTCTCTGGTCTGTAGTTTTCCGAGTACAGCTGTGTATTGGATATTAAGAACTACAAAACTTAGGAATGTTTGATGACATTATTACCATTAAAAATGAAATATTATTATAGTTAATGCAACACATAATGCTATCTGATGATATGAAAGTGAAACCTTTTGGGGTTTTATGTAAGTAGACGCAGAGAAAGAATATTTTATATTAGATCTTCTTTTCTATAATTTACTGAGTAACGGCTATATATATATATATATATATATATATATATATATATATATATATATGTTTCTGAAAACTATAAAACTTACGTAAGGTAACAAAAATGAAATACTTTTATAGTTATTAATCAAGTGGTGTGGGTCTTTTTCATATATTTAATGGCGGTGTGATTATTTATATGTCTGATTCTGTAATTTTCCTTGGTAGTAATTGAGTCATGCTTCCTATTTTAGCTGCGTCTTTAAACTACATCAAAATTAATTTCATATTTCTTTGGTTTAATCGAGTAGATTATTTGTGATCGCTGCCAAGCATATTTTGTTGAAGGGAAAATAGCAGGTCATTTCACTTCTTGCTACCGTGATGAGTAAGTTTATTTCCCGCAACCAGCAACGAATGAAACACTGAAACTGCTAACGATTTACGATGGACAATTTTATTTAGGGCGCATATTATAACTGACATTGTTACTTGCGACTTCGCATTGAAACTCAAGAACTGAATACGAACAGGTGCAAGGAAAAGTATTAGGCATAAAAAAACATTCAGAGGGAGTATGTTTCACTATTATGGAAGCAAATAACTTTCAAAATGTATGGTATTCTTCCTTGAAAATAAATCTGAACAATTTTTATTTGAACTTCTTATGGACTTAGTTTGCAGTATTTGCTGCACAAGCCACTAGTTGTATGTATATTGAAATGAAATTAGGACGAAAGTGTCGAAACGCTCTATGAAGATATGTGTGAAACTTTCATTGCAGCAATTACCCCTCTGAGAATAGAATAGTAATATGCGTTACAAGAGCGGTATGTTGACGTTTTCATGTTCCAGGAAAAGATTGAAAAAGCGAAACGTATTGTACATTATTTTGTGCAAAGATCGTTTATTACATACCTGAAAGACGAATTTCTAATTAGTTGCAATGAAATCTCCATGTTGGTTTCTGTTTAATGACGGCAACTTCGGAACACCAAAATATCTTTCTTCAACATTGTTGCTATAAAATGTTTTCTGTGTTTACTATACTCCAGCAGGCCGTGATATACGTCTGTCTTTTTTTCCCCAGTCTATAAATGCGAACTTAAAACAAACGGTAAGGTTATGTAATGATTTATTTTTCATTTTAATATTTTAACAATATTATTTATATAACATATTGCAGCAATAACATCGGCATCTGGAATCTTGTTGATTTTTTTCACGGCTTCCTTAATGTTACTTGTATCAGGAATGCAATAAGTTTCGTGGAGTAGTAGACTTTACTTAATTTTTGCAAATATTTAAAAACAATAATTAACATTGCAATTTAGGTGAAATTGCAGTGGTAAGTTTCCAATTTATAATTATTACTATGTTAAACGTCTCTAAAAATAATATGTTAAAAGCCTAAAGCAGTAAAATGAATGTCGCGCTTAAGCGGTAAGAAGAGGGAAATTGTTATGTGTGTTAGGTTGGGAATACTGAATGTGGTATTTCTCACTTACCGCGTATTGGTTCTGTGCGGAAAACAAGCAAATACGCACGATCTCGCACAAAATATATTACACAACAACAGAGTATTCGTGATTTTCCAAACAAAACCAATTTCCGAGTCGTCAATTGCGCAAGTTCGGATTGTTTTAGAAAATAAAGGACAATGGATTTATATTTGAACAAAAGACTCGCTGATTTTGTAGAAGTCTTGTAAGTAATGTGGTTGCAGGTGATACGGATGTTGAGAAACCTGACAGATCATACCCATTGCTTCTGCTGTGCAAAATGCTAGTCTCTGAAAATTGTAAATTGGGCCTATGAAATAATTAGTGACTTTTATTATAACTCAATGAAATATAATTATTGTCCTGGCAGTACATGAAAATGTAATCCTATTTATCACAGATTATAATTACAGACGTGGACAAATTATTAACAAAATTGACGATTTTTATGATAATTCTGTTTACAAAATTTAACTTTTCAATTTAGACTACAGTTGGCAGTTTTGCATATTTCTATCATTACAATAGATAGAAATATGCAAAAATGTCAACTGTAGTTTAAATTGAAGAGTCAAATTTTGTAAATATATATAATAAAAATCTTCATACTTTGAAATTCTTGGGCGTTACATTTGATGATTGTTTGTCTTGGAGACCCCGTTGCATAAGTTTAATTTCTAAGCTCAATAGCATTTGTTATCAAATCAGAATTTTGAGGACGATAATAAATCACGATGTATTAATGTCTTATTATTTCGCACACGTCGAGTCAAGGCTTTCATATGGTATTTGTTTTTGGGGATCTGGAACCATGCTGAATGATATATTTATTGCTCAAAAGCGTATTGTCAGATGCATAGCGGGCGTTGACAGTAGGACCTCTTGTAGGGAACATTTTTTACAATATAATATTCTTACTGTTTATGGTTTATACATTTTTAATGTTTTACTACTAATTTATAAAAATCTGTCTGATTTTCATCAAAATTGTGATTTCCATACCTACGACACTCGTAACAAAAATAGTTTAACTATTCCAGTTCACCACCTTACAAACACTAGTAGAACATGTATGGTCTTTGGTATTAAAATATAGAACAGTTTGCCTGATGACATCAAATATACAAAAATTCTCTGAAATTTAAGAATTATATAAAAACGAAATTAATAAAATTGTGTCCCTACAGTCTTGAGGATGCACGCATGGGCCGTTGAAATGAATATTGTTTTTTTTTATATTTGACTTATTTTACATTGTAATTGTATATATTTGACCATGTCTATGCATACATTATGCCATCGACAATAAAGTTCTATCTATCTATCTATCTATCTATCTATCTATCTATCTATCTATCTATCTATCTATCTATCTATCTATCTATCTATCTATCTATCTATCTATCTGTCTATCTATCTATCTATCTATCTATCTATCTATCTATCTATCTATCTATCTATCTATCTATCTATCTATCTATCTATCTATCTATCTATCTATCTATCTATCTATCTATCTATCTATCTATCTATCTATCTATCTATCTATCTATCTATCTATCTATCTATCTATCTATCTATCTATCTATCTATCTACCTACCTACCTACCTACCTACCTACCTACCTACCTACCTACCTACCTACCTACCTACCTACCTATCTATCTATCTATCTATCTATCTATCTATCTATCTATCTATCTATCTATCTATCTATCTATCTATCTATCTATCTATCTATCTATCTATCTATCTATCTATCTAATAATTTTTAAATATGCAAAAATGTCAACTGCAGTTTAAATTTAAGAGTCAAATTTTGTAAAAATTTAAAATAAAAATCCTCAGTTTTGCTAATAATTTGGAAATATCCAAAATGTAAACTGTAGTCCAAATTGAAGTGTCAAATTTTATAAAAATATATAATAAAATTCTTCAATTTTGCTAATAATTTGTAAATATGCAAAAATATAAAATGTAGTCCAAATTGAAGAGTCAAATTTTGTAAAAAAATATGCAATACAAATCTTCAGTTTTGCTACTAATTTAGAAATACGCAAAAATGCCAACTGTAGTCTAAGCTGAAGAATCATATTTTGTAAAAATATGTAATAAAAATCTTCAAATTTTGCTAATAATTTGTAAATATGCAAAAATATAAAATGTAGTCCAAATTGAAGAGTCAAATTTTGTAAAAAATATGCAATACAAATCTTCAGTTTTGCTACTAATTTAGAAATACGCAAAAATGCCAACTGTAGTCTAAGCTGAAGAATCATATTTTGTAAAAATATGTAATAAAAATCTTCAATTTTGCTAATAATTTGTAAATATGCAAAAATATCAAATGTAGTCCAAATTGAAGAGTCAAATTTTGTAAAAAAATATGCAATACAAATCTTCAGTTTTGCTACTAATTTAGAAATACACAAAAATGCCAACTGTAGTCTAAGCTGAAGAATCATATTTTGTAAAAATATTTAATAAAAATCTTCAATTTTGCTAATAATTTGTCCACGTCTGTATGTTTATGGAGGCAAAGTAACTGGACAATATGTATAAAAATATGATACAGTCTATAGGCCTTATAACCAACCTTGCTAATGCTTGCTATAAAATTACAGGGGAAATCAGAGCACAGTTTCCAAATTTTGACAAACTGATTGCAAATGTTAAAAAGATGTCTGTGAAAGCTTCCGTCCGTGCAGCTACATTTTAAAGTGTGTCCAGATATTCTTTTGGCCGCCAACTCCTGTCCTAACTACCGGGATGCTGCTTGGAGGACTGCACTTACTATTTCTTGAATTTTAACGAAGTGAAAGAAATTGTCAGGTTTTAGATGACAGTGATAGGGTTACATTAAAAACTTTGAAGTCACTTTTCAATGAACAGTGTTTTAAGAAAGAAGTAGCATATTTTTAACACAATTTTGGTTTTCTGCCCTCTTTCATCTTAGCTCAGAAAAATTCTGACTTCAAATTAACTGAACAAATATCAGTGCTGAGGAAAATTGTAAATATACTTAAGGATATTAATGATGACGTAAGGAAAATAGTGTGCAAGAAACACACTGTCCAAAACAACATAAATTTGAATATATAAATGTTTATTTTAATTTTAGATAGCAATATAACATTTTTTATGAATCAATACGAAATGAAAATATATTTATACTTTTTTTTTTAATTTTAATATTAAAAACATTTTTATGAATAATATTTCCTATGAATAATGGTTATTTGTCATAGTATTTTAATTATTCTTGGGCTCTAACTCTGAGAGAGAAAAACAGAGGTTAAGGATGTTCGAGAATAAGGTATTTAGGAAACTACTTGGAGCTAAGAGGGATGAAGTTACAAGAGAATGGAGAAAGTTACACAACTAAAAACTGCACACATTGTATTCTTCGCCTGACATAATAATTAGGAACATTAAATCCAGACGTTTGAGATGGGCAGGGCATGTAGCACGTATGGGCGCATCCAGAAATGCATGTAGAGTGTTAGTTGGAAGACGTGTGGAAAAAAAATCTTTAGGGCGACCGAAACGTAGATGGGAGGATAGTATTAAAATGGATTTGAGGGAGTTGGGTTATGTTGCTAGGGACTGGATTAGTCTTGCTAGCCATTTGTAAGTAAGTAATTTAATTATTATTGTTCAACCACTGCAAACTACACAGAAAAACGTGTATGCAAAATTTCATGTAAATCTGTCTGTCTGTCTGTATGTCTGTCTGTCCGTCTGTTCGTCTTATTTTATTTTATAATAACATATACATAAAAACGCCACATGAAGGTACCCCGAAAGAGCAAAGCTCGTGTTTGGGAACAGTTTCGTTTTGATAAAAAAAAACTTGAAAATGACACAAACAAGTCTTTCCACGATAAAAGATTCCGGACGTAAATTATCCCCCAATTCTCAGGATAGGAGAAGAAATGTCAGAAGGAAGTGAAATAGGGATAGAAGTACGTTAAGGATTCCCTTTATCACCTACCCTGTTCAACATCTACTTGGAGGATTTAGTGAAGAACTGTTTTCAGAACATGGGAGGAGTGATAGTAGGAGGAAGAAGAATAAAGTGCATAAGATATGCTGATTATATGGCGTTATTAGCAGAAGAGAAGATGATACTAAGGGATATGCTACTGGAGCTAAATGACAGCTGTGAGCAGTATGGGATGAAGATAAATGCAAACAAGACGAAGACCATTGTCATAGGAAGAAAAGTAAAGAAGGTAAACTTGCGAATTTTAAATGAGGCAGTAGGACAAGTGGACAGCTTCAAATACTTGGGGTATACTATAAGCAGTAACATGAGCTGCTGCCAGGAAGTCAAAAGGAGAATAGCAATGGCCAACGAAGCTTTTATTTGAAAAACGAGAATCTTCTGCGGATCTCTGGAGAAATAACTAAGGAAGAGACTTGTGAGGTGCTTTGTGAGGAGTGTGGTATTATATGGGGCAGAAACCTGGACATAACGACGAAGTGAACAGAAACGACTAGAAGCATTTGAAATGTGGATATGGAGAAGAATGGAGCGTGTGAAATGGACAGAGAGAATAAGAAATGAAGCTGTGTTGGAAAGAGTGGGCGAAGAAAGAATGATGCTGAAACTGATTAGGAAGAGGAAAATGAATTGATTAGGTCACTGGCTGAGAAGAAACTGCCTACTGAACGATCCACTGGAAGGAATGGTGAACGGGAGGAAAGTTCGAGGCAGAAGAAGATATCAGATGATGGACAACATTAAGATATATGGATGGTGTGCGGAGACGAAGAAGAAGGCGAAAAAGAGAAAAGGTTTGAGAATACTGGGTTTGCAGTGAAGGACCTGCCCTTGGACAGACAACTGTGAATGAATGAATTATCTTTTTCTCCAATACGAAGCACAGCCCCTCCTCTGCAGGATCGTGTCTTGTTCTTCTAGAAAATGAAATTTATAAATCTTCTCACTATTCGTGAGCTACCACAAGGGACTAAGAGTACTTAACCATATAAATGTTTACAAATTCAGTGAACCATTAATTTTGTTTTCATAATGAAACTCCTACAAGTACATAGCTGCAAATACATTTTGTGATTGGTGGAAATATACCTAGTTTTAGAGAGGCAAGTGTTACAAAAAAGTAAAGAATGCTAATGAACTTGGTTTCATTTCGAATATAGGTGATGCTTCAGGAGAGCAATTGATCTTTTCAGTCCAGCTAAAGTTACAATCGGAATAATAGATGTAGGTATTCCAAGCCTCTTAAACACATCTTTCATTTTATTTTTTTATTTTTTTTATGTTTTATTTAACGACGCTCGCAACTGCAGAGGTTATATCAGCGTCGCCGGATGTGCCGGAATTTTGTCCCGCAGGAGTTCTTTTACATGCCAGTAAATCTACTGACATGAGCCTGTCGCATTTAAGCACACTTAAATGCCATCGACCTGGCCCGGGATCGAACCCGCAACATTGGGCATAGAAGGCCAGCGCTATACCAACTTGCCAACCAGGTGGACACACACATCTTTCATGAAGAGAGTAGCGGTACTTCTTGCTCCAACCAGAAGTCCGATTACTTCAAGCTCTTCTAGCTGGTACTTTTGGAGGTAATATGGAATGGTAGAATTGTAGATATTCTTTTTTTCCTTATCCACTTCTGCTGGCTGTTCCTCATTCGTTTCGAAACGCACAGTGGGATGAATTATGAATCCAGATATTGTAGATTCCTTGAAAGCTGTTACCATTTACAGTCATCAAAGTCGAGCTTATCTTGCATGAGACGGGATTCAAATCCTACCAGTGGCGGCTGATTGACTGAGGCAAGTGAGGCCGGGCCTCAGTCACTTGGCTTAACTGAAATCAAATTTTGTGTTTTTATATAATGTATTAGTTATTTGAATTAAGCATAGGCCTATATCGCTGTAGAAGCATTTGAAAACTTTGATGTATGTAGAACTGTTTTGCAGTAAAATTTGTTCCTGAGGCCGGGATCGCTCGTGCCGGGTTGGCTTAATGCATTTCATGTCCTTTCGCGGGCTTTGAGTTTACGCTTAAAACGTTGCAGCTGAGGCACAATTCGGCTGGCCTGGTCAGGTTTCACTCGTTCCATCCATGGGCCGGCCTCAAGAGTAGAGTGGGGCGGGAATAGCAGTGGTGACTTGTTTTCCTAACTAGGCCATAAATAACAAAATTCCAGCTCTT
The DNA here is from genome assembly GCA_025594305.2 of Periplaneta americana. Taxonomy (NCBI): domain Eukaryota; kingdom Metazoa; phylum Arthropoda; class Insecta; order Blattodea; family Blattidae; genus Periplaneta; species Periplaneta americana. The sequence goes on along the minus strand of JAJSOF020000013.1, from coordinate 164,226,721 downwards.
TGGCAGGCAGAAATCCACTCGATTCTCTCCCCTCATGTCTCAGTTTATGACATAAGCGAGGGTGTTCTACTATTGTACTTCGTAGTACAGTAGTGAATCTGGGCCAATGTTGTTATGTATTTCGGGAAAATATAAACAGAAACAAATGCGAGAAATAATGCTGGTGAGAGTGTCCTTTTTCGAGAAGAAATAATACTGAAAGAAAGGAAGTTTTAAATAAAGAGAGAGACTACCGAGATACCTACGACATCGCTGTCAATTTTTCTGACACATAATCTTAAAACGCGAGTTTCTATTGCATCCTGGTATGGGCAACATAAATGGTTATGTGGTAATGTGGTGCAAAATAAACTTCTCTTCGCCTTGTTTGTTGCTGTCAAAGGATAAACATAAAAAGAAAAGAAAGAAAGGGGAATTTCAACACATAATATCGGTTGCTTCATCACATGAAACAATCACTGAAACTCGCAGCATAACAGCTTATTTGGTGAGTGAAATTATTATTTTTCATTGATAGTAATAAGAATAGACTAATAATAGTAATAATAATAATAATAATAATAATAATAATGATATTAATAATATAATAACTATAATAATTAATATCATAAATAAACATTTCCTATCGGAAGCACTTAAACTAGTTGCATCTGGTCTCACCGAGGATTTCGATCACCGGCCGCTACTGAATCCTACACTTTTCAATCTCTTCGTATGTTAACAAGATGAGACCACCAAGATAGCAAAAATAAGTACACGTAACTTTTTAAAGTAATGAATTATTTGGAGGGCTATTACTGTACATCCGTGAGCCAGAGTTCACCCGGACATTTGTCATTTTGCCTTCCAGAAACCACGAAAGAACCGCAGGCCCTCGCAACCCCTTGCTTTGCTATCGAGTTTCACGGTACGGACCTGTTAGAGAACACCTGAACGAGAGGCTTTGCACTCCCCCTCGCTTGCGCAACGCGACCACAAATATGCCCCGTCATGGGGACGTGCCCCCACCTGTCTGTGAACCTGCACATATGGCCGGGCTGGGCCCCATTGTTATTACTTCCGGTGCCACGCATTTTCATTACGGGGTTGCACGGTTCGTTGCCTGCCAGATTTCCACCTCCAAGGGGCCGCACTTGGCAGTGGTTTCCATTGTCGATTTGATTTTCAATTGTCGAAGCAGCAAGCATATCGAATTGATAAGCCATCGTTTAATTAATAAGTTGGAGATAGGCTGCCGCCTAAGTCGAACGGCCTTGAAGGGACTTCGAGATCCATCACTCAAATTTGTATGACTTGAAGGCATCTTACGCTCCTTGCTGTTCTCTTCGAGATATGGTTGCAAGAATGATGGATGTCACTTTCTTGTCGAAAATGAACCAAGACTGTCAATGAATAGCATAGAGAGTTATATGGCATTAACACTGATAGTCATTGTCCAGTAATGATCGGAAAATCACAGTTAAGCTTTGAACGCTAAGCATTTCAAACTTTCAATCGCTTCTTCTGCAAAATGTATTCCAAATGACATCCATCATTCTTTGCAGTGGACTCTTCATATAGGCTACAATGTGATTACAAAAGAAACAGACAAATTGAACATGTTATAAAATCATGATTCTTGAAGATGTAGAATTGCAGTTTTTTGTTTAGTAACAATGGATTTTCTATCGATATACAGTATATCACTTATTGATTAGATCACGGTAAGATGGCCGCCACTGCCGATGAAAAGACATTTTGTGTCACACTTTGGCCACCAAGAAACCCCGACCTAACACCCTGTGATTTTTTCTATTGGGTTGTCTGACAGACCGGGTTTTCATTCCTCATCTTCCTACAAATCTAGATGACGTTAAAATTTCATCAGAGCAGCTGTTGAAATTGTAGATGAAGATTGAATACTATGATTACATGGGGTAATATTGGAATATTATTCCCTTACAGATGTTGCCCAAAATAGTGTTATATGGCACAAGTTGTCAAGGTTATTTGCTCATGAACATGAGGTTAACCTGATTCTATTATTATTATTATTATTATTATTATTATTATTATTATTATTATTATTATTATCAGCAATGGGAAAAGTCCAGTCTATACCTCTTCCAAACAAAGCACCATTGCTTGCTCCCTCTTTTAGATCAATAACTAAAATACGTACAGAGAAAAATATTTTTGTGCGAGATCGTGCGTATTTGCTTGTTTTCCGCACAGAACCAATACGCGGTAAGTGTGAAATACCACTTTCAGTATTCCCAACCTAACACACATAACAATTTCCCTCTTCTTACCGCTTAAGCGCGACATTCATTTTACTGCTTTAGGCTTTTAACATATTATTTTTAGAGACGTTTAACATATTATAAATTGAAACTTACCACTGCAATTTCACCTAAATTGCACTGTTAATTATTGTTTTTAAATATTTGCAAAAATTAAGTAAACTCTACAACACCACAAAAGTTACTGCATTTGTAATGCAAGTAACAATAAGGAAGCCGTGAAAAAATCAACAAGATTCCACATGCGGATGTTATTACTGCAATATGTTATATAAATAATATTGTTAAAATATTAAAATGAAAAATAAATCATTACATAACCTTACCGTTTGTTTTAAGTTCGCATTTATAGACTGGGGGGAAAAAAAGACAGACATATCACGGCCTGCTGGAGTATAGTAAACACAGAAAACATTTTATAGCAACAATGTTGAAGAAAGATATTTTGGTTTTCCGAAGTTGCCGTCATTAAACAGAAACCAACATGGAGATTTCATTGCAACTAATTAGAAATTCGTCTTTCAGGTATGTAATAAACGATCTTCGCACAAAATAATGTACGATACACGAGCGGTATGTTTGTTTTCAACTACGTTTCGCTTTTCGCTTTTTCAATTTTTTCCTCGACCATGAAAACGTCAACATACCGCTCTTGTAACGTATATTACTATTTTAATTAAGTCTCACTACAAGCAACACATAAGAACAGTCTTTTGTGCAAGCGTCTGAAAGATCTAAAATTGCTTAATGTGGCACCATAGAACCTAAAAACAGATTTATATAGTAGTATTAAGAAATGTTAACCCTCTGATCCCCTTCAGAAAAGAATTCATACATTTTATGCGCTACCATAATTTATGATTATATGTTGTCATGAACTGCAATCATATTGAAATGAAATGTCATAGTTCTTTCAGCAAAGTATTATTATTAATTTATGCCATATTAAACTTCCTATAAAATAGAGAGTATGTTAAATTACTATGGTAGCCTACTATACTTTACAACATAATTGAAAGCTGAAAGTAACTTCTTCCCTGTGCGCTTTCTATAGCTTAACATAAGTAAGATATCGCAGACGAACAACGCGCAAATAATTATTTCAGAAGGTTGTGCAGAACAATTAAATAATAACGTGGCAGCTCACGCGATATCACTTTTTCGATAAATAAGCTCTATTGAAAGGATGAAAGGCGAGCGTTTGTGGGAATGTTGACATAAGCTGGTCGGCCACGCAAATGGCACAGGCTTTCTCGATACACATTTTATTTATGTATACTAACTAAAACACCTGTGGGGGCACTATCCTTTTTCACTCTCAACAGCAGTTACACAGTTGATTCTCGGAACCGAAGACTTTCAGGAACAATTTTCAATTAAACACTTTCGGGACACACAAATTTCAGCATTTACTTAGGCCTAACACTTATCTGGTCAATGTAGAGTATCCACCGCCCACTGAACGAATATTTCACACTTTTATCACTGCCAATGCTGCGCTATAAACCAATTGTCGGCAATCTAATGTAAAAGACTGTCTACAGATGTTAGTTTCAGAGAAAATACACAAATTCAATCTTTTTATGAATTAAGTAATTTGCTGGGAGACATCGTTAGATATAGACCACTCTTACAATAAACCTGGAGAAATTTAAGCTTATTAATCAGATATGATTCTACTTACTGTTTTTTATATGCTCACCTGTATGTAATTTCTATTTCATACATATTTCATTGTTATTTTCCATCCAAAGATCATTAAGAACGCTGAATATTACTTAATATCTCCTATCTTTCTTCAAATAGTGTTTATATGCCATGTTAATTTTCATTTGTTTTCATAAGTTAACAATGATGCACATTGGGAGCAACATATAAGAAATTATTTTCCTACACAATCCACGCTATATTCACGTTGTTTTCAAATGATTAATCGAAGATGGTTTGCTTATTGTTTATTACACGCACATTTGTATGTAATTTCTATTCCATACATTTTTTTCTATCCCAAGATCATTAAGAATGGTGAATAATATTCATGCTTGTTTCCTGTATTTCTTAAAATATGTGGCATGTTAGTTTTTATTTGTCGTTATTTACGTAAAAATGATGCGCCAAAAATAATAATAATTTCGTACTCACTCCACATCCCTATATTCACATTTGTTTTTCAGTGATTTATTAAAGAATGTACCGGTATTTAAAAGACTAATAATTTAGAAACATGTTACATAAATCATCCTTGTGCCAAAAGAGAATGCTCCCTGGACCAAATTATATTAAAGAATGTACCGGTATTTAAAAGACTAATAATTTAGAAACATGTTACATAAATCATCCTTGTGCCAAAAGAGAATGCTCCCTGGACCAAATTATATTAAAGAATGTACCGGTATTTAAAAGACTAATTTAGAAACATGTTACATAAATCATCCTTGTGCCAAAAGAGAATGCTCCCTGGACCAAATTATATTAAAGAATGTACCGGTATTTAAAAGACTAATTTAGAAACATGTTACATAAATCATCCTTGTGCCAAAAGAGAATGCTCCCTGGACCAAATTATATTAAAGAATGTACCGGTATTTAAAATACTAATTTAGAAACATGTTACATAAATCATCCTTGTGCCAAAAGAGAATGCTCCCTGGACCAAATTGTCGTATTTTGCAGTGGTCGTCAGTACTCGCTGAAGTGGGTAATAATATAATATATTACGTTGTACGTAGCAAGATCGATTATTCAATTGATAGGATATTTTATGAGGTTGTCATGACTGAGATATTTATTGTCAATTGCTTTTATTTGTCAGTAGGCCTTGATTGACGGGTATTTATAAGGACTGGCGCTCTTAGGGGTGGAGGTCGGCGTTTGGGATGGCCCACAAGCAACAAGTTGTAATAAATATGTTTAGGATTAGTCAACAAGTTATAATAAATATGTTTAGGATTCGTGTAAAACTGGCCTATGTCTCCTATAGTGGGCGGGACATAAGTAACATTCAGCCTTTATCTTACAAGAGAAACAAATTCAAGATGATAGATGTTTAAAAAGTTTCGACTAATTTTATTGAGATCCTGATGATCATAGGATTTTGTTACAGAAAACGTACACGAGAAGAGGTATGCACGCTTCTTAACGAAACTCGTCCAAATCGGTCATCTGTTTCTCAGTTCACTGTGAGAAGAATAGATCTCAATTTTCTCATATTCTGTTAAAAATATCTTGTTCTATGATTATGTGATTAATAAAACTGCTTTCATAGCACAAGACGAATAATAGTACCAATAATTAAATTGTTACCACGGTAACCATAACCATAGTGCTTCTGTATAAAACAAATGAAGTATTATTTAATATGTTCTTTTAGATCATAAAATTAAAAAAAATGTATATTGAATGTCTACCTTTGGGAGAAAAATTTGCAGTTTTTATCCACATTTTTAAGTTTTTTCTCCTGATTACTTGAACATAATTAAGGATTTTCACACAAAATAACCCCCTCAAATATTTTTGAGAGTCGGAGGGGGGGGCAACTTTAAAGCGAAAACTGAAATTGGTTTGTTTTAGTCCTTGGCTCACAGGTTCTATGTTAGAACAAAATTTCTTTCACTGTCTTACGCCTAAAAGAACGCAAAATAAGCTGTGAAAACAGTTTTTCCAGTCTTATTCCATTAATTAAAAATCTAATTTTATTTTTATTTACTTTCAAACATAAAAATAAAAATTTAACATGTTGGAGTTTTAAATTAGCTTTCTTAAGCAGTAGGACACTGTTTGTAGTTTGGCACTTAGCTGCGTTAATCAGCTTCGTTTTGGTAGAATTATGAAAATATCTCAATTCTAAGTCTCTTTGTGTTAACACTAGTGTTGTAAAATGCTGTAAAACTGAACATGAAGAAAAATCATCTACATTCTGAGGGTATTGTAACCAAGACACAGCTTCCTGACTGTAAGAAAAATAATACAGTCAAACTCTATCGCCAAATTCGAATTATTACACGAAAAATATATAAAATTGACAGAATGTGACGGATTGACACTTTCTGAACTGGACTTCCGGTTTAAAGAAGTCAATAAAAACTCAGGTAATTAATTAACCGAATATCATAGAGACAAAACTGGTATATTTTTGAAAACTAGAAAGTTCAAGCTTTCAGATGAAATAAAGATTAAAAATATTAAATAATTTTTTAAGGAAAATTAACAAATAAGGGCTGTCTACTGTCCCCTGCGCTGTTTAGTATATATATATATATATATATATATATATATATATATATATATATATATACATACATACTAGGTTCAAAAAGTTCCCGGAATTTGCTAGCATCATAGAAACAACGTACCTTAAACACTATTCTACAGCATTTCCTTCAAAATAGTTGCCTTCCGCAACAACACACTTTTGCCAACGCGTGTAGAGTTCCTGGAAGCAGGCCTGGAAGCCATTTTGTGAAACCCGTCTTAGTGCTCTCGTCGCGTTTGCGATAACCTCTTCAGCATTGAATCTCCGTCCTTTCAGATGACTTTTCAGACGGGGAAACAGAAAGTAATCAGGTGGTGAGAGATCAGGAGAGTATGGTGGATGATCCAAAGCAGTTATGTTGTGCCTGGCAAGAAAATTCTTTACAATAATTGCGCGATGAGCAGGTGCATTGTCATGCATAAGGAACCAGTTGTTTTCTACCCACTTTTCTGGACGTTTCCTTCTCACTGCGTCCCAGAGGCGACGGAGGGTTTCTACGTACAATTCTTTCGTTACAGTACGACCTTCTGGAATGAACTCATGGTGCATGAGACCCTGAGAGTCGAAGAAAACTTCCAACATAACTTTGCTTTAAGTGAGCTTAAATGCGACAGGCTCATGTTAGTAGATTTACTGGCATGAAAAAGAACTCCTGCGGGACAAAATTCCGGCACATCCGGCGATGCTGATATAACCTCTGCAGTTGCGAGCGTCGTTAAATAAAACATAACATTTAAAATAACTTTGCCTTTGGAAGTGTGCCTAGGAAATTTTTGCTTCCGAGGAGATGTTTTCGATTTTCACTCAGATGACTGTCGTTTAGGGACTGGGTCGTACAAGTAGCACCAGTTTCATTTTGTTTAAGAAATCACCATCTTCATCAGCCATATTGATCATGTCCCCAGCAAAACACAGAACTTGATGTTTGTACTTTGCTCTGTGGACATAATTACAAAATGCGACGAACAAACGAAACACTATGATAAACAATTGCCTACAACTCAAAACCAATAATTGCCATTATCAACAAACTTTAAGGAAATGACATCATGAATGTTACCAACAAAACAAATGTATAATATCCCTTGTTATATATTAATACGAAAAATGGTAGTAAAATTCCGGGAACTTGTTGAACCTAGTAGTATATATATATATATATATATATATATATATATATATATATATATATATATATATATATATATATATATATACTGTATATATTGACAATGTTATTAGACAATGGCAAGAACAACGAAATACTCATTTTGGACAGCCGGAGAGAATTTTTCTCCGTTCCATTACTCTTACATCGTATGATGACACAGAATATCTGCATGTAAATATCATATGTACTTCGGTACATTAAAATAATCACTTCGTGATTTAAGACGGCGCTTATTCCGTCGGATCCCGGCCAACTAGTCACTCATAACGAGTGCACCTCAGCACATGTGTGGACTTCGGTCCTACGTTCATAGACATCTATGACGTAGTGCAGAGGGCGGCCACTAGAGGGAACCCAAGAGTTGGAACTTAATCTGAGACGATTCTGTCCGACGCCGGGATGGGTATCCGGTGTGGCTTAGTGGATAAAGCATCAGCACGTAGAGCTGAAAACCCGGGTTCAAATCCCGGCGCCGGTGAGAATTTTTCTCCGTTCCATTACTCTTACATCGTAAATATTTTTAACCTGACAGAAAGAATTCAAAACCTAAGATCTAATTGGCTACAGCACATAGAAAGAATGCCACCCTACAGGCTTCCACTGATTTTACTCCACTACCAACCTAAAGGTAGAAGGAATGTTGGGCGTCCGATGACAAGGCGGAGAGACTCGATCTCTTGATGTGGAAACAGGCCTAAGGCCTAATTCTATGATGTAGAGGAAGAAGAACAGTTAAGGGTAGATGAGTACCTTAAAAATGTTCTTGATGACGTCATAACTCGCAGAACAATAGTCGCAAAAATATTTTGATTCCATAAAAGTATTCCTGTCCAAATACAAGGTTTAACGTATGTGAGCATTTTGTCCAAAATCCCCTCATCAACTTTAAATGCAATTATACGTTGCCGTACTTTGGTAACAACCTGTATATTTACATAACCTCTCAATTTTTGTAACATCACAGTATTTTCTCTTTGCACTTCGTGTAACAGAATAGCAGGCTTTAAGCTGAAGGATTAAAATTGACAGCGTGATAAAGTCGTTATTCATAAACCGGGACAGAAGGTTGACTGGCTGTGACCTGCAACATGCTTAACGAGCGTCAGATATCAACTCTGGTTGGCCTCTCTGCTAATTCGACAATCATTGCAGTTGTCCCTAAGCCGTTCATGATAGGCTACATGCTTTGCAGACTTCAATGCCTGGCTGATAGCACTAGCGGTTATTCTTGTTACAGCTGGTGTTGTCTTTTTAACTTTGTTAGAACGCAGGATTCCAAGATATGCTCTTATTCGTGCATTCTCGTGGTAGCGAATGGAACTCGGTATTCGAGTTTGAGGTCGGGCGTGGGTTCGAATCCGCTTGGGCCGATTACCTGGCTTTGTTTTAGGTCGCCAACTGCCCGGTAACGATTTCACAGAAAGTGTTTCGTTAGAATCGCTTATAGCTTATATTTATTTTATGCTCGACCATGCCGAAATGTAGTAATTATACACCTGGTAGCAGTCCTTTAATGCATGTCATTAAAGTACACCTATTCATTAAAGTTCAGGTTTTCGATTATTCTCGGATATGCAATCGAAAGACAACGAGGGAAACGTCACGGAGGCTGGAAATCCAATACTGTCGCAGAAGGTTATGTTCTGTTACTATAATAATTAGCGTTAATTGTAAATAATATTCAAATAAATTCAATTTGTCATCTCGTTTTTCAATTCTAAATCAATTTCCAGGTTATACATTCTCTGCATTACATCAAGGTCAATGACATTATTGTTCCTCGGAAAAAATCAATACTTTCGCGTCAGCGCACATCTCACAATTCAAGAGCTATGAACAAGGTCACTTCCGATCTTCTGTCAGATACAAATAAAATGTATACTTGTGAATAATTTAAAGTTAGAAATATGGTCGAGCATAAAAAGTCGTATGAAACTTGCCTATATAGGTAATTAAGACGCTCGTATGAAAATTATGAAACTCGCTTGCGCTCGTTTCATAAACAAACATACTTGCGTCTTAATTACTATCATTATAGGCTCGTTGCATAATGTACTATAATCTGACAGGATTAAGGCCACAAGGCCTTCTCTTCCATCCCACCAGATAGCACATATAAATACAAAAAAGAAATACAGACGCTGGAGAAAATAATACAAATTAAATTAAAGCCCTATAGAGGGTCAACAGGGTCAAAAGAACACTATAGAGCTCTCATCGAGCTAATACAAAAAAAAGAAAAACGGAGATAACAATGATGATAGTGATAACTGATAATAATGATTATAATAATATTACTTACTTACTTACTTACTTACTTACTTACTTACTTACTTACTTACTTACTTACTTACTTACTTACTTACTTACTTACTTACTTACTTACTTACTTACTTACTTACTTACTTACTTACTTACTTACTTACTTACTTTTAAGGAACCCGGAGGTTCATTGCCGCCCTCACATAAGCCCGCCATCGGTCCCTATCCTGAGCAAGATTAATCCAGTCTCTACCATCATATCCCACCTCCCTCAAATCTATTTTAATATTATCCTCCCACCTACGTCTTGGTTTCCCTAAAGGTCTTTTTCCCTCCGGCCTCCCAACTAACACTCTATATGCATTTCTGGATTCGCCCATACGTGCTACATGCCCTGCCCATCTCAAACGTCTGGATTTAATGTTCCTAATTATGTCAGGTGAAGAATACAATGCATACAGTTCTGTATTGTGTAACTTTCTCCATTCTCCTGTAACTTCATCCCTCTTAGCCCCAAATATTTTCCTAAGCACCTTATTCTCAAACACCCTTAACCTATGTTTCTCTCTCAAAGTGAGAGTCCAAGTTTCACAACCATAAAGAACAACCGGTAATATAACTGTTTTATAAATTCTAACTTTCAGATTTTTTGACAGCAGACTGGATGATAAAAGCTTCGCAACCGAATAATAACAGGCATTTCCCATATTTATTCTGTGTTTAATTTCCTCCCAAGTATCATTTATATTTGTTACTGTTGCTTCAAGGTAGGCTATTTGAACTTCTCCACCTCTTCAAAAGATGATGATAATAATAATAATAATAATAATAATAATAATAATAATAATAATAATAATAATAAATACATTACATATTAATTGTCAATTTTACAATAGCATATTTACAATATTTACTATATGTCATGGGTTAAGCCGAAGTTGCGCAACCTGACAGGTGTTCAAAATGCAATTCCATGAACTAGAATGTAGTTTTTTAATTTAAATTTGAAGCATAAGTAGAGTCCTGCATTTGGTTTCTTTGAATACAAGTTAGGTGTACATAGATCATATTAGATTCGTATGGAAAGCTAGTTGCAAGTCAACGGGTCACGCTTCAGTGGACCAGGGAGTCTTCCCTCATGCACCAGTATTTTTCTTTTCTTCTAAAAAATGAGGCAATCTCACCTCGACCTGGGATTACTTTTTCTCGAATCTCAAAAACCATTGAATAAGCCTTTACAGTGAATGGTGAGACAATGTCTCCCCTATATTATTTGTACATAAAAATGAATCTCAATAAACAGTAATAATTTATATGACGTATAAAAAAGTCATCATTTTCAGTAGATGAAGGATATAGATTAGGCGAATAATACAATTTCATGAAAATTTCCATTTATTTTCATATTTTTAAAGTAATTTGAGGAGTACAAAAGCAGACAGAAAAAACTGGAAACCAAACAGTAATAAAGGAATTATGTTGTTATTGTTTTCTAATGCTAGGCGTTTGACAATAAAGTCATTTGACCTCTTGCACTCCAATATTTTTCAAAGATATTATCATGATCAGCCACTGAAGCACAGATTTTGAGATGTTCCGAATCCATTTCTTGGTTTGAGTTGCACACTGTACAGTTAGGGGACTGATATAATCCAATTCTATGCAGGTGTTTGGCCAAACAATCATGGCCTGTTGCCAATCTAAATGCAGCTACAGACGATTTTCGTGGTAGATCGGGAATTAACTGTGGATTATGATGCAGAGAGTTCCATTTTTTCCCTTGAGAATGGTTAATCAAATTTTGTTTGTTGAAGTCTAAGTATGTAGATTTAATAAATCTCTTCACAGAGTAATACGTAGATTTAGTAACAGGTCTGTAAGTAGCAGTGCTGCCCTTCTTTGCTAAAGCATCCGCATTCTCGTTTCCCAGGATTCCACAATGGGACGGTATCCATTGGAAAACAATTCTTTTATTGAGTGATATTAACTGAGAGAGCATTTTAGTTATTTCTGCTGTTTGAGATGAAGGTGTGTGTTTAGAGACTATTGATAGAATAGCTGCTTTGGAGTCTGACAATATAACTGCATTTTTAAATTTATTGATGCGGCATAGAAGATTTCTGAGACTTTCACTTATTGCAATGATTTCACCATCAAAACTTGTTGTTCCATATCCAAGAGATCTATAAAGTGAGAAGAGACAGCACGTAACACCTGCACCGGCACCTTGTTCTCTGGAGATCAAGGATCCGTCGGTGTATAAATGAAGCCAGTTTTGTGGAGGGTACCTAATATTAATTGTCTCTAAAGACAATTGTTTCATTAATAAAGGAATGACTTGCAGTAGTAATCATTCAACTCTAGGACTGAAAAAGAAACAGTTGTTCCTCTTCCCCGATACAGATCTCGGAGGATCAGTTTTCCTCAAAATGCTCTCCCATTCATATTGCTGAGATGCCAGCTCTTACTTTCTTAATATTTTGAGCAAACCTCAACGTTAATTTAGGGTGATCACGGAGAAACCTTTTGATCCAATCAGAGGCTGGGGTATTACCCTTTAATTTAGTCACACTTACACCTTCGCGTTGCAGATAATATCGCGCAGTCATTCTAAAATCAGTTTCATCCACAGGAAACCCAAACTCTGATAACTTGATAAGATGGTCAACAAATGATTTCTCCTCCCTATCGTTGAAAATCTTTTGGCCCCCGGTACTTTTGTGTGCCTGTTTTTCAGTTTATTCTTCGAAGTTGAAATAGGAATTCTATAATTTATAGCCGCTTTTCTTTACCTTAATCGTTTCATTAAACATCATCTGCAGCTTTCTTGAAAGTTTCTTCATTGCATTTTTGTATGGCCGGCTCCTGCTGGGGACACATACACATGAGTGACATGATGGATCAATACGTACCTAGGCCTACTTATATGAAAACAAAAGCAAGTAGCAGTATTTGTTAGTATTCATGTATGGATATAAATGAAAATCAAAAATACCTAAATTCATTTTCAATACAAAACATGAGCAAACTTTGATGACAAAATCACCCCAAATCGCTGTTAGAAACGCCACATTTCCCTAAATCCAACTAAATAACCTAAAATGTTGGCTCAATAATTGCGTCTTTCATTGGTGTTTCAAGCACAGTCTAGTATATACAGTCGCGAAGCTCAATACGTAGTAAATATGCAAACATTAGATAGTTGCTCACCACTAGGATCGCTAATATCGCCTCTTTACAGGCAATGCAAAATAGTACCGTCACAGTCTATGGTTTCTAGCACCCTCAAAACTCAAGCTTCGTGACTGTATATAGTAGTCTGTGTTTCAAGTATACATATTAAGGAATAAAAATCTGTGTTCGGGAGGAAAAAGGTCTTAAGTCAATTTTTTGTGAAAATGAGATTTTTATATATTCTGAAAGTAGAAACAATTCTCTACAATCTGGTAAAACGGTTAAAGTCAAATAAGACTCCTGACTGGATTTATAGAGCGTTACCAAATGTCCTAAGTACTTTTTGAATCGAGCACACACAGAATAAAGGACTTAAGAATATTTAATACTTTATTCCTTACAAACATCGCATGTTTACTTTCCATGCTTCCCTATTAAAAAGGTCTAACTTGTATTTTAGGCATTTATCAAATACTGATGCCCTTTCCTTTTGAAACTTTAAGCGCCAGGGTAAACAGTCCTATAATTGTTTAAGACCCATTTTGAATTCCTAATAATTTACATTTCTCATTTATTTTGATATGAAAAAGGTCTTATATTTAGATAGTCCCTTCTATTCAGTTTGGATTCAAATCTTAAAAGGGCTTAAGTGCGGCTATTTTTGGAATAATCAAGAAAGTTGTTAAATGAGCAATATTACCTATTTTAGAAGAAATATGAACAAATAATATCCAGGAAAAACCTCTCAATTAAAAAAACTCTATATTTGACACCAATTTCAATCTTTCTACTGCTCTCCTGAAAAGTATAAAATTTTTACTTACGACCTTTTCCTCCTGGCCACAGAAATAAATACTTACCAGCTTAGTGAAGTAAGTTCAGACAGCTGTTGCAATACAAAGTTTACTGCACAAGAAATTCACTGAAAAATGTAAACAACACAACTCCAGTACAACCAACTGTGGAACCACGAAGTCCAATCTGAAATTTCCGTACTGAAACTAGTTCTGTCATATTTCGGAATCAGGCATTAGTAACCTGTTTCATTGAAATAAATGTGAGATGGCGCCATTTTTATTTTTTTCCATGTTAGAAGACGAAGTCACTCTAGCTGACGGTACAGTTCATGTTCTTTTGTACGATGGAAAAGCTCGCTTCACATCATAAGATGTAATGGGAGCATACTTATATCATGGTGCATTTGGTACTTTAATATTTGCTGGTATTTTACTGCTCTTATATTCAAGCACCTTATTAACTTGATAGAATGGATTGGGTGGCTTAGATTTTTCAATTTTTCCTGAAAACTTCTATATTGTATCCTTATAATATCTATTGTATTGTATTGCATTTATTAACATTCCATAATATTCATACATTGCTTACAGCTAGAATATGGAACAAGTCAAAAAACTTAAAACTATTATAAAGTCTTAATTTATAGTCACAGTTTAGATGAAATATATACAGACGAGATTTACAATATAGTCTACTAGTACAACACAAAGTTTTAGTATCAATTTCATGAAGCGTTATTGAATGTCATGAATTCACCTACAGAATAGAAGGCGTGAGAAATTAGGTACTTCTTTAATTTGGCCCTAAATAATTTTATGTTTTGAGTTTCATTTTTTATATCGATAGGAAGGCTATTAAAACATTTTACTGCCATATAACGCACTCCTTTTTGATAGCAAGATAGACTTACCGATGGAGTATGAAAGTCATTTTTGACGTGTATTTATGCTATGAAGTGTTGAATTAGTTACAAAGTTTTCACGATTACATACGAGGAAGATTATTAATGAAAAGATATACTGACAAGCCATGGGCATTATTTGTACTTTTTTTTTTAAATAGTCCTACAAGATTCCCTAGATTTGACACCTACTGTTATTCTAATTACTCTTTTCTGTAATAGAAATATGCTGTTACTATCTGTGGAATTTCCCAGAATATTATTCCAAAACTCATTACCGAGTGGAAGTATGCAAAGTATATTGTTTTTAAAGTATTGATATTTACTATCTTTTACATAGATCTAATAGCAAAACAAGCTGAATTTAGTTTGGGGGTAATTTCTTTAATATGATTTTTCCAATTTAACACATTATCGATTTTTAAGCCAAGAAATTTGGTTTTGTTGTTGTTTCTAATAGGGATCTATTGTTAATTATTACGCTAGAAATTTTCAACATTGAATTTGGACAGGATTTAAATTGAATTATGTTAGTTTTGTTACAATTTAATACCAATTTATTGACTGAGAACCAGTCGCATATTTTGAAGAGAATTTCCTCTGTTGAAAATTGGAATGTGTTGGAGTTATTGGCTGTAATTACTATACTTGTGTCATCTGCAAATAATATGGGATGACCTTCAGCTCTTATTATGGGGGCAAGATCATTTATAAACACTAGAAAAAGTATAAATCCCAGTTTTGTGATAGTTACAGAAAAACTAACGGAAGAGAGGAAATCGTACAAAATATGAAGAAAGGATATATAAGTTTTACCAAAACATTATGAAATAGGCCTACACATATTTTTGCGTTAATTGCATTCTTCATATCATGAATCGTAAAAACCCAAGTTCCATATCGCTAGAAGGTAGGCCTACGGTTTAAAATATGAAATTTAATATTTTGCTAGTCACTGGTTATAAACTAAGCGCACCATTGAAGACAAAAACATTGCAAGCACAGAACTATGGCAGCAGATACCCAGCCTCAAGACACAAAATGATTATTTCATTACTTCGGCCTTCATTTTTCTGCTTTCTTTTCTTATTATTTTTTTTCCTCAATCTTCTTTTATTGTTTATTTCATTTCTTCCACTTTCGTTTTGCTGTTACTACCCATCGAACTTCTGTGCCGCTTAAATACTTCACAGTATTTTAAACATTAGTGCAACCCGATGTATTGATGATCGCTAGCTCCATGTTGCACGGTTTGCTCTTGATCGACAACTTCGACCGATGAATAAACCATCTAACACAGCTGCATTGTGGAAAATGTTCCAACCACGTTGAAAAGTAAAATATAAAGAATTAACTCCCGATTTACAATTCACATTAGCAACATGGTCGCCAAATGCTGCTGCTGCTTCTTATGCGTCAAATACAGAACTGAACAAAGGTTACATTTCTTTCTGTATACCTCAGTTCACTTTATAACACTTTTAATATAAAATATCATAAAACCACAGTCTAGTATATAGAGTCACGAAGCTCAATACGTAGTAAATATGCATTCATAGATAGTTGCTAACCACTAAAGGCTGTGTGATGTATCTTGTCTCACTGTGAAAAGAGAGAGAAAGGAGGTATGTCTTACTTCGTCTGTGTTGTTATGGTGATGGGGAGAGTGGAGCGATGCCGTCCATCCATCCAGTGGCGGAAGGGACTAGTTGATGCATTCTGTAGCACAAAATAAAATAAAATATCTCTCTTCGTACTGTGTAGTTCCGTCACTGAGCTTGTCTTTCAAGAAACTGAGTTCCGGCAGCCTGCACAATAACAAGGTTTTGAAGGAATCCTGAAAATTTACAACGCTCCTATAATCTCCACCCTCATTTGAAGGGACTTGGTTTTATTGCTACTGAGACAAGATAAACCTTACCAGGTATAGGATCGCTTCTATCGCCTCATTACAGACAATGCGAAATAGTACGGCACAGTCTATTGTTCTTAGCACCCTCACAACTCAAGCTTCGTGACTGTATATATTAGATAATATTAATTCACAATTGACATTTTCTCAACTTCACTCCTTGTTTCATATGAAAGAATTTCTACCACTTAGTCTAAAAAAGAATCTTATTCAGACGCTTGTAATGCCCCATTTTGATTATTGCGATTCCTTGCTAACTAATGTAAGTTCACTCTTAGCTGAGAGACTACAACGTGTTCATACGATTCATCTGCAATACTCGTAAATTTGACCATGTAACGCCTTCCCTCCAGTTACTTTCATGGGTGCGTCTGAAGGAACGAAGAACAATACATTCACTGTCTCTTCTGTTTAGAATCATGCATACTTCTACTCCGAATTATCTGTTATCGCGCTTTCAATTTCTTACAACTCTTCGAAACCGGCATCAAACACTTCTTTCTATCCTTCATCATAGAACGTCTTTATACTCATCTTCCTATACTGCAGAAATACCTCGCCTCTGGAATTCGTTACCCAATGACGTCAGGGACTGCCGGACTTTATCACAATTCAAAATTAAATTGGAAAATTTTGTCTTAGTTAATGTTTTTAGGTATTGCTAGAAGTATTGATTTGTGTTTTTTTTTTTTTTTTTTACTCTATATTAAAATCGCAAGTTTCTTGTTTATGTTAGTTAATTAGTTAGGATACAATTAATTATGGTACTTAATCTCTCATTTAAAGTTTGTGTGACTGCAACCTGTGTATATTTTTGTGTGGCTTTACTTTGTTTATAGTGTTTTTTCTCCCTCTCTCTTTATTTCTTGTGTAGCTTTACTTTGTAGGTATATAGTGTATTTTTTTCTGTTTATTTCTATTATTGTATTTGTATTCCTAGTGTTGCCGAAGAGAAGGCCTGATGGCCTTAACTACACCAGAATAAATAAATAAATATAAATAAATATTTACAGTTCCTAAAAGTAGAGATCACTTACTCGTCGCCACACCTCTGGAAGACGACGGATGCCGTCCACAGCGCCACTTTGCTGTATGCTCCTAATTGACTGCCCTGCCTGTTTCCAAAGCGCACCCCTCTTATTGGTTCTTCCATCTTAAGGAAAAAGGTCGTAGTCGCAGCGATTCATATCCGGAGAATACAGAGGATGCTCTAGAATTTCCCAGTTCCACCTGTTAAGTAAATTAACCACTTGGTCAGCCACGTGACAACGAGCACCACCATGAAGCATAATGGGATGGATATTCAAGAGCTTTCGGCGCTTTCGGTGGTCGTAAATGGTGGCCCAAAAGGTGACTAACATGCAGCATCCACGAGCATTTCAACTGAACATAATGACTGATTAATAATGCTTGAAGCAGTAATTAGGAGAGGGAGAGACCGATTTATTAGCGAAGTGATACCTCCATATTTTTATTACATGTATTCGCGGGGATGTTCTGGCGACTTCGTTAGAATTAGCTTCCCACACAGGTGTTTCGTCACTTGTCAGCATCGGACAGATTTAGGGCCACCTTGAGCGGGGTCGTATAGAGACTCGATGAAGCATAAAGCCCTAAAGTTAGACTGGACCCGTGGGAAAGATACTGCCAAGCTTGGGTTTTCCAAAGAACGGGTATTCTTGTGAGATATACAAACTAATTAGATGTTATGGGAAATCCAAAGTTTAAATTTAGAGATGACATATTTCGCGCCCAATAAGAAGAGATCTTGGTCCAGCTTATG
The DNA here is from genome assembly GCA_025594305.2 of Periplaneta americana. Taxonomy (NCBI): domain Eukaryota; kingdom Metazoa; phylum Arthropoda; class Insecta; order Blattodea; family Blattidae; genus Periplaneta; species Periplaneta americana. The sequence goes on along the minus strand of JAJSOF020000013.1, from coordinate 164,208,186 downwards.
AGGTCACTTTGGACCAATAGGGAATAGATTTTAGGCCAGTTAGTGACGTAGTTTTTAACCAATAGAATAGTTAGTTTTAGCGTAGGATAGGTTTTTATAAATAAGGGTGACGGGGAGCGGAGATGACGACTACTATTCCGCTTCGGAGCGGAGATCATCAAAAACTACTTTACATCGTGTCGGCAGCCCTACATACAGGGCAGAATAACTACCTCGTTTGGTGTCGACAGGACTACTATTTCGCTTCGTGTCATAGTGTACTGGACAGAGTATTGAATTTGTAGTATCGGATAGAGCTTATTCAGAGCCGCCATAGAGTCGATACAAAAGGCGACCAACGATTGAATTATATGTCAGCCGGAAATACATATTCTAGGGTTTACCAAGTGGATACTACAATAAACTTATAGTTTTGAAGTTTACGCTGCCTTTTATTTAAGTAGCCGGCTTGGTATTATTCCCGACATCGCCCTATACCACAACAGTACCTCGGCTACCCTGAGTGAATCTCACGCAACATCGAGACGCACCCACCCTAAAATGGCGCCCAACGTGTGGTCACAATAACCACTCACCCTCACATGGCGTCCAACGTGGGAACTCAATAACGACATTCCACCCACAAATGGCGCCCAACGTGGGGCCGCAACAACGATTCCACCCACAAATGGCGCCCAACGTGGGGCCACAATAACCACTCACCCACAAATGGCGCCCAACGTGGGGCCACAATAACCACTCACCCTCAAATGGCGTCCAACGTGGGAACTCAACAATAACGACATCCCACCCACAAATGGCGTCCAACGTCGTTTCGAAGCGACATGCTTCATCGTCAGTCTCTTATCCCCACCAAGAAGATTATAGCTATATATATACAAGAGTGGCTCACTAACTCTTTCACCTCCAAAATTCCGTATGAAATATTCAGATATACACAACTCGACAATTACAAGTTAAATTACATCGAAGGGGACATCTGATACACGTAATATAATTTTTTGTACATGAAATAATTTTCAAGACATTACAGTCAACTTTTTTTTTTTTTTTTTTTTTTTTTAATAGGAACCAACTACAGTACTTTAACACTTCGAAGTTTTTAAAGTTTTAAAATGTTACTCTTAGCATATTCTATAGAAGTAGGGTATGTACAGGGTTGTCAGATTCTCTCATCAGGAATCCAGAACTGCGTACTGTGATACTGCGCACCTTAAACGTGACTACATATTTTAATTAATTCAATTTGCTATATAACGATTTTTTTGGTATCATGTACTTCAAATAATTATATAGGGCCGGTATAATTTGTTAATTTTTTTTCTAGATTATGAAATTTCCTCTAAATGATTGATCAAATCTGGGAAATTATGCCATATTATAGCCTGATCTAATACAGAAAAAATGAACGTTACAGTGTTTAAATCCTATTAATAATAAATCAACTTACAAAGAAAGTAGATACATACTATAGTATACTTCAGTACAACCCAATAGGAGGCGTCAAGTGGCGTTAACGGCGACGTTGGACATAGGTTCGACAGGGTCTTAAAAATTAATAAGAAACGTTTAAAATAATTTTATATAAATGAGCACAATACTGAATTTTTCAAATTTGTTTGATATTCCGGGATAAATGTAACTCAATCCAGGACACAGGACACACTATTAAAATCCAGAACAATCCGGGAAATCTAGGACGTCTGGCAACCCTGACTATGTATCTCATTTTAAATTTGAGTCAAATTCTTCTTTTTCGCATCTTTTACCATCACAAGAGGTTTTCTTATTATTGTCCTCCTTCCGTAAATATGGAACAAAAATGATGTTATGGAGATTGTTTTCACAATTTATTGTCATGTTCAGAAATGAATGGTTTTCCCGCGTTGAGTTCGTCAGGGCTATCTGTATCAATTGGCTGAGCTCATTTCCTGGTTAATAATTTATTTTCAAATTTCTAAGATTCTTTACTTAGCCTATGTTTATAACAAATAAATGGTGTAAAGAAAATGTTTTCAAAATAATTATTTCCTTTAAATTGTAACTTATTTTACAACTTAGCCTATACTTCTGTATTGCTGAACCTGTAATTATAATTTTAAAATGCAATGTAATTAACTTTGTACAGTTTAAAACGTATGTAACTGGGTGATTTTTAATTTTATCATCATAACATTTTATATACAAAAATTGTTGGAAATAAGTCAACTAATAATATGCCAGTGTTTTAGAAGAAAGCGTGGTGTATAGAATATAACAAACTTTTTTTAATGACACTTTGCGTTAAGTTTTGCACGTATTATGGAATATGCTTTAAGTTGTATATTTGAAAATGAACTTTTTTTTTTCAAATTGTGTAAATTTTAAACCAAAAAGCATTCGGTTTATTATTTATATATTTTTAAAGTGTTCCATGACAATTATTAATCAAATTGTAACACAAATAAAACACTTCACACTCTTTTATAAGAGATTCTTTAAATGAGATCCATTCACAACCAACCAATGTCTCAGTCTATAAAGGAATCTTCCATTGTTTTTCTCTCAATCACAGGACAATTTTAACTTCGGCGGATTTAGGTCAGGTGATCTACCCGGTTATTCAATTTGTCCTCTTCTTTCGATCCATTGCAGAAAACATTTCGTTGATGAAAACCGTTACTTACAGTACATCCCTAAATACGCAGGAGCATAATCTTCCTGAAACTGGATGTTCTTCTAAAGGACAGCGTGAAACATGGTTGCAGGTTGTAATAACAAAATCACGCGAAAACTCCAGATACTTATAAGAGTTCAAATTTCCTTTCATAAAAAAAAATATTTTTGTTGTTTTTCCTCAGCTGTCCCACACATTGAGTTTCTGAGAGTGCTGTGTGTACCAACCAATGAAAGCCACCGGCGTAGTTCAGGCGGTAGCGCGTTTGCCTGCTGATCCGGATTTGTGCTCGAAGTGGGTTCTATTTCCAATTGGACTGAATACATGGTTGGATTTTTGTCGAGGTTTTTCCGAACTGTAAGACGAATGTCACGTAATCTCATGGCGAATCCTCGGCCTCATTTCACCACATACCATAGTGTCGTCAGTGAATTGGAGACAAAGTGTGGAGCACAAATTCGGAGAATAGGCCTACGATAAGAATCTACAGGAGAGAATTTGAGACAATCTCTAAATTAATAATTTAATTAATAACTAAACAATAAATACACGGATAATATAAACTTTCACTTTCTCATGTTTAGTAGGCATAACTAAATTTACAACAAAAACAGCGCGAAAAAAGATTTGGAGCTCGAGATATACAGTATTTTGTAAATTCTACATTTACACAGTCTGCTTTCCATAGGTTAAACAATTGAGAAGACAGTGTAAGGATAAGCAAGCTCTGGCTTGAAATAAAGATGCATCTGTATCACTAATTAATTGAAGTAATGATCAGTATTAGAAGAAGATGATTACGATGGATTTACTCTCACCTCTCAACAAAACTATTTTTCCGGAAAAGTGTCCAACTAATATACAGAAACATTATATAGCCTACCACATAATTATTACAGAAGATAAATGTTATGACTTCAAGTTCCTAGGGACAGCTCCAGTTTAGTCCACGGAGTAGTTTAGTTTTCATGAGGAAAATAAGCAGGACTTGTACCTAAGCTGTTATACTGCGCTCTCTCTTGGCATGCATGGCAGGCTTAAATTCTCCTCTTTCCGAACAACATTGAATGCCAACGTTACCTGACGGACAAATGGGTAACTAAGAGGACACCAGAAGAGAATCAGTATGGAGGAGAGGGATTATTTTATTGGATGTTTTTTTTTTAACATAGAAATAACCAATTCTACAAACACATTAAATTTATAACTATATATCGTTATTTTATTTTAGTCATATATTACTCTAATATGCACTTATCTGTTAACTATGATACATTTTTATTATTGCTGTATGATGAACATAAATAAAACGACTGTTTACAAGAGATTAGCTATTTAGTTTCATTGAACTGCTTTAGCAACTTTTGCTGGCAATGGTTAGTGACACTGACTGTAATGGCTGCAGTGAGAGAGTTCTCATTTCAAAATTATTGGATACAATATTTTAGTTTTCGTCTTGTGTCTCGAATTTGTCACCGTGTTTATTAGAGCTGCATCGTTTGAAAGTATTGTAAAGAGAATTTTCATGATTTAGTAACAGTTTAAAGCTAACGAAATGACACCAGATAATGTATATTCTGTTTTATTAGTGGGACCGACAGATGTTCACAAATCATCATTACTTTTTCAGGTAAAATATTTATTACCGGTAACAAAAGTATTCCTAATCTTTGCCTGCAGTACATAATGTAACTTAATTTGTACGGTATTGAGTACAGTGATACAATATATCCGTTACAGTTACAATACTGTAACAATTTAACTTCCTGTTCAATAACATACTGGCATGTTAGAATGTCAAAAGAACTGACAAGAAGAAAAAGTAAATAAACATATTATGTCGTCCGCGCACTAAGATAGAATAGTGAATATAACATTCGTAACTCTCTCTTCACTGAATTATGATTGTGGATTTTGCCTTGCAGTGTGCTGTCCACTTCGCAGAGCAGGGCTGCAAAGTGCTGTATATCTCTTCCAACGCCCCCACAGCTCTACCGCCTCCAGTGCATGGGGTGTCGCCTCCCAGTGCTGCTGCATTGAGCAACATCAGGTTCATGTGAGTATTTAATGTGAATTTGCATCGTGCAAGTGACAGTAGCAGAGGAAGACAGCGACAGCATAACCGAGCAAGATTCATATAATTAGGTCTATAAAAACAACTTATTCAATGTAATAAAAAGATCAGTTGAAGTATTTTGTAATTAACTTGCTTTCCTATTAGAATACAAGATTGAATTGAGAAAAATACAATTCCTTGACGGAATCTATTTACTTCTGTCCCTCTCTGTTCATGCCATGTTTTCTTTAACTTATTAAATATTTATTTATCCGTAGGCCTATGCCTACCAAGGTTAGGCCTACAGTTGGAACACTTCAGGCAGAATTGAAGCCAGATATTCCGAACTCAGGCATGTATTAAAGAAGCTAATAGGTTAGTATGATAAATAATCCTTAATAAGGATATGGTTTAATACCAAAGATTCTCAGAATTTTATTCTCACAATGTTCATATTTCTATATACTAGGGCTGGATAAAAAGTAATCGCAACAGTTCGATATTTCTGACATGGCTTTATTCACAGGGGTACAACATTTACATACTTTCTATATAGTCGCCCCCTTATTTATTACCTTTTGCCAAATGTTTGGAAGGCATCGTACACCATCAGCGCGTCCATCTTTGTTGATGTTCCGTATTGACCGCTCTATAGCACGGATAAGTTCATCTCTGGTCTCTGTACCAGGTCCCTCACAGTGGTTCTTTCACTTTGGTGAAGAGATCGTAATTACATGGACTCATATCGGGTGAGTACGGTGGATGTTCCAGAATCTCTCATTGCCAGCGGCGCAAGAGGTCCTTGACAGCAGCAGCGGTGTGACTCCTTGCATTATCATGAAGAATGATGGGGTTCTGTACCACCAAGTGTCGTCGTTTTCTCATGAGGGCTGGACGAAGGTGGTGCTGCAGGAACCTCCAGTAGTAGTCCGTGTTTGTCGTCTGCCTTGGAGGTAGAGCATGGTGCAGTATTACCCCATCAATGTCATACGCCACAATGAACATCACCTTCACAGCACTTTATGTAGGGCGCACTTTCTTCGGACGAGAAGAACCTGGATGCTTCCATTCATTTGATTGACGTTTGAAGTTTGATTGGTTCGTATGAGCGAGCCCAGGTTTCGTCCAAGAAAGTCGTCATCTTTCCTTTGGTACCGGTCCAACAAGGCCTGTGCGACTGCATAGCGGTGCCATTGTTAAATCTCGGAAATTTCATGGGGTATCCAACGCCCTGTAATTTTGCTTTAACCCAGAATGTCTTGCAGAATGTGGAGCACAGTTTTCTGACATACTCTGACTTCTGCTGCTAACTCACGCGCAGTCCATCGGCGATTAGCATCGAACAGGGAAGCAAGGAGTTGAACTGTGTTGTCCTCCACATGGGGTCGTCCTGTACGGAGAACCTGAACAGCATTCCTGCCTTCCCGGAACGCTTTAACCCATCGTGCCACTGTGCGATATGGCAATACTGCATTGGCACATGCTTCATGCAGTCCCTGAAAACATTCTTGTGCACTACGACCTCCGTGTCACTTCAATTTTGGTCCAGGAACGTTGCTCTAGTTTTGTAAACGTGGTCTTAGGGCTCTCACACTATCCCTATGAAAGTCAACGTTCTATACACTGCAGTAGATTGACTGAGTACTGTCGCCGCTGGCTGCACTAACTCATCTAACAGTCCTTGTTCATATACACACAGCTGGCAGCTCTCGAACGCACCATCGTCACGTGACAGCACTGTTGCCATAACTTTTTATCCAACCTATGTATAAATATTTTTTCAAATCTACTATAAGCCTATTAGGCCTACGCCTGCATGAGCAGGACTTCATGGTGGCTCACTAGTCAGCCAAAAATTGTTCCTTGGGTTCCTAACCTTTGGTACCAACTTAAAAATAAGTCATTTTCCATGTCCCACCTTGTATTTCTGTTTCAGCAGTTTGAGTCTTTTTCTACACCATACATAATATGGAACCTGTCTTTGGATTATGGAATTTTAGGTGAGTTTCATTGCTTGTTCACATCGAGGCTATTCTATGCCCTCAGGTATCTCCCAACATGGCGGGACCTGGCACATCAGCTGTACAGCCTGCACCAACATGCTCACATGCCAGGCGTCTTGATCGTGGACAGTCTGGACCATTACTGCAGCCTCACAGAGGACCAGGCACGCGCTGCTCTTGTGTGTGCCTCATTGCTGGATGCTGCGTCAGTGTGCTCCAGGCAGTCAAAGAAGTCCACAGTGCTCCTTACGTCGCTGCGCACTGAGCTCAAGACATGTCCTCTCGTGGACCTTTTCTTCGCCAGTGTGGTGTGGCTCATAGAGGCAGATGCCGATGGCTCAGTCACCGTGTCCGATGCAGCCGTGCTACCGCGGCACAAGCCCCACATGAGGATGGTGTTCCATGCACGCAGCTGGGACACGGCTCTGGTGCTCGAGAAGATCCTACACCTGGTGAGTTAATGGTGTGTGTGTTGCATTGAAATAAACTAGTTGTTATGTGCTAATGACCTGTAGCTCACACTGATTATTTTGCTGAATAAAATGACAAATTTCTTTCTCGCGATTTTAATTTTTTTTATTTCGTGTGCGGTTACTGAAATGTGGAAAATTAGTCAATATACTCCTTAGCAGTTACCAGCCGAACATTTGCTAAAACTTGAGTTTTGGTTGAAGTAGCTTTCTTGTTATCATTGTATAACCTAGTAAAATATTAGCACAATATAAATTTAACTGTTGAAGCGATAGGACTGTACTTTAATACCATTTCTAATATTTAACCTCATGTTTGTACCATACAATTATAAATTTTATGGACAGTTACTAAAAAAGTCTTACTTCTAGAAGTTTAGAAGAAAAATTATAAATAAAACAAATACTGGTAGATAGACCGTATGGTTGTGAAACTTGGACTCTCACTTTGAGAGAGGAACAGAGATTAAGGGTGTTTGAGAATAAGGTTCTTAGGAAAATATTTGGGGCTAAGAGGGATGAAGTTACAGGAGACTGGAGAAAGTTACACAACGCAGAGCTGCACACATTGTATTCTTCACCTGACATAATTAGGAACATAAAATCCAGATGTTTGAGATGGGCAGGACATGTAGCACATATGGGCGAATCTAGAAATGCATATAGAGTGTTAGTTGGGAGGCCGGAGGGAAAAAAGATCTTTGGGGAGGCCGAGACGTAGGTGGGAAGATAATGTTAAAATGGATTTGAGGGAGGTGGGATATGATGGTAGAGACTGGATTAATCTTGGTCAGGATAGGGACCAATGGCGGGCTTATGTGAGGGCGGCAATGAACCTCTGGGTTCCTTAAAAGCCAGTAAGTAAGTACTAGTAGATAGACCTATTCCAAACATAAACTTGACAAAAAAAAAGCCAAAAGGGAAGGCTACATGCAATAGGAAGTTTAATGGAAAGATATGATCAGACGCGATTCTACCCTAAGTCTACATAGTCACGTATTCCTCCATGTTATATATTTACTGTGTATATGTATTTTTACTAATGGAAGGCACTTGATTGTCATGGTTCTAAGTTTCAAAGGCCTTCGATATAGTCACCAGCATTATGTAAACCTACAATGTGGTGCCAATTATGCGGAAGTCATCGGATACTGTTGGCACTGCCCAATCTGTTGATAGTGCGAAAAGAGCAATCCACTGCCTGAAGAATGTCTTCAACTGTTCGGAAGGAAATCCCGGGAAATGGTTCCTTCATCTTAGGGATTAGATCGAAGCCACAGGGACTTAAATCCGAAGAGAATGGGGATGGTAGAGCACTTCCCAGCCCAGATATTGAACAAGTCAGCCACAGCTCCTGCTGTATGCGCCCAAGCATTGCCATGCAGAATGATGGTGGGTTATGCATAAAGGTAGCTGTTTTCTTCTCACAGATTGTTTTGCAGTAGTACTGCACATTGACATTCTGCCTTGGGACAACAGTATGCTTTAGGGTAACGCCATCCAAATCGTAGGCAAGAATCACCATAGCTTTCACATTGGTGGGGTTCTACCTTCATAATGTGAAGCAGAGTTGAAGGGCTAACTCACGAATCGTGAAGTTCTTATTCGTCTCCACTAACGCGGACACTGTATGCACGTCTTCGTCACTTACTGGAAATGCAACGCAAGTCTATTGTAATCCTTAGTGACGCTGTCGTGCTGTGCAACCTCTAGCACATTCAATTTTTAACCAGCAACGTTGCTCCTGCTTCGAAAACATCGCAACTGACTCCGCGACAGCTCGCTCACAGCTGGTGTGTTCTTGTTATCACTGTGCACAGGGATGGAGTGGGAAGAGTGAGTTCATTTGAGGAAAGGTACGCATACAACTAACTTGTGTATAAATGACATTGTCTGGCTCCGTTGTAGCATTGTTGCCATTGATAAAAAAAATCATCTTTCGTATAACAGGCAGTTTAATAAATCCACCTGTAAAAAAATGGGAATTGACATGCCATTGTCCCACAGAGAATTTGTATTGCTAGCTATGGAGAAAAAATTCCAGATTTCAACAGGCAAATAGAAGATTTCGTTGCTACAAAAACAATGTGGGTTGGAATTTATATGAAGGAAATGAATTATCAGATAAACTTTCTTATGCTATGGTGTGTGGATAAGCTTCAGGGCTTCTACCGCGTTGTCTTGGTGTTGGTGGCTGACGTTTCGACTGCTGTGTTGTGGTCATCTTCAGAGCAGTTGTTGGATAAGGAAATAGTCTGCGAGCTCGTATATATCTGTGGTGTTTGGGTAAAGGGAGATAAGTCATAAAAATGAGTTCGGAGATAAATGAAAATTAAACTTGGAACCCTGATTACAAATAATTTTCTACACAAATAAAACACATCAACTGCTAGTATTCTTTGGTTTTTGCACACCCACTTGTATAATTTAACTTGTGTGTTCATCTGAGGAACAAAATTCCACCTGGACAAAAAAATGACTTACCCCTTTACCCGAACACCACAGATATATGGTAGTCTCGATGGGGGGAGTACTTGCAGTGATAGGTCGTAGGTTCTCCTTCTGGCATCTGATTGGTCCTTCGTTGTCCAATCCGGTTGAGGTCTGTATGAAGGGGAGTATTCATATTAAATATTATTTCCTTATCCAACAACTGCTCTGAAGATGGCCACAACACAGCGGTCGGAACGTCAGCCACCAACACCAAGACAACGCGGTAGAAGACCCGAAGCTTATCCACACACCATGTACACCAGCTGCGGAAGCCTACGCAAACACTTTTCTTATGCTATGCTTGAATACAAATTTTGTGGGCCCGTCCCTTTTAAAACTCACGAGTTGATGCTACGTATAATAATAGTTGTGATTGTAGTTTAAAAATGTTTTACTTAATTCGAGAATTTCAATTTGTTATAGTTAGAAAATTGCACTTCAAGTTATGTTACAATGTTATGTAATACCTTGTAGTAAATTTACTTGTATTTAGATGTTTGTGAATTACCAATGCATTCAGCTCTCAATTTTTACAGTTCACAGTGGTTATCAGAAATGAATTGGTTGGTTAACGTTTCTATAGAATTTATGAACTCAGCAAATCACTCCTCATTTCTCTTGCTGGGATTGCCAGATTTGGAGATGGGATATGAGGAACACCTTTAATCAACATTCAATTTCTTAAGGAGAAAAAAACCCTTTTCTTGAGTGTGTAAGGTGAGGTTCTGGCTGATACGTACGTCTATTACCAGGCAGTACATCTCACTTGACGATATGTGTCAGAGGAAGAACAATTGTTTGTATGCATCTGAAGTCTGATTAGTGTAATATGTAGCTAGTCGGCAATATATGCAATGGAGGGAGAAAGGAATTGGACACCCTACTCCATTATTTTTATTTTATTGGGTTATTTTATGACGCTGTATCAACATCTGAGGTTATTTAGCATCTGAATGATATGAAGGTGATAATGCCGGTGAAATGAGTCCGGGGTCCAACACCGAAAGTTATCCAGCATTTGCTCGTATTGGGTTGAAGGAAAACCCCAGAAAAAACCTCAACCAGGTAACTTGCCCCGACTGGGATTCGAACCTGGGCCACCTGGTTTTGCGGCCAGACGCGCTGACAGTTACTCCACAGGTGTGGACCCTACTCCATTATCTCCTGGCCTAGTTGCCTCATAAATGGTGCATTCTTGGTATCACTTGTGAGGTTCAGACCTGTCTTCGGACAGTTGACTAAACAACAAGATGAGAATACAGGATGGGAGGGTTATAAGTGCAAATGTTGTTAGTAGTAATCGAGAACACTGTTATGAATCAATATGTGCAATATTTTTCTCAATCTTCGAAAGTAAATTTTGTGGGGAAAAAATACGATGTTTTTAGATTCGCTAATATGCTACGATAATTATGGTTCATGACCTGTGAAGACCCTGTGTCCCGCAGCCTTTCATGCACAGCAACAAGCTTTCTTCTTTTGGGAATACGACGATTTGGAAATCTGTTACAATATACAGGTCTCTTGCCACATTGCAGATTCTCCAGTTGCTCCATACACAAGGTGGATATCAGTAAATCATCCCATTATGTAATGTGCTGGGTAGCTGGCCTGCGAGCAAATTGATCTGACAACACCTCACTGCTAGAACTGTATCTTGTGCAGTAATTTAAATAATGAGAAACAGAGTTTGCATACTAAAGCCGTTAAAAACACATTAGGTCCTGAAGTATGTGATTCATTTAAGAAAAAACTACTAGACAGTAAATATGCTACAGTGTTACATGTATTTTTTACAAACAAGTATCAAATTATTTGCACTTATACCCCTTGCAGTCTGTATATTACGTATTAACTAATAAAATTAATCATATTATCTTCTTCGTCTTCTTCCCTTCAAGTATTAGGCCAAATGGCCTGTTACGATCTCACAGTTGAATTTTCAATCCAGCGCTTCTTTGGACGACCAAGAGATCTCTTCCCGTTTGGACGATAGTGGAGCATGACTTTTGGGATTCTGTCTACACATGCGATGCAGATGATTTACCCAGTTGTTCTGATAATGTTTTACGTGATTAATTACAGGTTCTAGTCGTAATTCTTCCATTACAGCTTCATTGCGTTTGTGATCCCATTTCGTATATCCCGCTGTATATCTCATAAAATTCATTTCATTAGCCGTTATTCTGCTTTCGTCTTTCTTCCTCAATGTCCATGCCTCACTGCCGTAACAAAGTACAGGTCTCGCCAAGGTCTTGTAAAGGCGAATTCTAGTATGCCTTTGTACCAGGGAAGGTTTCATAATGTTGTTAATTATTCCCATTGTTTTGGCGTATTTAGAAATTTTCTGTGAAATGTCTACTTCATCGAAAAAAGATAATGTGTATCCGAGATATGTAAAAGAATTTATCCTTTCTAATATTTTTTAATCTAAACATATTTTGCTAGGCACAGGGTATTTTCCGCAGAAGGCCATAATTTTAGTTTTTTCTTTATTGATTTTCATATCATATTTAATTCCAATTTTGTTAAAATTAAAAATTGAACGTTGTAATTCATCTTCTGAGGATGCCAGACATATTATGACTTATGCATTATAAATTAAATTGTTTATTATAGTATAATCATAGGCTTACATACAATTATACTGCAAACTAGTCTTTCTTTTTGTACACTGCTCACTTGAAAATGCCACATTTAACAATTTTTTGTCTAACAAAATATTCTTGTAAAATCCACTACAATTTTCATCATTGTTGAATTAGTATAGACAAAGTTCATTTTTTATAAGGTTTGCAGTACTTCTATTTCTTTCAGCCATTCATTTTGTAGCCATTACTGAAAATATTTTCTCTGTATATGCACTTAGTGGGGAAATGTTTAGCAAAAACTTGATTATTACAATTATAATATTTTTGAAAAATAAAGAAGAAGAAATGACTGAAGATCATCTCATAACCTGTGAAGTTCTACTTGATGGATCCACCACAGAGAAATATTGGAGAGCAAGAATGCTAATGGCTTCGTTGCCAAAGCCCAGCATTAGATAACAACAACAACAACATATTTTTGAAAAATGAAAATAAATCATTTGATGCACAGTTCAAGACATGCACCATATGTGGAACAAAAAGAGCTAAAACCGTATTGATCCAAGTAAAATCGTACATCTGGCAACCTACATAACATGTTTCACAGACTATCTTGTTGCAAAACTGTGCATCACTGCTTTTTTGTGAAGAATGTTGAATAGTAAATCGTCTTAAGAAATATGTTCTGAAAAAAGTGATAGAAGAAACACAGAATTAAGACTGATCACACAACTGGGAATATTTTAAAACCCTTTAGTAGCTTCTCTTATTGATACAGCATTTTGAGCCTGGGAAAACATTAATTAATTCCAGTCAGAAGATATGATCTTGACATTGGAATTCCACCTTGTTTGAGTGTTTGTAAGAATATGTTTCGCTGTTACATGTTAATAGGTTCCCATCTAAAAAGAATTGTAATTGCTTGTTCTTAACATTCAGAAATTTAGCATGCTTATCTGGCTGAATTTGTGAGGGGAGTTAGCACTATTAACTTATCAGGTTCTTCCTTGCGTAGATTATATTCAGAACATCTGGTGACTTGATTGACTTTGATGAAAACGAGCAGTGTATTAATTGTCATGAATTAATATACCAAATGTCATGGCATTGTTTTCAGTTTCACTTAACAATGTGATGTCATCTTCAAAGAAAACACGTTACTTTGAAAATGGGCAAGATGAGATTTTTTTGTGAAACCAACAGTACGGTTAGGACAAAAATAAAAATAGGGACAGTTCCATTGAAAACAGGACATTTGTTGACTCTAAGTATAGGAGTAAGCAAGAGTGTAATATTAGTGACAGTTCTATGTAATTAGCATAAGTTTATTTTCATTCCACTCGGATGACTGTTAACAATATTGTTTGATATAAAATTATGTCGGAAAATACAGACTCGTCTTTACAATAAAAAGTGGTTATATTAACTAGCATGATGTTTGATGTTTCACTTGTACTGTTTGTGCTACTGGGAACACTAGTCGCCTCTGATCTGCTTCAACAGCACAAGTGAAACACCAACACTTACTGTTACTTAGGCACGTCACATGTTAGCACAGACTGAATGGAAGCAGTATATAGCAGCCTGTTTCATTTTACATTTATTTTACATTACATTTTTTTTAGATCTTTGTAAGGAACAAGCACAACTGTGAGAAAAATTTCAAATGGAAATAATCTCACCTCACGATTCAAGTTAAATCACGCACTGCTACATGATCCAGCCACTGGCAAAACTGAACCGAAAATTAAGTTTCGTATCTTGATGCAAAAGCTGTCACATTGCATATCTGTAACTTACTGTGAGTGAACTGGCTGTCTGGAGTTGTAATGTCACATAAACTTGGTGCACTGGACAGCACGAAATGACTCATTATTTATCAAACATACCTCAATAGTTAAACATTTTTTTTTTCCAAGCAGAACCTTCTATACAAGATGAGTCATAATTATGTATAAATTATTGCAGAGTATTCTATTCACCAAAACAAACATATTTTGTCATATAACGTATACATCAGCTGCTTGTCTGTGCGGATGACGTGAATATGTTAGGAGAAAATCCATGAACGATTAGGGAAAACACAGGAATTTTACTTGAAGTAAGAAAAGCGATAGATTTGGAAGTAAATCCCAAAAAAGACTAAGTATATGATTATGTCTCGTGACCAGAATATTGCACGAAATGGAAATATAAAAATTGGAGATTTATCCTTCAAAGAGGTGGAAAAATTCAAATATCTTGGAGGAACAGTAACAAATATAAATGATACTCAGGAGGAAATTAAACGCAGAATAAATATGGGAAATGCCTGTTATTATTCGGTTGAGAAGCTTTTGTCATCCAGTCTGCTGTCAAAAAATCTGAAAGTTAGAATTTATAAAACAGTTATATTACCGGTTGTTCTGTATGGTTGTGAAACTTGGACTCTCACTCTGAGAGAGGAACATAGGTTAAGAGTGTTTGAGAATAAGGTGCTTAGGAAAATATTTGGGGCTAAGAGGGATGAAGTTACAGGAGAATACAGAAAGTTACATAACACAGAACTTCACGCATTGTATTCTTCACCTGACATAATTAGGAACATTAAATTCAGACGTTTGAGATGAGCAGGGCATGTAGCACATATGGGCGAATCGAGAAATGCATATAGAGTGTCAGTTGGGAGCCCGGAGGGAAAAAGACCTTTGGGGAGGCCGAGGCATAGATGGGAGGATAATATTAAAATGGATTTGAGGGAGATGGGATATGATGGTAGAGAATGGATTGATCTTGCTCAGGATAGGGACCGATGGCGGGCTTATGTGAGGTCGGCAATGAACCTTCAGGTTCCTTAAAAGCCATTTGTAAGTAAGTAATGTATAGCCAATACTGCATTGTTATCAAAATATGGCAACATTGCGTTCTTTCAAAGCTAGTCTACCAATTATCCGTGGCTAAAACCGGAACTAACAGTCTGTGTTGTTTTGTGGTTAAAAAGAGATGTATTCATAGTTGGCCATGTCTTGTAGTCATGGTGATGTTTTGTTGATTCCTGATGTTCAGTATTGTAACTGAGATTAGTGTTATTTTTACTTTACTGAATTGCATAACATAACAGTTGACACTAATACAGAATGGGGGAACCATACACAAACAGTAAAATGACCGATATGATCTTGATTTACGGTGAAGTAAGAAATAATTCTGCTGCTGCTGCTTGCCTCTACAACACCAATTGTTAGTTCCGATTTTAATCACAAGTAATTGGTAGACTAGCTTCGAAATAACAATGCAGTATCGGCTATACATTTATATGACAAAATACGTTCGTTTTGGTTTATAGAATACACTGCAATACTTTATAGTACATATTTACGACTCAACCTGTATACACTGCTTCAAACTTGAAAATATTTAAAACAATACTTGACTTCAGAAGTCCCATACTGTAGCTGCATAATCTAAAGCAACATACCTTTGACTAGCGATACAGAACAACCACTGGCCTGAGTTGCCATGGGTAAGAAATTTTCTCATGAAATTTCGGTCAGTGTATGGGACTGATGGCCATCCAGTACCATGAGGAATTTGAGCGCTATAATGAGTAGTGTAATGTGATTTTGTATGCCAACCAACAGCTGAAGAAATCAATAGTGCTGATCACATGTTACCTCCATATTGGTTGGGTGATCATTCACCTCTCCTGAGCTGAGGTTGTAGACATGAGACCAGCAGTTGGCTGCATGGCCTAGCCCTCCATGGCTGTCACGTCCTGAATTTAATTTAATTTTATTTTATTTCACAAACAGATTCTCACGTGGTTATGGTTCAGACACGCACAAACATCAGCGGAATCAAATGTTCAAAAGTGACTCTGCTTGTTTACTGCAAGAGGAGGTCATACAGGGTCATCGCTTACACATGAAACAGATCTACAATGAACCCTCTCCCATCCTGACATGCCCCTTCCTTCTCTAGAACATGATCCTATTGAACGAAAGACAGTATAGCATCAAAGAGATTCAGTAGGAAGTTGTGTTGGGCAGTGTTGCTGTTTGATAAATATGGACACTTCCTACCAAGTCTTCATGTCTCTCTTGCCAATCTAAATCCTTTCATTTTGACTCACGGAATTGTTTGGAATGTGGCAGAGCAGCTGCTATATACACTGAGCTGTATCTGACAGGACTAGCATTGTAAGGTCCAGGGGCAATCTGTAAACATTTGTTTGGCAAATAAGTCTGCCTGTGTCTGCCATTGCTTGTTCCCTACAAAGATGTCGAACTGAGATTCGTCTAATTCAGGCAGTATCTGGTCGCAGAGACTAGTTAGCTCATGTTCTTGTACTTGGTGAACAAGTTGTAGAGCACACGCAGCGTTGACTTGAGGTCCAGGTTGACGATATCTGCAACAAGATCACATGTAATATTTTAATTCGTTATGTAGGGAGAGCATTAGCCGCAGACCATGTTCCACAACAACTTATAGCAAACATATACAATATCTATAAAACAAATCTAATTGCAGTAAGATGTGACAATAAATTATCGCATTGGACAGAAATTCATACAGGAGTAGACAAGGCTGCGGCCTTTCACCGTTGCTGTTCATTATTATATGAATCAAATAATTAGAGAATGGAAACAATTGCCTCATGGATATATACAACTCAATAGACATTTACAACTAGATTCATTACTTTTGCAGACAATTTAGCTCTGGTGGCATCCTCAGAAGATGAATTACAACTTTCAATTTTTAATTTTAACAAAATTGGAATTAAATATGATATGAAAATCAATAAAGAAAAACTAAAATTATGGCCTTCTGCGGAAAATACCCTATGCCTAGCAAAATATGTTTAGATTCAAAAATATTAGAAACGATAAATTATTTTACATATCTCGGATACACATTATCTTTTTTCGATGAAGTAGACATTTCACAGAAAATTTCTAAATACACCAAAACAATGGGAATAATTAACACCATTATGAAACTTTCCCTAGTACAAAGGAATACTAGAATTCGCCTATACAAGACTTCGGCGAGACCTGTACTTTGTTACGGCAGTGAGGCATGGACATTGAGGAAGAAAGATGAAAGCAGAGTAATGGCTAATGAAATGAAATTTATGAGATATACAGCGGGATATACGAAATGGGATCACAAATGCAATGAAGATGTAATGGAAGAATTACAACTAGAACCTGTAATTAATCACGTAAAACATTATCAGAACAACTGGGTAAATCATCTGCATCGCATGCATAGAGATAGAATCCCAAAAGTCATGCTCCACTATCGTCCATACGGGAAGAGATCTCTTTTTTTTTTTTTCCGATTCATTTGAAAACCGTAACAAATGTTACAGAAGGCACTCATACATGAGTTTTATATTTACCTTCCTCCCTTTTCAATAATGGTATTGCACAACATTACTAAAGAAAATAAACTGTAGGCCTACTAATCTTAGATTGGTATGGTGGCAACCACAGAACCCCAGCGATGCAGCTGAGTGTATTGTGGGACCCATATAATGATGTTAGAACAACAGAACTTGCAAGGCAGTGTCCACATGTGTCATTTGTTTGTTCCCCCTTTTTAACTTAAGTTCTCTGTTTGTTTTCTGAAAGTTCGCATTTTGATAGTGAGTTTTACTTTTATTCATCCTTTCGAAAAATTTATGATACCTATAGACTAAAGGCTATAAGATTGTTTCTTACATAGTACCTTACGCATAACCTTGAATTTACATTTTAATTGCATTAGTATAGAAAGTATTTGATACATTTATTATCTTTTTATGTGCATTTTTGCTGGTGTCGCAACAGTGTGACAGTACCACTCCTCTGACTATATTTTTGTGAATGATTTCTGTAAAACCACGATTACATGCACATAATTTTTTTTTAACTTGAAACAGTACGTGCTTTATAATATCTGACATTATTCATACAGTAAATAATTTTTTTTAGTAGGTTATTTTACGACGCTTTATCAACATCTTTGGTTATTTAGCGTCTGAATGAGATGAAGGTGATAATGCCGGTGAAATGAGTCTGGGGTCCAGGACCGAAAGTTACCCAGCATTTGCTCATATTGGGTTGAGGGAAACCCCAGATTAAACCTCAACCAGGTAACTTGCCCCAACCGGGAATCGAACCCAGGCCACCTGGTTTCGCGGCCAGATGTGCTGACCGTTACTCCACAGGTGTGGACTATAGTAAATAATATTTTAAAATTTATGTCGACTTTTATCATCCAGTCTGCTGTCGAAAAATCTGAAAGTTAGAATTTATAAAACAGTTATATTACCGGTTGTTCTGTATGGTTGTGAAACTCGGACTCTCACTTTGAGAGAGGAACAGAGATTAAGGTTGTTTGAGAATGGCGGGCTTATGTGAGGGTGGCAATGAACATCCGGGTTTCTTAAAAGCCAGTAAGTAAGTACATATATGTCGAAAATTTTCCTGCTGTCTGAAAGTATTCTGTCTCTAATAATTTTAAACAAAGTTAGGGAAAGAGAGTACCTATATAAAGAGAAACAGTATATTTAACAATAAAATTACTGCTAATATGTTTTAGTAATCCTTTGTTTCTCATAAAGGATATCAGTTTTTGAAGTATTGTATGACTAGAAAAGAGCTGACATAATATACTCCCTGCTGACTTTGCACTGGACATACCTTCAGGCCTGGCCTTGGGCTTGGCAAGTCCCACGTCCTGCATCAGTTCAAATGCGAAGTTCACATTGTGCACCTTTTGGTCAAAGTCTTGCGGTGTGAGGTGAAAGCTGTACAAAGGCACGAAGAAGCCCTCCAGGAGCCCCATGAGCAATGTGAGGTACACGCCGTCATGGAATTGTGTGTCAAGATCCGATACTTCCAGGTTCACCTTGTTGAGGTGCTTGTTGACAAATGTCACCAGTGACTGTAGGCAGGAACACACAAATGACATTAACAAGTTTGTCCATAAAAGGGATAAAACTTTAAATTTACAGTTCAATACTAAAATAAATCATAAATGGAAGAAGACAGGCATTAATTCAGCATAATTTAACTTTGGTTGTGTATTATGTGACATATTAATATTGTGATTGTTAGCAAAGCTACAGAATTGATATACAGTAGAACCCCGATTATCCGTCACCCTATTAACCGATCGCTGGGTTATCCGATTATCTTTCTCTTCCTTTTTTGCAGACACATTACATAGTCTGTCTTCTTCATATGTATGAAGTACTACTATACGTTATATTAGTACCAGTACGTATTTTTTTCTAGAGTATGTTATTAGTTATTACGAACCTTGACACTTACACAGTATGATCTGCTGTTAGAGTTTTTTTTTTATTTTTTTTTATTATCCAATTTAATAAATCCTATTTCACCCTGAGGTATATTAGGGTTATAGTTGGCATCAAAATACATATTTTATAACCAAAAAACTATAGTAAAATTATAATATAAAATTGTGGTTACAGTTACAATTCACATGAATTATGTAGAAGAATGCACCTTAATGAAAGAATGGATCCTGTTAAAAAGATTAACGAGATGTTTGAGGAATAATCAATGCAAAAGATATACAAGAATGTCTAACCGTTTCAGAATAAATACACGACCTTAAAAAGATAAACAATAGTACATTAATATAACAAAGTTTGACTTTCACTTTCAAATTAATACTTAATTCATGAATAATGGAACAGTTAAGAGTAATAAAAGGATATTACAAGCAATGATTTACGGTTACAAGTTACATACGTGATTCAGGAACAAGTACAATAATTAAAATAATAACACAAGTAATGACTTATAACTAACTAATAACGAAATTCTTGAAGGGCAATATATAACAGTAGGGCCAATAGTAGGGGCTGTTAGAGTTGCTATATAAAATATATTCCATGAGTATCAAAAGAAAACGTGTTGTGCTAAGTACCTAAAAAAAAAACGCAAATAATTGAGTGGTTCGAGGAAATAGAAACTGTGGCTCACTTCGCATCAGAGTACGAGACTGATGTTACAACTGTGCGCGATTTAATAAAAATTAACAATAAAGTATATAAAGTATGTAAATCTACAACATGAGACCTGTATTATTCCTATGTTTCCACAGCCATTACAAGGAATTTCCTTGCCCCTTAAAAACCCGTCGTTGACAACCAGATTTGAATCAGTGAACTTCTGATTCACTATCTAGCGTGTTAAACACAAGACGGAGGAAATTAAGAAATGCAATTATTATTCACTTAATTTACGAAAATATTTTATGGTACGGATTATCCCATTTTTTCGCTTAACCGTTCAGTCCACCCCCTTCATTACCACGGATAATAGAGGTTCTACTGTATTTCTCCTGATTCTGATCCCACCAAAACTGATTCTGAATCGGACTCTATAGCTCCGAGTTTACTGCTACAGTAAAACCCTGTTAATATGCTTGTCAAAGAACTGTGGCCTTAAAGCATTATAAGCAGGAAATGATTTATGAAATGGGAAAAACAATTTAGACATCGCTTCATAGGAACATATTATATTGTGCATTAGTTACAGTGCAAAATGGAAATAAGAGATCATTTCATATGAGAAAGTCTTTGATTGCTGTTTGCCGTGTGTTTGTACTGCTATTATGAATGATAATTTTTTCTGTGTGGTTCAAGTAACTACAGATAACTTCACTTGATACACTGCTAGGAGCAACACTAATGTAATTTTTCAGTTATAGACAGAGATTTCTGCTTTGCCATTTTGCACTATCAGACTTACTGCACACTCCACAGAATTCAAAGCATAACTAAATTTTACAGATAGGACAGGAATGTAGGCCTATTGACAGGGAGATTTTTGAGTGTTAAAAAATCCTTTCATACAAAGGAAAGTACCAACAAATACATCTTGGAACGGTGCTGACTGGAGGGTTTTTTCAAGTATAGGATGAAATTTCTTTCTTGCTCTCGTGGGGCAATGACTCTTAGTTCAGTCACATAACATATGTCTTCACCATGCTTTTAAAACATTACAAGTTCGCAATTTATATGGAATTTTTTACTCATTGCCGATTGAAAGAAAAAACACTACAAGCCGGATTTGGAAGCATTACAAGAGGGTAAAATTATGCAGCATTATATATGAAATGTCCAGGAACCATAATTTAAAAGGAGCGTAATAAATGGGATAGCATTTTATATGGGAGCATATTAACGAGTTTTTACTGTATTTTCTCTTTGTAAGCTCAAATTATCAAGAAAACGGAACTTTGTTTTTCAGGAACTGTTATTGAAAGAAATTATATAAATTTAGTATTTGATGAATAATTTCAAGGAAAAATTGTTCCGGGATCGATACCCGGCCCCGGAAAAATTTTTCCTTGAAATTATTCAAACCTGCTTTACAGGGAGCTTCTACCTGAAAGCCAGATTTGCATAATACATTTGTTACTGGGAGTACATTAACAGAAAGCCACAATTTAAGTCACACAGCATTTGTGTGCACTCATAGTTGAGATCTGGCGTCTTGTCAGCTCATTTGAGTTGTGTGGATACAAAGGAAAAATTGTGACTGTGTCGTGTATGGTTCCTGGAGTAGCTCAGTCAGTAGAGCGTTCGCGCGCTAGGCGAAGGGTCCCGGGATCGATACCTGGCCCCGGAACAATTTTTCCTTGAAATTATTCAAACCTGCTTTACAGGGAGCTTCTACCTGAAAGCCAGATTTGCTTAGTATTTGATGCTTACGTAAATTTGGCCACTTTGTTGTCTTCAATTTCTTTAATGTGTAAGCATAAGAAGAAATTTGTACTCAAACCACTACCGTTTCAATGAATATGTACTAAGAATAAATAACAAGAAACCCCTCAAAACTCTTGGCTTTGTCAGTCACAAATACGACTCCATCATTACTAGGATTTGAACCCAGATCCGTAAGTCAGTGCTCTGCCAACTGAAGACATTTTAATGTAAATATGAAGTAACGAGTCCCACCTTCTTAACAACCTGCAGCTTGTCAGGAGCGTGGTCAAATAGGGTGTCAAATGCATCCCTCTCACAGCGCATGCCGAGGTCGTCGTATGTGGAAGTGATCTCCTCCAGCACAGTGCGGTGACTCAGAGAGCCATCCCTCTTCTGTGAACAGAAGTACGTGGTTAGGAAAAGTCTCTACCAAGTGGCAAGAAGCAGAGTGTGAACAGCTTTGTACCTGCACAACCACCACCCCAACTGCAACGTTCTCAGGCAGACGCACGGGGGCACGGAAGTGGCGGGCCAGCGCCACCAGCAGGTGCAGGATGGCTACGATATTCTTGGAGTGCACACTCTCCACACTCCACTTGTGCTGCGTCCAGCGTGGCAGATTCAGCACCTGTACAACACAAGGACGTGTCACAGTTCAGCCAAATGTGTAGTTACGAGGCGTGTTCTTAAAGTAAGTTCCGTTTTCAATTATAGCCGTCACATCGCTGCAATCGTTATTTTGCGCATACGTGTTTTCTTCTTCAGTCCTCAGGCAAGCTGTACATGCAGTTTCAGAGCTTCAGTCCGTGTGTGTGGTTAGTTGTGATCAGTTGAAATGTTTAAAGTGATCAAGCACCCCGCCGACTGTGAGATGCAGTCTGTTATCCATTTCTTGAATGCGAGAAACATCAAACCAGCTGACATTCATCGTCAACTTTGTGATGATGCCATTAGTGATGGAATGGTCAGGAGATGGCCACACACAGCTCTCGAAATTTGGCTGGGAACAAATTGACCATTCCCCCTACAGCCCGGATTTGGCTCCAAGTGACTTTCATCTCTTCCTGCACCTCAAGAAATTCCTTGGTGGTCAACGTTTTGATGGTGACGATAAAGTGAAAACAGCAATGCGGTAGTGATTCGCATCGCTGGCAGGCGAATTCTGCAGTGAGGGGATAGAAAGACTTGTGCCACGACTCGATAAATGCCTCAATAATGGTGGAGATTATGTTGAGAAGTAATTAAGTGTGGGGAATACAACGCAACAAAAATGGTTTGTAAATATCTTCCCGTTTACTTACTACATCCTTTTGGAACTTACTTTAAGAACACGCCACGTAGTTTCTTTTTTTCTTTTTATTTTTATTCTTGTCATTTGAGAAAGTATATCGATTTTGATATTTCCGCGAAAATACAGGTTTTCAGCATTTCTGATAACGAAATATTTTCTAAGGGCATGCCACCTATGTGTCTATACATGGTGGTTTCTCCTGAATTATTTGACAGATTTTGTTCATATTCAGTCTCTAAAAGCATCAGAAAGGTGTAGTTACAGGTCTTCTGCATAATTTCAAAATATGAATAAAACAAAATTAGTAGAATTCAGAATATAAACCTGTAAGACATACAAATATCTCTGAAAACATTGAATTAATGAACTTTAGATCTGATGAATGTGATAATGAAATACATATTTATGAAACATTGCCGTGATGTGCATGATAAGATAGTCTCCGGCAGTTATTTGTGCGCTTTCAATCTGATACCTCCAATTGATGCCGCAACAATTTTCCTTTGGACAAGACAGCAGGTTGTGTATGTGTTGTGGCGTAGACATACACTTTCCGTTGAGCATTCTTTTAATTGGATCACGTAGTGTTTCGAATCCGAGTATTTTTTAAATAAGTGTGTAATTTTTTGTTTATTGTCTTATTTCTTTGGCTTTATTTATTTATATTTTTTTTTTTGAAGTGCTGCTTTAGCGGACAGATTTTTTTCTAATTTGAAATTCATAGCACTTATGGAAAAGCGTGTTAGTTTTATGTTATTGATCAAATTAATGTCATTAAATTCAATTATTGCGAAATCTACAGCAAAAGTGAAATTTTTCAATAGCTCATGTAAACAATTATAGTTCTCCTATAAACATTCCTTTATTCACAAATAATTACTGCCAATTAGTCTAATGGATTTAGTTTAACGTAAAATATATTGAATGGAATTTCAGAATGGAACCGAAGAAACATGTGGTATGAGTGTGTTAAGGTTTACTGTATAAAAATAATTTATTCAGGCTCTTCATTACCTTTAACTCTGGAAAACACTTTTACATAATATTCATGAATATGTTCTATTAGAACATAATATAATAGTAATAAATATACCGTAACATAATAATAATAATAATAATAATAATAATAATAATAATAATAATAAAAGACAAAATTTAAAGTACTGATAATGTAAATTGTAAACAATTTTAATAATAACCCCCTTGAGAAAATTCTGCTACTTCAAACTGAATGAAAGAATTTCCATGTGTTGGATACCCGCTTCAGTGGCATTTTATCCTACTGACAACTACCGCCAGTCCTGCCGGTCGGTCGGTCGGCTGACTGATCGTCCTTGAGAACTCCGTCCTTCGATTGTCGCTTCCCCTCCAAATCCCTGCATCCCTCCATATACCCCTTCTACCACCTACAGTAGTACCGGAGATCACCGGAGGAGAGCTTATTTGTAATCTCCAATTTCTCCAGCAGTTGTATTCGTTCTGGTGAGCAACACTACTGTGATGAGTTGTTAGTCGGTATATAAAACATATTTATGTGCATATAACTTTATTTATGTTGGTCATAATGGTAGGAAATATTTCGTTGCAATGTCGTGCAAGATCTCATCTACTGAATTTTGTCTTGAGAAATTGGTGGTTTACTAGGGTCATATAAAAATGTAATGAGTCATACATAATAAAAATTGTATAATATTTTGTAGTTGGAATAGAATATTACTTTTTACTGAAATATTTTTAATGATAAACTAGCCCATTAAAAACATATATTTAATATTCTAACAGTAATTTTATTAAATAATCAAGTAAATGCAACATAGTTATCCTACCCTTATTTAGGCGAAGTTTTGTGAAGTAATAAGTAATATAATTTGTCACCTGATTAGTTTTTTCCTCCTGAACATCTTTGTTCAAAGTACAGGTAATTTCAACCGACAATTACTCTAAATATGATCGTGAAACTTCTATGAAGAGTTCCCAGTGTAAACGCATTTTCTTGGGAAGATGGGGAGTTAATTGATTTTCATCTGATGCAGATTTCATGAATATATTCTCGTAAAAAAAAGTGTAAACAAATTCATATAGGCTATTGGAAACTGAGTTGTTACCAGGAGTGACCACTCCCACCACTCACTCTGTTTGTTGCAGAAAGGACAATGCCCAACTTCTGCTTCTGGCCCTCCTCAGACTGTGTAACTTCAGGTACATCTAGCTTCTCTCCCGTCAGCTTTTCTGTGAACCCAAGAGTAATATAAACATTTCAGAATATTAGGCAGCAATGATGTTCAAAGTTCACATGGTATAGCATAATGTGATGTGTGAAAATTTGTTGGTGTGCCTCCAAAATCCACTATGTGCATTTAAACAGATTTTTCAGGAGAGAGAAAAAAAATATTTTCACTTTTAGTTTCCTTTACTTTCAAAACTATTTTCGGTATAATTTCAATCATTATATGAAAAATGGTGAAAGTATACCAAAAGTAACTTTGAAAAACAAGGGAAATGAAAGTGAAAATGTTTTTTTTTCTTGTGAAATTATACTAAAAGTAGCTTTGAAAATCAAGGGAATTAAAAGTGATATTTTTTTTTTCTTGTGAAATTATACTAAAAGTAGCTTTGAAAATCAAGGGAATTAAAAGTGATAATGTTTTTTTTTTCTTGTGAAATTATACTAAAAGTAACTTTGAAAATCAAGGGAATTGAAAGTGATGTTTTTTTTCTTGTGAAATTATACTGTAGCTTTGAAAATCAAGGGAATTAAAAGTGATAATTTTTTTTCTTGTGAAATTATACTAAAAGTAACTTTGAAAATCAAGGGAATTAAAAGTGATTTTTTTTTCTTGTGAAATTATACTAAAAGTAGCTTTGAAAATCAAGGGAATTAAACTAAAAGTAGCTTTGAAAATCAAGGGAATTAAAAGTGATATTTTTTTTTCTTGTGAAATTATACTAAAAGTAACTTTGAAAATCAAGGGAATTGAAAGTGATAATTTTTTTTTCTTGTGAAATTATACTAAAAGTAGCTTTGAAAATCAAGGGAATTAAAAGTGATGTTTTTTATTTTTTTTTTCTTGTGAAATTATACTAAAAGTAGCTTTGAAAATCAAGGGAATTAAAAGTGATAATGTTTTTTCTTTCTCCTAAAAATCTGTTTTAATGCACATAGCGGATTTTGCAGGCACAGCGAAGAATTTTACTTCTGGAATGACCTTGTAGCATTTCATATGTCGCAGTTGGGCAGAAGCATGTAGGTAGACATGTTTCTGCTAGTATGTGTACGAACTGCAGCTCATGATATAGTGAGACATGTCAATGTTCTAGCTTTGGTGAAAAATTAGCAATTTGGAGCAGTGCACTTGTATAGAGATTTGTGTAATGGTAGGCAAAAATGCTAGCGCAACGTTATAGCTATTAACAATAGCTTATGCTAAGGAAGCTACGAAAAAAATCACACGTCTTTGAGCAGCATAAGAGGCTGAAAGGAGGGGCAAGAAAATTTGAATGACAATACCAGACGAGGACAGCCAAAAACGGAAAGAACAGAAGAGAATGCGCACGAAGTGAAGTGAGAGAGGCAATTATTAAGCATGGCTGAAGAATTAAAAATGAACAGGGACACAATGAGATAAGTAATGAAAATGCGAAAAATTTCTGCAAAGATGGTGCCTCGAATCTTAACAGATGATCAGAAACAAAGTAGGCTTGAAATTGCAACAGATCTTTCGGCAATTGAACAATGTTTACCGGGGTAATTGGAACCTGATATTTTCAGTATGATTCAGAAATAAAGCACCAAAGCACAAGTGGAAAACACCGAATTCACTTCAACTGAAAAAATACATGTATGTCATGCTTGCAGTTCAAGCTGTGCTTGAATGTTTTTTTTTATCAAAAGGGAATAGTTCATCACGAATTCATGAACAGGGACACTGCTTAACCAACAGTGATATTTAGGAAGAGTAAGGGATGTCGTTCAAAGGAAGAGATCTGAACTGTAACCTGATAACTGGATTCTCCATCATGACAGTGCCCCAGCATGTGATGGGTTCCATGTTCATGGCTTTCTGGCAAAGAAATTAATTACAAAATTGAACCACCCATCCTCTTCACCTGACTCAGCCTCTTGTGATTTTTTGCTCTTTCAGAAACTGAAATCTGCCTTGGAAGGTCGAAGATTTGCAGACATTTCTTACATTTGTTCATACCCATAAAAATGTTAACACTCTGATTCAATTAGCTTAAGTTCGTGAAAAAATCATTCGCGAAAATCGGATGTCTCTAGTAATAAACTTAAGAATTTTAAGTAAAGCTTCTCGATGCTGAACAGAAGAGGAGAACGAGTAAACGATTCTCTCCTCTGGAAAAGTTACACATTGGTTGTAGGTGTTGTCATATCTGCTGTCTGCATTAAAGGTAGGATATTCAGGGTGGAAATAAAATAGCCTTACAGATTTTCAGAGCAAATAGCTCATGTTGTATGTAACAAAAAACTACCCATATTGGTGGAAAGTTCATAGTTTTTTCCCCCTCAGTAAAAAAAAAAAAAAAAATATTTTTTCCCAAATGTTTAAAAATCTCTTATTCAATAACTATTGCGAGTAGGATCGTGATTTTTGTTAGGATAGGATAGGATAGGATATCGATAGGAAATCTAATAAAGAATAATTTATCCCTCTGAAGTATTTCAATAGTGTGGATGGTTTTCGTGTACAGTGAAACCTCTCCTTACGGACACCCCCAAGATATGGACACTCCTCATATACGGACAGATTTTAATGTCCCAACTGGAATGATATAGAAATAATGATAAATTAATAATAATAATTTTAAATGCGCACACACCGTGCATGGGGTAAGAAACATTACTTGTCTTTACTATAAGCTGCGATGGATTTCTGTCTCTTCTTACGCTTGATAAATGATATCTGTCACATAGTTCTCAGCATAAAACACACACACACACACACTTATCATTTGGTTCGTGGTAAGTCTTGTTGCCGCACACCTTGTGGTGGAAGCCATGGGTTGCCAAGCTTGTCGTCACGTGTCTCATTTCATGATTAGCTTCCGTCCAGGTCCTATCTTGCATCACACACGTTGCGTAGAATTCCTCTGGTATGCTGGTTTTCTTCTCTTGCAGATCTTGTAGGAGCCGTTTGTAGGCGTCGTTTGCTGGGAGCATTTCGCACCTTAGGTCCTCTATCAAAAAGGTCTCTCTGGTTAGTTCGTACACTAGTCTCGATCTTGCATTCTGTGGTAGTCCTAGAGCTCTCTTCAAATACCTAGCTTTCACCTGCTCTAGTTCTTCCATCTGTTTGTATGTGAGGTATTCTCCCACTGATTCTAGGCCATATGTCAGGACGGATAATATGATGATAAATTTAACTCTCGTTTACGGACACTCTCAGACACGGACACAGACAGCTGTTTCACAGTCCTAAAGCTTGCTTCACCTCCTGACTGCAGACAGAACTTGGATTTCAAGACCTAATTTGTTACAAAAATGGAAAATTTAGTACAGAAATTCCTTAACATGAAAGAAGACAATAAGGGTCTCGTAGGCTACCACTAGCCCAGCCAGCTACCCCTTGTTAGCTGGAAGCGGATTGATGAACAAAATCATAAAATTTAACCCGTCTGATGAGTCCAAGGTTTGCGCGATCGTGAAATTGTATTCGACACATGATAGGGTTAGTAGGATTATTCTCTTCACTTCGATCAGTTTTTCTGTTTCGAGAGACATGGCACCTGAATGTAAAGGTTAAATTGGAAACTGTAAATTTCAGTACTGCATAACTGTAGACCTAGAATAAAATTGCATGGCAGAGTACTGTATTTTCCTTTTTCGGTCTTATCTACTGTAGTTCAAAATTGCTAAGAATTTACTGTAGTATACTATATTTAGAATTAAACTACAGTAATACATTTCATTTAAAGTGAAGGGATACCTATTGCATATTATAAATTTACTGTTAGATTGGGAGCCTCCCTCCCAATAAAGGACACCTCCCAGATGCGGACAGATTCTTACGTCCTACCGATGTCCGTAAATGAGAGGTTTCACTGTAAATGTAATTTTTAAAACCTCTAATTTCAAGCCACTGCATGATGCGAGCAAGTGGCAATGTTTTGGCAGAGAGCAGCTCACCTACCGAGAGACACAGAGTTCGTTGACCTCTTACATCTGTATCACGAGTAGTGTGTGTTAGCGGCGATGTTGCTGGACTGCTGAAACTTCCCTTAATTTTCTAATTAACAGCGCATTTAATCACAAAACGTAACATAGGTTTTCTATTCATTTAAGTGTACCCTATCGTCCCTTTCAATCTGCAAAGTTATTTCACTTTCACCCTGTATATATAGTAAAATATGTTAACACAGAGAACATGTACTGAATTAAGACTGTTCATATGCAAGCACGTGTGGAATAATTGAACAATTCTTACCCAGCAGCTTTTGCAGAACTTGACCGTCATACAAGTCCTCCTCAATGTCCTTGACGATGATACGCTGGTCAGCCAATTCATCATTGATCCACTCTATGAGGACTGCTATCAGTTCCTTGAGCTTGGGCTCCTCAAACGATCTTGGCTCAATCATAGACCGCTCCTCATTTTCCTCTGTAAAAGAAATGCAGACATCACTGCCTTCACTGAATTAAATGTCAAGACAAGAGTTACTTCTCTTTTGAGATTAAAATCTTTGTTTCGTATCAAGCTCAATTAGTGTATTGTGTTTAAGGATGCCATGCAACTTCGACAGAAGCAAAGGTTATGAGTTATGATGTTGAACTGTTCTGATTAATCAGTGATGCTCAAGATCATCTGCGTATCAAACGCATTTGATCTTCCAACTTAATTTTCACAGCTGTAAAATGAACATGGTGAAAAATAACCAAAAGAATACATAAAGAAAAAGAGAAAATTTCAAACTCATGACAGGCATTGAGACATTTCATTTTCAGAGTATGTACATAGAATTTAAAATAAAAATGCTGACATAAAACATCAAATACAAGCAAGATGTAACATAATATCAGAGAAAAGCAATGCGAAATGAACTTAGGTAAAATTTAGTCGGTAGGAACACTGCTGCAGTGCTGTATACTACCTTAGCAAGTGGTCTGTCTCTATAGCTGTTACAGTTTTTGTTTAATTTTATTCAAAATATAAAACAGGTTAGAACATAAAAATATTTTTGTCTATAGTCGCGACGCTGTTATTCCCGGCGTGACTCATCCTCTTTGCTTACGTCTTAGGAAGTGAAGGCTCTATAAAGTCTAGGTAGGTAGTATCGTTCGCCATTTTTGTTCTTTCGTTGCCGAGCTATCATACGAGGAATCTATTTGCCACACCGTTAAACATTATCATGTCGTAGCTCGTATGATAATAAATCAAACGCACTGTAATTTAGCAAATAATTGAGTGGCAAATAACATCTTCGTGTGCTTTCTGCGAACTCCAACGAAAGAGCCAAAATGGCGGGCGATTATATTAAGTATTTATCGAACCTAAAGAAATGAATATCGTCTCCATTAGCGAATCAAACGACGTACACGTTTAAATGTAGCCGACCTGCAACGCGATTGGCTGCCGGAAATTAGAGCGACGGGACTATAGTACTGAAGGTGTCCAATTGTAGAGTGTGATCCCAAAACGCGTTAAGTCCATTTTGATGAAAGAACTGGACTAGTTTTTTTATCCACAGATCTACGGACTGAGTCAGTTTTCAAGTGACGTGTTCAATAACACAAACTTTGAGATCAGGATTGCGTTGTTTTGGAAGAAAACAAGCTTAAATATGATAGAGGTCTCAAACATAATCTCATGTATGCGATAATAATCTCATATAATACACACATACAGGTTGAACCGTAAGTAATGTCATTAATTTCAGGGGATTATTCTTTGAGATATTTCAAACAAAAAGTTTAATATAATTTTGCTCGCTTTTGTGTCCTTTCCGAGACAGAAATTGTTTTATATGAAATTGTATTTTTAAAGTTAATTTATTCCTATAATGTTTTTTTTTTTTGGCCCAGTTTGTGTCAAATAATTATCTTTGTTTGTGTTTATCTTTGTGTTTAGATATCTCCATGAGCACGAGTTTTTACTCCTTCAGGGAAGAACTAAGATTGTGTTTTTGTACATGCTATTTTACTAACAATAAACAACAACAATTTCATAGCGTGCTTTCATAGCCATTGATTTAATTCCCAATATGTTCTGTAAGTTTATGAGAGTGGTGTATTATGATGACTATTACACTCTTACTACGTCATACTACTTTTGACCAATAAAACGGTACGAAAGGACGTATTTCAACCAATCATGGCTGCTTATCGCACAATTTGTTTCTTTGTTAGCCAACATTTGAAACTGCGCTGGTCTGGACGTCAAAAATATATATAAAATTACAAACCACTCCAGTCGATGCACAGCAGTTTCAAATATGACTCGCAATTGCATTCAAGAACAAGAATTAATAAAAATCACTGATCATACCTATGCATCTTCTGAAATCCGATTTACAAATAAATGAAGAGCACCATTCGGAAATCCTGAATAAGTTGAATACACCATGTAGGCCTAAATCAACGAGTTCCACTTGTATTACGCACACGTCCAATATAACATCAATCGAACCACCAACCACATTCAAATTTGAAAATTGTATATTCAGTAATTATTCCTTTTAAAATTATTCATTCGGAAATTCTGAATAAGTTGAATATACCATGTAGGCCTAAATCAACGAGTTCCACTTGTATTACGCACACGTCCAATATAACATCAATTGAACCACCAACCACATTCAAATTTGAAAATTGTACATTCAATAATTATTCCTTTTAAAATTATTCATGTTTATTTTTATGTCATCGTCGTTAATTAAAACTTTTCTAACACTTGTGTATATTAGTTAGGTTATGTTATAGCTTCTGCTCTGAGAGGATAAAAAGAACTTCTGCTATATGATATTATGGATAGTCACGTATCAGAGATTGTTTAATATTAAGATTTATTGAATAGTAATCATTACAGTGTCTGTATAAAGACACTACTGCCATCTAGCGTAATATTTGTAATGTTGAGATGGTACAATAATACATTTGAAGACAGTTGTATTTTCGTAAGTCAATTAATATTTTATTGTATTGGAGTACTTCGTTACTTCTAATATTTATATACTTTCTTCTAATCGTGTAATAGTCAATTAAATCTCACTCGAGTTTTGATTTTCTCTAGATAAATCAAAACGTCTAGTGAGATTACTGTTGATAAATGATTGAAAGAATTTTAGTTTTGCCCTTTAAATATGAAGAAATTTTATCCGTACAAATGTAACATTTTAAAATTCCTTTTCAGAACGAAAGGTTACAGTTATTTGAATCAAATTTCTGCACATTTAAAGGACTAAACTAATATTCTCTCAATAATTTATCATCATAATGCACTGCTCTCTTACACTGACTGAGCATATTGGGAATTAAATCAATTACTTTTTCAAAACACGCTATCAAATGTTTCATATAAAACACTTTTTATCTCGAAAAGGGAGCAAAAACGAGGAAAATTGTATTAAACTTTTTTTTTTTTTTTTTTTGGAATATGTATGATAAGAACTTTCTTGTGTTAAATATTATTAACGTACCTTGTTAACATGTTTCGACCTATTTTCGGTCATCTTCGGAACTGGTTGTTGTTGGTCTTGGCGCCTCTTGTTTCCTGTGTGGGTGCGTTCGTAGTGTAGAGTCAAAGAGTGTATGTGTTTTGAAATTGAGTTGTGTGTTGAGAATATTGTTGGGGTGTGTTTTCGTGTGTCTATATTTCATATTGTTCTAGTGTGTAAAGTTTCTAGCTTTTACTAGAACAATATGAAATATACAGACACACGAAAACACACCCCAACGATATTCTCAACACACAACTCAATTTCAAAACACATACACTCTTTGGCTCTACACTACGAACGCACCCACACAGGAAACAAGAAGCGCCAAGACCAACAACAACCAGTTCCGAAGATGACCGAAAATAGGTCGAAACATGTTAACAAGGTACGTTAATAATATTTAACACAAGAAAGTTCTTATACATATTCCGAAGTGATACAGTGTTAAAAGTTGTGTAATCAAGATGTATAAACTTTTTTGTTTAAAATGTCTCAAAGAATAACCCCCTGAAATCAATGACATTACTACGATGTATAAGTCATAAAAATGTCAAGTGCACTGAGCGATTTTTGGGATCACATTCTTCAATTGTGCAGGCCCTAATACAGACGTGGACAAATTATTAACAAAATTGACGATTTTTATGATAATTCTGTTTACAAAATTTGACTTTTCAATTTAGACTACAGTTGACAATTTTGCATATTTCCATCATTACAGTAGACAGAAATATGCAAAAATGTCAACTGTAATTTAAATTGAAGAGTAAAGTTTTGTAAAAATATATAATAAAAATCTTCCATTTTGCTAATTATTTGTAAATTAGCAAAAATGTCAACTGCATTGAAGAGCCAAATTTTGTAAAAATATAAAACAAAAATCTTCAGTTTTGCTAATAGTTTGGAAATATCCAAAATATCAATTGTAGTCCAAATTGAAGAATCGAATTTTGTAAAAATATACAATAAAAAACCTTCAGTTTTGCTAATAATTTGTAAATATGCAAAAATATCAATTGTGGTCCAATTGAAGAGTTAAATTTTGGAAAATATACAATACAAATCTTCAATTTGGCTAATTATTTGGAAATACACAAAAAGGTCAACTGTAATCTAAATTGAAGAATCATATTTTCTAAAAATATATACTAAAAATCTTCAATTTTGCTAATAATTTGTCCACGTCTGTACTCCAGTGATCTCACAATACAATGGAGTTCCAATTATGGTTATCAGTTCGTTTCATAAAACCGCAAATTTTATGAAAACGACGATAATCTAATAATTTTAACTCGTGCTACAGCGACAATTTCTAACGAAAACGAAGCTCCACTGAAGTCAACTCAACTGACAGACAGAAATTTCGTCTTTTCTATTTTACGAATGTTTCAAATTACGAATGCTGATGATGTGAAAATAGCTTTTTTAACAGTCGTTAAACATTTAACATTTGTTAACATGTCCTTTTATTGGTGAAACTCGATTAATGGAGCTTCAAATATTGAACATTTAGTGTCTAGACAACAATACTGAAAGTGAAAGAAACACCACTCACCAAGCGTGTACTCCTCTGGCGGCAAGTCAGGGGCTGTGGGACTGCCTGGTGAATCGATGGCATACTTTCCTTCTTCTTGGACTTCTTGTACTGCAACAAAACAGCTCATTACAGATATTTATCAGCACGACTGTAAAGTGCATTCTTACTTCCTCACGAAAACTGTTTTGTACAGGACGTATAGATATATTTGCATGGTCTGTTGCTGATGGATCAAATCTGATTATCGACAGAAGGGCTGTGAATCTTTGATATTTTGTTCTCTCACGCAGTACATGCAACAAAACAGCATACAGCATCTTCTTCTATGTATATTGTATCCCGCAGTGATATGTCGTAATGCAATGTGTTCTGTATTGCATTGCATGTATATACAAAGTTTCTTTGCAGACCGGTTCCACTCCAACTTCTACCTAACAAAATCTTTTGTCGGACGGGACTGATCGTACGCCAGCATGCTTCCCTACGCAGACCGATCCCACTCCACCCCTTACCGCTTAGCTTTCTAGGGACGTGCGCTCCGCATTACTGTCATTAAAGGTACGGTCACACGTCGCTACTTTTGCTGCGCAACTTTTGTACTGCAGCTGCAAAAGTTGCGTGTCGTGTTCACACGTAAGCCAAAAGTAGCGCGCTGCACGCTACTTTTCGTGCTGCACAACCCGAGTGCAGCAAAAGTTGTAACTGGAGGTTGCGAGTCTGTTCACACACAAGGCGCTACTTTTGCAGCCGCAGTCATGCTGCAGGTTTCCATCTCCGTGTTGACTTCTCAATATACATTTTGTGGTTATGTTCGCATTATTAATAAACTCATGCGAAAGCTTACTTATCAATTATTTGCTTTTCTGTCCTAACTAGTATTCAGAAATTGGCATTATTTTTACTATAAAGCTTTCAAAAACGCAAATATACTTAAATGATAACCAACAGAATATTCACGTAATCAATGTTGGCAACCCTCCTGTTTGAAATTACGCTACGAAAAATTAAAAAAAAATTAATTATATCGTCAGCAAATGTACTCAGACTGTGTTGTGCATTTAATAACTGTTACAAATAATTTATTTTCATCACATCTAACATTAAAATACATCCAAACAATAAAAGTATCATTGGCACATTTGGGTGGCAACACTGGTCGCAACCGCAGCAAAAGTTTCAACAAAACCGATATCAAAAATGCTGCGGCTGCAACCCTGAGAACCCTGTTCACACGTCGCTACTTCTAAGCTGCGCGCAGCATGGAAAAGTAGCGGGCAGCAGGTTCGGCAGCGCTACTTTTCGGGTTGCACCGTTGTTCACACGTCGCAGTACGAGAGTTGCGCAGTTTTTTTGTACTGCAGCGCTGCAAAAGTAGCGACGTGTGACCGTACCTTAATTAAGGTGACATAGCCTATATTAAATGCGTTGCAAGAACGTATTGTTTTTTTTAGCCCTTAATTGTTCTATCAATACAGTCGTCCCAAGAAAAACTGATACCCTCGCCGTACGCTAAACGTTAACGCTGTGTTGACGTCATTGATGAAAAAGCAAATCAGAGCCATTCACCTCACGTTATTTTAATAGTGGAACCCGCCATCTCTAGCCGGATAACGTGAACGTAAACGCAGTTTACCGTAGGCCTAATTCGGTGTTAAAACATGACATGTCATTTGATATTTACTACTGTGGATAATATGCATCTACTTAGAACAGTTCAAGACTGATAAATTATTCAGGCCGAAGTACAAGAAGGCTCAGGAAAGAATTTTTCAATGAGATTCCGACAGATAAAAGGTTGATTAATGAGTACTCTGCCAAGCGAAAATGCTCCTTTAACTCGTCGTAACTCGGAAACCAGTAAAGACTTTTAAAAGTAATGTCCATTCTTCCTCAACATTTCTCGCTTTGACCATCAACTAACGTGAAAAACAAAAAAAAAGTTTACCGCTTAACAACTTTTGAAGGTGTAAATGCTAATTCTGAACGGATCACGTTAGTATTTTTTTCTTACTTTTCAATTGTTTCTATGCATTCCTTAAACATAGAGCACTAAAAATTACAGCGCGATTTGTTGACTATCATAGGAGCTACGACACAATAAAATAATGTTAAAGGAGCGGGAAATAGCATAAAGTAATTCTTTCCTAAGTTTTATGAACGTTAACATACGTCACCAAATATGTCATTACTCATATTGACGTCAACATAGCGTTAATGTTTAGCGTACGACAAGGGTGCGAACACTTCCATTCACAATGAAAATTAAACATAACCGTAACATAAACACAGAAGTTTGCTCTCAGGCTACCAAATGGGATCATTCACAATGATTCACATAAGCATTGACATAAACATTACCGTAAGACGTTAACATGAAAGTTTGCAAACTCCAAACTTTCATGCTTAAGCGTAAGCGTTAACTTAAGAATATAAACGTTATGGTAAAATCAATAAGTCATACCATCATTCACGATGGGAACATAAACATAACCGCAAACATACTTGGTAACCATGGAAACATAACAACGACGCCATTTCCTCATATTCTGTCGTATACTTCAGCGCTCCACGATTGTGTTCTGTTTGCAAATCACGTAAGCATAAGCATGAAAGTTTGGAGCTTGCAAACTTTCATGTTAACGTCTTACGGTAATGTTTATGTCAATGCTTATGTGAATCATTGTGAATGATCCCATTTGGTAGCCTGGGCGCAAACTTCTGTGTTTATGTTATGGTTATGTTTAATTTTCATTGTGAATGGGCATTTATGCTTACGTGATTTGCAAACAGAACACAATCGTGGAGCGCTGAAGTATACGACAGAATATGAGGAAATGGCGTCGTTGTTATGTTTCCATGGTTACCAAGTATGTTTGCTGTTATGTTTATGTTCCCATCGTGAATGATCTTGATTTTACCGTAACGTTTATATTCTTAAGTTAACGCTTACGTTATGTTTAATTTTCATTGTGAATGAGCCTCGCTAATGAATCCTCTAACTCTAACTTAATCTCCTGAGTCCTGAAGTATTTGTTGTTTTATTTTTAAAGTTCAATATAATTCTGTACTTAAAAGAAAGTCACTGATATGATGAAAAATGCTGAAAAAAATTCTGTAGGTTATAGTTAGGGTACAAATGCAGGTATATTATACTATACTTCGTGTTTCTGCACATCCATTTGTTATATCATAATCATGTATGAACTCAGAAGAATATCTAATTTTAACACTCCGTTAGTAAGCTTTAAATAAGCTACGAAAAAATTATGCTTGGATTTCTTGTATTTCAAGACTAACTAGGAAACGAACTGGCATCTGGGCATACATTATAAAATTGAATTACAGTATGACGTTTCTATACAACATGTACTACATACGAAAGCTATAAAAAATTAGGTTGCATATTAGTGTAAAGGCCAACTATATGTAGACAATACAGACATTAGTAGCAAAACTGATACATACTATATGCTTCAAGACAGTCGGCCGTTTTCAGGGCTAAACTACAGATCTTATCTAATATAAACGTATGACAATTTTTAACGGTTATTTGTCGGCGTTATACAATAACGTCGATGGAAATGACGCTGAGGATACGAAATTTTGACGAGATGAGACCCGAGGATTCGCCACTGTTGACCCGACATTCTTCTTACATTTGAGGAAAACCTCGGAAAAACCCAACCAGGTAATCAGCCCAAGCGGGAATCGAACCCACGTCTGAATGCAACTCCGGATCAGCAGGCAAATGCGCTGCCGCCTGAGCTACGCCGGTGGCTATATTATTATTATTATTATTATTACTATTATTATTATTATTATTATTATTATTATTATTATTATTATTATTATACGTCTTGGGATGTAGTCTACTATAAGTATAACATGAGCTGCTGTTGCTGCTGCCTTGAAGTCAAAAGGAGGATAGCAATGGCAAAGAAGGTTTTTAATATAAAAATAAGCATTTTCTGCGGACCTCTGGAAAAAGAACTAAAGAAGAGACTAGTGAAGTGCTTCGTGTGGAGTACCGGTATAGCATTGTATGGGGCAGAAACGTGGACATTACGATGAAGTGAAGAGAAGCGACTAGAAGCATTTGAAATGTGGATATGGAGAAGAATGGAGCGTGTGAATGGATAGACAGAATAAGAAATGAAGCTGTGTTGGAAAGAGTGAGTGAAGAGAGAATGATGCTGAAACTGATCAGGAAGAGAAAAATAGTTGGTTGGGTCACTGGCTAAGAAGAAACTGCCTATTGAAGGATGTATTTGAAGGAATGGTGAACGGGAGAAGAGTTCGGGGCAGAAGAAGATATCAGATGATAGACAATATTTAAGATATATGGATCATATGGGGAGAATAGGAAAGATTGGAGAATGCTGGGTTGAGCAGACACTATGAATGAAATGAATTATTATTATTATTATCATCATCATCATCATCATCATCAGCTGGAGTCCACACCTGTGGAGTAACGGTCAGCGCGTCTGGCCGCGAAACCAGGTGGCCCGGGTTCGAATCCCGGTCGGGGCAAGTTACCTAGTTGAGGTTTTTCCCGGGGTTTTCCCTCAACCCAATATGAGCAAATGCTGGGCAACTTTCGGTGCTGGACCCCGGACTCATTTCACCGGCATTATCACCTTCATTTCATTCAGACGCTAAATAGCCTAGATATTGATACAGAGTCGTAAAATAACCAAATAAAATAAATAAAAATTATTAGCTGGCTACGGACTAGATAGAAGGTCTAGGGTTTGATCTCGGATGGTGACGGGATTTTCTCGTTGCCAAACTTCCAGAACGGCCCCGAGGTTCACTCAACCTCCTATAAAATTGAGTACCAGATCTTTCCCGGGGTAAAAGGCGGTCAGAGCGTGGTGCCGACCACACCACCTCATTCTAGTGTCGAGGTCAAGAAAGCATGGGGCTCTACCTCCACGCCCCCTAAGTGCCTTCATGACATGTGAAGGAGATACCTTTACCTTTATTATTATTATTATTATTATTATTATTATTATTATTATTATTATTATTATTATTATTATTATTATTATTATATTCAGTAGGGAAGTGAGACGGTATGCGACAGTATGGAATACCGCCACTGGTTTTTATGGCCAGAAAACATACCGTTAGTGAAAAATGACATACCGTCACTGAAAAAATGTGATCGTAAAAATTTGTTTATACATTTCTTCACAGCAAAGAGTACTATCTGTTTGGTTCGTAAATCTAAACCACAGCCTTCTGGAACTGTATTCAGTGTGTATTTAGACATGTTTATTTGATAAGCTTAATCGCTGGAATGTTTACAGCGGTAGTATTTCAAATATAGAAGGCTGTGGTGTGTAGCTTGTGGTGGCCATTGTTGCCAATTTAGTGACTCATTTTTTGTTGAACTTTTTATTAATAATTACGTAAGGCACTTTGAAGCTTTAACATTATTTTAAATGATAAGTCTCAAAGGAGATTGTAAAATGATGTAGTAAATAACTGAAGTAAATTGAAATTATTTTATTAAGAAATTTAATATGTTGCGTAAGCTTGAAAGATTCGCGTTACAGACTGTACGAAACAATTTATTGTATACATCATTTATGTCTATGTTGTAAGGGAGGGGTATGATTTTGTCTAAAGCGAGGTATGCCAGAGGAAAATCTTGGGGTAGCATACCGTCTCTGATTTTTTTCCACTTCCCTCACTGATTATATTGCTTCCCCCATTAAACATTTCTAAATTCGCGCCTCTGATGTCACGCAACATAAAGGCTGCGTTTAAGGTCATTTGAGATTTGAGCAAACATTGCACATTGCACGTTTCATATTTAGACTTTGACAAGAGGTTATGGTTTCCTGTTGATAACATCGTCTTCTTAGAAACGAGAAAATTACAGAAAGCAGAGGTGTCCTGAATCACTGAGTGTTTGAGTAATGACGTAACGAGGAACACATGTTCCCGTCACTGACACTGATGGAGCTAATTTGGGATTGTTGGCTTGGTTGGAATGCTTCTTACACCCATGACACTACCCCCAGTCTTCAATCTACACTACATTGTTGCTGTTTCTTATCGAGCACTTTACGATAAGCTTGTGTCGTCGAATGCATGCTCATTCGGTGAAGTGTTCAACGGCCTCCCACGGGTGTTGACACATTTAGCCCCACCCAGAACCAACAATTGCCTTATAAGGAGATGCAGAACGCTGTGTAACACCTGGGAAACAAGTGCTGCATAATGTGTGCGTACCTTCCTTGATGCGCTTCTTCCTTCCCAGGGTGCCGATCTTCTCCCAGAACGACTCCTCTTTCTCATCTTTACGCGCTGCGACGGGCGGCCTAGGTGACTTCGGTCTTGGAGACGCCATACTTGTTTTCTTTCTCACTCCGAAACCTGTGAACAGAGATGTGAATTAAAGCAAGCAAGCGTTGGCGGCTTAGTCGTTAAAGAGACTGCCTACACTCTCTGTGGCGCCAATATAAATCTGAAAATTCGTTTTCTAAAACCCGAGTCACACGGGGATAGTTTACAGGAGTCAAGTGCTTTAAGTCTCTAAACTTGATGCTATATTTGTGATCACACGGAGACATTAAACTTGAAACCATGCTTGAAAAAAAGCGCGCGCTGAATGTTGTATTCGTAGTGGTGTTTGAATTCTTGTATTCTGTTATAGTTAATAAAAATCAATAGTGAACTGGCATTTTTAGTTTGGTGAAACTGAAGATGTCACCAGCACATATTAAAGCATGTGTGCAGCTAATTGGAGCCTTGTTGTTTTCGAAACCTTATTCCATGAGTTCACTGACTAGTTTCTGGAATAATAATTCCCGCTGTTTTTATTGAGGTATTCTTTGTCACATATATTCCATACAAGTTCATACACTTCCAAAAACTTTATTATATCGTTGGAATTCCACTTAGGGGCGCTCATTATTAATTATTATTAATTTACTTCGACAATAGGCCTAAAACTACAAACTTTCTACTTGCCAAGTTGCTGCAAGTTAGCATTCACACGAGGGAAGTGTGGAGAAAAGTTGGTCACGTGACGGGAAAGTGGACACAAAAGTTGACGGGTCGTCAACTCAAATTCTGCTTGACCGCCAAGTCACAACTTGACTGTCTCGACCATATCACACGGGGAAAGTTGAAGGAAAGTCGACTTGCTCCAAGCACTTGACTCCTGTAAACTATCCCCGTGTGAATTAGCCTTAAGGCCCGTAACACACTTGAAGAGTTTTCGCTAGCGAGAAATGTGTTGCGAGAAAGAGGCGAAGAGCCTTCCTCCACACACTTGGCGAGTTCTCGCTATCACAGATCACACCTCGCTATGATCATCTATGCACTGCCTTCATGCAGAAAGCATTTTTCTGATTATAGTAATGACTCGTTGGGGGAAATATTATAGGTTATGTATTTACGTATATTGTCGTACTTAAATATATAACCTGTAAGTATATTGTCGTACTTTACAAATTACGTACGAACGCTATGTTGAATCTGAGTATTCAGATGATGAGGAAATGGAGTTACACGAACATATTTTGTTCATGAAAAGAAGAAGTAGGCCTAAAATTAAAGCCAGAAATATCTGAAAATCACATTGTATCTTACGAAAATAAGGGCGAGTTTTGGACACTGGTTTCGATTTGAATGATGATACGTTTAGGCGTTATTTCAGGTTCAATGGACCACAGTTTTTTTTTTTTTTTTTTTTTTTTTGCCATTCATGATATGATAGAGAATTCTTTGCTATATTCTGATTAAAAATTACGTAAACTGTTAAGACATATAGATACATTATTTCAAATGTTTAATCAATACTATTAAATCTTATCAAAATAAAATACAGCCCTATTTATTTTCAGATAATCTGATATTTGTCTCCAGATTTCTTCTTTAAGTTTCGTGTTTTTATAGTTTTCATCCCGTGTATCATATAAATAGGCCTACGGGTGACATCGTACAAGTTCGATAAGTTTCTGACTGCAATTATCAGCCATCTTTCCTCATTTTCAAATAAAACAATACACTTCATCGCCACCTGTGATATCTTTTTCTACATTCAATCGTCATAAAGAGTATAAATGTCAAACATCTTTGATAAATGTGTCAAGAAAATTCGCTGAGCTACCGATCCCAGCGAGAAACTCGCGCGAGGTTTTTGCCTCGAACGAGAATCTCTTCCAGTGTGTGGACGTCCATTTGAATCCATGTTATCAATCTTTGAATTTTCTCGCAACACATTTCTCGCTAGCGAAAACTCTGCAAGTGTGTTACGGGCCTAATCGACATACGTCATGCACAATGAACAGGAGCTATCGACAGATTTGCCAGACGTCCTGAATTTTCAGAATTATTCTGGATTTTAATGGTGTGTCCTGTTTCCTGGATTTGCTTACATTTTTACCGGAATGTCAAAAAGATTTAAAAAATACAGTTCCTTTTATTCTTTGTTTATTTCTGTAAGCGTATCTTTAAAATTTCTTGCTAATTTTTTCAAGACCCTGCCCAACCTATGTTCAACGCCGCCTGGCGCCTCCTATCGAGTTGTATTGAAATAAAAACGATAATACTATAGTATGTATTACGTGTTACACAGTATCTTTAGTCTTTACTGTCTTTGGAAGCTTATTTATTATTGATAGGATATAAACACTGTATCATGCAATTTTTTTCTATATACATCAGGCTATAATATGACTTTTTTTTTCTCCAGAATTTGTCAATATTTCAAAGGAAATGTCATGATCTTGCAAAATAGTAACAAAACTAAAAGTTTGGGCCAGACACAATTCGTTGAAATACTTAAAACGGTCCACACCTGTGGTGTAACGGTCAGCGCGTCTGGCCGCGAAATCAGGTGGCCCGGGTTCGAATCCCGGTCGGGGCAAGTTACCTGGTTAGAGCCCTAAAAGAAATGGGCCACGGACCTGCACTCATATCCCCATTAATCTCCCTAATTACTTTAAATTAATCAACTAATTACATCTCTCCCCCTCTTCGTAATTGAGCCATCATATAGCCAAATGGCTTGTCTCAAAATTGAGACGATTCAACAAGGCTCATGACAGCAATCACCTCCTACATAATAGCCAAATTGGCTAGTCTTTTATACATGAGACAACTCATCTCGCCTAAGGTATTCCGTGGTTTTCCTCAGGCGTAAGACAAATGTCGGGATGAGCCCTATAAGAAATGGGCCACGGACCTATATGCCCTTCCCCATATATATTCCACTCTTATTATAAACGATGTATGCCCTAGTTCGGATAATATAAATAGTCTATTAAATATACGAGGTCACTCAATAAGTCGCAAATTGAAAGGACAGGGAACTCTCAAATTGCAGATTAGATTTCACGGCGCTTCTTCCGACGGCCTTCACGTGCTTTGTCATCGAATAACAGATGACGGCGTCTTGCTATTCTAACGGCAAACACCAGCCAACTCCTCCTCGCCCCGTTCCGTGATCAATTGATCAAAGTCAGTCCCCCCGCGTATGTGGTACCTAAGAGGTTACGTCCAATTTCGCCTTCCCCTTCAAAATTTTCTAGAGCTCCCTCAGGGAGCAGCGTAACCGGAGTGAGACTAGTGGCCAACAGGCTTGGAGCTCACATATTTAGTTTTGTACAGCCCCCGACCCCTTGCAAGGACGCGTTTTGCGTACCTTTTAAATTTTCCTCCCAATTCTCCTTCGATTTTTCGATTTCGTTACCTGGTTAAGGTTTTTTCCGGGGTTTTTCCTCAACCCAATACGAGCAAATGCTGGGTAACTTTCGGTGCTGGATCCCGGACTCATTTCACCGGCATTATCACCATTTCATTCGGATTCTAAATAACCTAGATGTGGATACAGCGTCGTAAAATAACCCAATAAAATAAACTAAATAGGCCTACATAAAACTAATCAAATCAGTTGTATTACTAATTGAATTAATCCAAATGTGTAGTCACGTATGGTATGCAGTATCGTCACCTGTCCTGGATTCCTGACGAGAGAATCTGGCAACCCTGGCTGTCGACCGATTAAAATATTTAATTTAAGGAAGCAGAGAAGTGAAGGGAAGATGAGTTGAAATATTGACTGAAAACTGTCTGTAACATTAGCTAGGAGGTGGATTCACATGTACCAAAAAAGACAAGATATGCATTCACGTATGGACTTAAACCAGGATATATGCACTAAAATAATAAAATATGCGTAATTAAATTTTTAAAAACTATTTCATTCAAGCAATTTACTATTATTGATGGTTTTTCTGTTAAACAGGCCTATAAGAATTTTAAAATACCATCAGTTGTTAAAGTTGTTTATCCTTCAACCATTGCTTCAGCTGCACATTTCTGGCAGGCATAATTGATAAAACTAATTCAAAATTAATAATTTTCTTACGGCTAAGCTGTTCTAAAATGCAATGCACTCAACACACTATCGAAGTTTCTCTGACTTGTCATCATAATAAAATGAAATAATTCTGATTTGACACGTCGGCAAGA
Organism: Periplaneta americana; assembly: GCA_025594305.2. Taxonomy (NCBI): domain Eukaryota; kingdom Metazoa; phylum Arthropoda; class Insecta; order Blattodea; family Blattidae; genus Periplaneta; species Periplaneta americana. The sequence continues at coordinate 164,163,205 of JAJSOF020000013.1, read as the reverse complement.
AGAGAGCAGAAAATAAAATTGTGTTGTTATATCTATATTATTGTTGTCAGGCGGCTAAATTCGAGTTTAGAGAGCGCAAAGAAGTCTGTCAACAATTCTGTAACGTCCGCGACGAACATATTGCAAGAATTTCGTGACAATTGTCAAAATCTTAGCATGTGCGAAGTAGATGATATTGTTTTGATTATCCGTTCTTTTAATCTCAAGTTTCATCCATCGTCAAATGTTCAATAGCTTCCATATGGATATAAAAATCAAACTCAAAACATAAGATTATTTAGGGCCAAATTAAAGAAATACCTAAAGGCCCATTCACAATGAAAATTAAACATGACCGTAACATAAACACAAGTTTGCGCCCAGGCTACCAAATGAAGGGTACACGGGAATAACGATCAAGATGCATTTTAGAAAGTTTCGAGAAAAACGAATTTTAAAGTTTAAGTACTTAATACTTTGTTATGTGTGCATTTAATAGAAATTGACGTAGTGGAATGTCAAGAACGATGATTTCTTATTACCAGCTACACATGATAGTACTTCCTTTCCACTATAAGATAGCATTATTAACTCAATTTCGATTTTTTATGGACCTTGATCGTTTTTCCCGTGTACCCTCAAATGGGATCATTCACAATGATTCACATAAGCATTGACATAAACATTACCGTAAGACGTTAACATGAAAGTTTGCAAACTCCATGAAAGTTTGCAAACTTGGTAACCATGGAAACCATGAACACAATCGTGGAGCGCTGAAGTATACGACAGAATATGAGGAAATGGCGTCGTTGTTATGTTTCCATGGTTACCAAGTATGTTTGCTGTTATGTTTATGTTCCCATCGTGAATGATGGTATGACTTCTTGATTTTACTGTAACGTTAAGTTAACGCTTACGTTATGTTTAATTTTCATTGTGAATGAGCCTTAATTTCTCACGCCTACTATTCCATAGGTGAATTTATGACATTCGACAATTCTTCGTGAATATTTGTCTTGTATTAAGTATTGATTCTAAACCTTTCAGTTGTATTAGTAGACTATATTCTAAAACTCGTCTGTAAATATTTCAACTAGACTGTGACTATAATTAAGACTTTATAGTACCATTAAATTTTTTTTTTGTTTGACATGTTTTATATTCTAGCTGTGAAGCAATGTACGAATACCATGAAATGTATTTAAACACAGTGCAATACAATCATACCACCCCGACATTATACATTTGCACATAGTCATTAATCCATTTAATTGTGGAACGCTTTGTTGACTGCCGCGAAATTCTTCACAATGATGAACTGTCTGCATATAGCCAGATTGCAATAAATAAAACTACTGTAATATATGTCTGCGTTTCTTCTGTATTGAATTTTTCTGATTGTCTAAATTAAAAAAGTGTTTGCAAGTAGGCCTACTCCTACAGTTGATTCGACACTTTAACACATTTATATTTTTTATTATTTTGAACTTGCAGTAACTTCATAAATATCTATTACATAAATGAACAAAATCTGTTAGCAATCCGTAATAGCAAAGTAAATAAGCATAATGTGAAATATATATGAACAATTGCAACCTGCAGAATTACAAAACAATAGATCAAATAAGAACATACATTCCATTGTATCGTTTATACTTTAAGACTCAAAATGTATACCTAAAAAAAGCTTATTGTTCATATAAATAATGTTTTTAACTATTGTAAGCAAATTCATTATCATTTCATTAAAATCATTTTTAAGAAAATAGAATATTAGTTTTAAAAAAAGAATGTTATTTTTAACAAAAACGTACTTTCAGGTTTCTGATAGTTGTAGTTTTACGCTGCATGTTGTTGCTCTTGAAGATAGCTAATTGTGATACCTGGATGGCTAAATGACGTGCTTTGCCTTTTATATCACAAAACCGCAGCCTCCACCCAAAAAGAGAGCGAACTAAATCTAACACTAAGGCAGCCCGCATGGCGGAAGAGCTTTGCATACTGCCTACAGCGCCAGGCGCTCAGTATCGTTATTGTCAACCTGTTTTGCAAGACCAGGGCTGGGCAGTATTTGAAATACATTTGTATTTTGTAATTTGTAAGGATTTTCGAAAGTATTTTGTATTTAAATACATAAAATTGATGTATTTTGTATTTCAAATACTCAAAATACTTTTTTCTTCTTGTTCTTCAAGTTTTGGATTTGGATTTGAAGAATGAACTTTCGTCTTATTTGCCTGCCCATTTCAGTTGTGCTAACCTTACACTTAGTTTTCTTGCCACAACTGATTTCCTTAATGCCATAAAGAAATCTCCAACAGCATCAAGGATCCATCACCCAACACTTGCTAAATGTTTAGCATTATGGAATGCGTCTAGGAGATTCAAATACTCAGAAATTATATCAGATGTCTTGAAATATTCATTAAAGTTTCCTTGCCCAACTCGATGGAATTCTCTTTATGACTCAATCTCTCAAATATTGCAATTCAAACATGATATAAACAGTATATGTGAAAAACTGGGATTGCCAACCTTCAAAGATGTTGAGTTTCAGTACCTTGAAGAATATTGTGCAGTTCTGAAACCCATTGCCGTAGCCCTTAATTTAATGCAAAATGAGAAGACGTGCTATTACGGACAACTTTTGTCCACATTAATTTCCCTTGAAAACAGATTAATATTCTGTTACCTAGTAATCTACGCCATCTATTCCAAGTAACTCCAATCCTAATAAGTTCACTTTCATCAAGATTTAAAGTGATGTTTGATCTGATCCCAGAAGAAAATTGAGCTATTTTGGCAGCTTGCTCCACCCATCATTGAAGATGAGATGGCTACCTGACATTGCCTCACTAAATGATAAGAAGAGGACACAGAATATGTGTGTGAAATCAGCTGAGCAGTTGTCTGCTACATCTTTGGTCAGTTCAGACGATGAAAACAATTTTTATGTTTTCAACTCAAGTACAACAGACATTAAAAAGCAAAAGAAAAGAACTTGTCTGCTGTGGAGTATGAGCTCATACAATTCTTCAATGGCAAAGGGACAACCCTGTGCACTCTAGAGAATTACCCAACAGTGAAACAAGCTTTTATAAATATAATAAAAGTTTGTGTTCCTCTGCGCCTGTAGAGAGACTGTTCTGTTTTGCAGGATTTATTCATTCACCAGCAAGGGGATCCTTATCTTATGAACATTTGAGGAACTGGTTTTTTTGAAAGGGAGCAGTAATTATTCATATGTAGCATAATTTCATTCCTGACTGGGAAAAGGAAGAATGTTCAGTTACAGAGTTTATATAAAACTTCGAGGTAAAAATACCTTTAATGTTAATATAATATTTTAGATTTTCAGTACGGTAATATTCTTATTTCTTTAGGCCTATATATTGTATCGAGTATTTGAAATACAAATGTATTTTGGTTAATTTTTTAAAAGTATTTTGTATTTGTATTTGAAATACTTGGATGTCAGTATTTTGCCCAGCCCTGTGCAAGACTGTATAACAGAGTTGGAGCTCATTTAGATTCTCCCTCACAGCCCCAAATTTCTTTGCAAGGACGCACGATTGCGTACCTTTTTGTTTCTCCTCTCATTTTTTCTTCTATTATCACCACCACCACCACCACATTATCCTGTATCTCAGTAGGCCTACTCGAGTAATTAAAGTAATAAGATTTTATTTTAAAAAATTAGTGTCATTAAGGTACGTAACGTGGCTCTGCATGTAGGTACGTTTTGTGCGTTTAGCTTTATTTTACACAAATGTGTGTAAAATAGCTATTCCTGTATTGTAATCTTGTCTAATATTTTTCTATACGAAAAGAGGCTTTTAAATTGATATAAATTTATTAGTGATTTATAATGACACTCTAAGCATGTTTTTGTTTTATATATAGGGTGTCCCAATAAGAACGCAGGATGTAATGTTAATAAATGCAATAAAACAGATAACAGTTCCGCGGACCCAACAACAAGACAATTATTACGCAATGTCCCAACAGTGTTTTGTTGTCATTGAATTGGTGACACTGTTATCTGTTCTGTTACCTATTTTGTTGCATTTATTCATATTAAATCCGGTGTTTTCGTTGGGGCACCCTTTATAACCTTTTTGAGATCTCACTCCAATGGAAAGTCACCTTCGCGTAGCGGTTTACAACTAGTAAATGGTAGCCTTGAATAAGTGAGGGACTAGAAGCGACCCTCCAATACCTGTTCAGTAATCTCACTGAAGGGACAAAGACATGGACTAATAATTAAAAAAAAAATAGAAATTTTTATGAATAGTATACAATTACTGGTTTATCGTTTTGTCCTTGACTGAAATCCCGCAGTCTCAGTTGCCAGTTTATTCTACCTTTGCACAGAAAATCACGAATACAATCATCTGATGTTTCTTGAAGAGAAAAGCGTTTGTCTTTTCACGATTTGAAATGAAGACTCGTTAATTTTTAATAAGTATATTTCTTGTTCGTTAGGTAAATTTACTCATAAATACCGGCACTTAATATCGAGAAAACTCCGATATTGTTTACGAGAGCGCTGTACGTAGGCAGACATCATGCCAAAAAGCGCGCTGAAAACGCGTATTGCCGTAAAAGTCTGGACATTTATTTCTGCGTAATCACGGTACTTTTTTTAATGTTTTATCTAACTACACTCCCAACTGCTGAAGTTATATGAGCGTCGCCACTGTGCCGGAATTTTGTCCCGCAGGAGTTCTTTTACATGCCAGTAAATGTACTCTCATGAATCTGTCGCATTTAAGCACACTTAAATACAATCGACTTGGGCCGGGATCGAACCAGCAACCTCGGACACAGAAGGCCAGCACTGTAGCGACTGCTCCATCCAGGCCGACACGATACTTTTTAATACTACTTTTCTATAATGAGAAAGTAAAAAGTTTAACGTCTGTTTTAGTTCGTTAAATAAATTATAACATTCACTGCAGCTTTACCTACTACCTTTTTGTGTAGGTGGTTTTCCTTCTAACCTTTAAAGTGACACCGGCAAAACAAAATTAGACAAGTTTGTTCAAGCGGACTGGAAGACGCCAAAAGAACATCAGACGTTCTTTGTGTTCTGTGCTATCGACACCGACTGCCTTTGATCAGGAAATCTGCTTTCTTTTTATGCTCAGTAAGTGATTATTAAGAAGTATTATATAAAACAGAGAAAAGGTCGCCAAAACCCCTTACGATGTGTTGCCATGGAGAGAGGAAAGAACGCGAGACATTCAGTTGACGGTGCGTCTCTAGTTTATCTATACTTCGTTCCGTAATGTCTGACAGGAGAAGTAAATGTTCCCGGCAGAGGAGGAGAGAAGTACAGAGTGATTTATATAGAACTGACACATTTCTTTCTTTAATTATTCCGTTGGAAATTCATTCAATGACCCAATTTTAGCACCAAATTATGCAGAATGTTCGATTCCTTGTGACTAGATGCACAGATGTTTATGTTTTATTCCTATTGTTGGCAGCACTGACCCAATTTTAGCACCAAATTAAGCAGAATGTTCTGGAGTTTCGATTCCTTGTCACTAGATGCGCAGATGTTTATGTTTTATTCCTATTGTTGGCAGCTGTTTTCGACATTTTGTGTCAACATGAAAATGCAGTACACATTAAATCAACGACTCTTCCTTATGAAGTAATACTGGATTACGAATTCAATTACAGCTATTCAAAAGGCATACCAGAGAGAATTTGGTGTTCGCAATCCTCCCAAAAGAAACACAATACTGCGACTGGTAAACAAATTGGAAACAACTTGGTCTCTGGTGAGTGAAAAGGCCAAGCATCGTTCATCTAGGCTTCCCACGGTTGTTGTTGACGTAAGAGCAAGTTTCTTTGACGACCGAATAATTTCCAGGAACCTGTGGCCACCGAGATCTCCGGATTTGACAACGCCGGACTTCTTTCTATGGGATTACTTAAAAGACAGGGTTTACGCCACACGTCCCCAGACATTGGACGATCTGAAGCACAACATCACACAGGAGATTCAAGCTATTGACAACAGAGTCCTCCAACGAGTGGCCAGTAACATGGAACGACGTGTTGAGTTGTGCCTTATGCAGGATGGAGGACATTTTGAACATTTGCTATAGAGGTAAATAATCTCCCAAAATTCCTCTACATTTTAGGTATAATAAGTTGTCGCTAGCATAATTCGTTTTGAAACAATTAATGAAAGAAATGTGTCAGTTCTATATAAATCACTCTGTATAATTACTATTCAACCAATGGCAGTAATCTCATTCCACGCTTATCTTAAAGTTGGACGGAGGTAGAACGCTTCAGACCGCCCAACGAAGTACAGACTGTTGTTTCTGTAAACATCTCAATTTTTACTGCGACGTCACACACATTTTCGGGTGTAGAGCTAGGATTTTTACGTAGTAAGAGTTAAGAATGACGCCGAGTATAGTTGAGTCGATGTGATGCCGGTTAAGAAGGTTGACAAGACTCGAAATGCAAGAAAAGTCACAAGGACTAGACAATGCAGCTTTAAAACCTCCAGCTGTTTTGTAAGTGGTAGTTAAGAGGATTAAATACCTTAAGCGCTAACTAATGGAAGTACTGAATAACAAGTAAAAGGAGTGGGGGGCATGGCTTGCATGTTTATAAACTATACCGACTAAAAATATTAGCTTTTACTACATACAAATCCTAGCTCTAATCACAAGGAAGAATCATTATTAAGACGTATTATTAGGTATTTGAAATAGATCGGATTTCGATTAAGTAATATATTTCCTTCCCTAGTTATATGTCGTAGATACGTAGAATCTTCTTTAAATTAAACATTATTTATTTATTTTTTGTTTAATTATTTATGTTCTTATTTCTTTGTTTATTTACTGGTTTATTTATCTATTCACTGTCATTTATTTATTTATTCGTTTATTTTTTCATTTATTTATTCACTTAATCGGTATTCATTCAGTCATGTATTTATTTATCTATCTATCTATCTATCTATCTATCTATCTATCTATCTGTCTGTCTGTCTGTCTGTCTGTCTATCTATTCGTCTATCATATATTATGAAACGAAGTATAGATTCTAGACTCGTTGAGATATGGCGGTCATCATTTGTAAAGATTTGCACGTCTAATCACCTGAGCTCTCGAGTCAATCTGTTTTAGTCAACTGTTAAGCACTAAAATTAACCACATTGGTAGAGATGGTAGATTTTCGCTATCACGATAAATGCTAAATGTGCCCGAATGTTGTTCAAGTAAGTATTTTTATGTTCAAAAACATGTTAAATAATATATTATTGTAGTTTTTTAATCTGCGATAAAATGCGAAATCTATGTCCCTGAGGAATTATATTTTATGAGATATTTTTATCTTTTTGTAAAAAAGAACAGGATCTATCTAAAGGCCCGCCACACAAGGATTCTTATATATATTTTTAATTTCATTCCCTGTCAAGTTTTATATTCTTTCAAAAACATCGCGTTAATTTTATCAATGAATGTTTCAACGGTAGTTGGCATCAGCTGATCGCATGATCGCCCAAATTGGCAACAAAGCGCTGTAGTTCCAAGTACGGCCGCTTAACTTCATGTCCCATGTTTCGAAAAAAACAGATACAGTAATTGTATTATGAAAATCACAATTATTGCTAATCAAAAGTAACATATAAAAATATATAATTAAGCAGAGTGCAATAGTAATGTAACATCTTCTAACAGTTGAATGAAGCTGATTAGTTTACTATGAAATCACGTGACCGCATGCGCAGAAGTGCTATAAATCGGGCCGCCTTCTTACATGACGGTTACTATAGCAGCGCCCTACCTTTGAGCGTTCCGACGGATTCCGGTTGCTGGAAATTCGCCTCCTCGCCTACCGTCACGGGTCTTTCCCGCTGCACGCTTTCGTCACCCGGCGGCTGCAGACGTGACGCATCAAACGTAACGGGTCTGTGTCGCTGCTCAACTTGCAATACATTCCGTTCGGCGCTCAGGTCATCCCTGTCAGCGGTAGGCTGGCTACCCTCGCCAACCCTGTCAGCGATGGACTTGCTGCCTTCGCCAACCCTGTCAGCGGCGGACTGGCTGCCCACGTCGTCCCTGTCAGCGGCGGACTGGCTGCTGGGCGTCTTGACTAAAACGTCGACGACGCGAGGGGCGGCGTCATCCTCATCTTCGGAGTCCGAGGGCAGCGTGGGTCGCAAGTGCATCTCCTGGGACGCCTGCCTGAACAGCGTCCTGCACACGGGGCGTTCCACCTCGTCGTCCATCGCCGGGTGCCTCGCTCGTACTGTGTGAGCTTTCAGGAAGTCGAGCTCCACCACATCCCGCAACAGCGATAAGCGTCATCTAGTGTACGTACTTTTAACCAGACTCTTGCTGCTAACATATCCTGCAGAGTACTTCGTAACTCGACTTACAATCTCTGTTCTCATTGCCCTAGACTTCCTAAGGCCGAAATTCAGTATTCCAAAGTTCCTCTTGAAATTTGTGCCGAATAGGTTGAGGGACAATTTTCTCCGTGTAGTTCGGTTTTCATAGTCATTTTTAAACTCTAAATGAGGGGTTGGAAAGCAATGGTGGATCATTAATGTTTAGGTGAGGGGTTTGGACTTTTTCCATTGCTGGTTGTCACAATCAAAAAATTAAAACACAACGTTTCGAAGGGTGGTTCTCCCTTCGTCTTCAGGTGGAAGGAAGGAGAGAAAGGAAAAAAACCTACTGTTGGGATCGTTACGTACAGCTATTCTGTATGACTGATTTGGAACATAAATTTGGGTTTCAATTGATCGCTTCAGGGGAGAGGATGGTATTTTTTGGTGAAAAATGAGTAAATTAAAAAAAAAAAAAAATCTTTAAAATACTCTGTGATATGTGTGGAGTGCATAGCATAACATTTTGTGGGTATTTGTGCCCTTATCGGATGTTGAGACGTCATTTTTAAACCTCCTGCGTTATGGATTTTTGAATCACTCGCCCACTTTTATTGTTGTTTCCGGTAAATTAAATTTTCAAATTTTTTTTCTTTAAAATACCTTTTTATATGTGTGGAATGCATTGCATAACATTTGTTTGGTATTTGTGCCCTTATCGGATGTTGAGACGTCATTTTTAAACTTCCTGCGTTATGGATTTTTAAATCACACGCCCGCTTTTATCGGTTTCCAGTAACTTCATTTTTTTTTTTGCTACATTGCCAGACAAAAATGGATATAATTTCTGAACTATTAAATATACATGCATGAAATTTAGAACACACATTCTTTAGACTATTAGGAAACTTTTCTCTGTAACAGAATTTTGTTAATTGATTTCATTTTAAAAATACGTCCGTTTGTTTGCAAGGAAGAAAATCAGAAAATTCTTATTAAATTTTAATTGTTTATTTTACAAACGTAGGGACTAATATCAAAATTCTGTTACAAACAGTTTGTAGAACATGCTTTTGCAAATACATTGCAAAAAACTGTTTGAATCTATCTTTAAAAACGGTTTAGATATATCGGTTTTAGTACAGTCCTGCATTGGGTTTTTTTTTTTCAAATTTGGGCCCCCAAATAATTTTTTTAATATTTTTATTTGGTTGAGTTGCCACAGATATGAGCTCTCTACATACAAAAAAATTAATATTTTACACCAAATAGGAAAAAAGTTTTAAAAAATACCATCCTCTCCCCTTCAGAGAAATGTTGTAGATGTAGGTTACAGCGTAATCTGTTAGTCACAGATTGACTCACTTGCGAAAATAACAGTAATAGCGTGCTAAAGTGGTCTGATACGTGTTTGTGAACGTAAAGATCCATTATCTCTGTTGTAAACAGCGTCCGTCAAAATTAATGTAGAGATTTCAATGGAGTATAAAATTAATAAACGGAAAATGAATACACATTTGACACAGAGATTTACGTAACACGTGTTTGGGAAACATCGCTTATATCTTGAACCTGTACATCAGTACATGAATTTGGTCAGTTGTTTGTTGTTTAGTCAACTGTCCGAAGACAGGTCTGAATCTCACAAGTGATACCAAGTGTGGGATTTATTTTCGCGGAAACGATAGTATAGCTTCCTCCCCTCTCTCACTGTTTCTCTTTCTTTTTGCCCCTCACCGGAAAGCTGCATTTAAAATTCTTTAATTTTGTACGTAGGCCTATCTAATTACGGAAAGTTTAATGACATCACTGGCGGCAGTTGGTAGAGCAGCTGGCTACGGACTGGAAGGTCCGGGGTTCGATCCCAGGTGGTGACAGGATTTTTTCTCGTTGCCAAACTTTCAGAACGGCCCCGAGATTCACTCATCCTCCTATAAAATTGAGTACCGGGTCTTTCCCGGGGTAAAAGGCGGTCAGAGCGTGGTCCCGACCACACCACCTCATTCTAGTGCCGAGGTCATGGAAAGCATGGGGCTCTACCTCCATGCCCCCCAAGTGCCTTCATAGCATGTTACGGGGATACCTTTACCTTTTTTTAATGACATCACTATTAAATTCTCAGCATTACTCGTAGGAAAATGAAATTCTTTGAAGAAGCGACATGAGAGGCACAGACACAGAGCATATATAGGCTATAAGCTATTCTATAGGATTATATTATTATTAGGGTATTATTATTATTATTATTATTATTATTATTATTAGTATTACTATTAATATAAATGATACTCGGTAGGAAATTAAACACAGAATAAATATGGGAAATGCCTGTTGTTGTTCGGTTGAGAAGCTTTTATCATCCAGTTTGCTGTCAAAAAATCTGAAAGTTAGAATTTATAAAACAGTTATACTACCGGTTGTTCTTTAGGGTTGTGAAACTTGGACTCTCACTTTGAGAGAGGAACAGAGATTAAGGGTGTTTGAGAATAAAGTGGTTAGGAAAGTATTTGGGGCTAAGAGAGATGAAATTACAGGATAATGGAGAAAGTTACACAACACAGAACTTCACGCATTGTATTCTTCACCTGACATAATTAGGAACATAAAATCGAGACGTTTGAGATGGGCAGGGCATGTAGCACGTATGGGCGAATCCAGAGTGTTAGTTGGGAGACCGGAGGGAAAAAGACCTTTAGGGAGGCCGAGACGTAGATAGGAAGATAATATTACAATGGATTTGAGGGAGGTGGGATATGATGATAGATGCTCAGGATAGGGACCAATGCCAGGCTTATGTGAGGGCGGCAATGAACCTCCGGGTTCCTTAAAAGCCAGTAAGTAAGCATTATTATTGTTATTATTATTATTATTATTATTATTATTATTATTATTATTATTATTATTATTATACAAAAGTTTAAATATTATTTATACAACCCACACCTGTGGAGTAACGGTCAGCGCGTCTGGCTGCGAAACGAGGTGGCCCGGGTTCGAATCCTGGTTGGGGCAAGTTACCTGGTTGAGGTTTTTTCCGGGATTTTCCCTCAACCCAACACGAGCAAATGCTGGGTAACTTTCGGTGTTGGACCCCGGACTCATTTCACTGCCATTATCACCTTCATCTCATTCAGACACTAAATAACCTCAGATGTTGATACAGCGTCGTAAAATAACCCAATAAAAATTATTTATACATTCGTTTTCAAAGAAAATGTATTGAGAGAGTGTGGAATTGTCATCCATGGCTGAAATAAGCAGTAGGGAAAATCCCCTTACGCTCCCCTACAAATTACGTCCTGAATCTGATTTCCATTAGCAAAGCACGCATTAAAATTGGCCGTAGTTTATCAACATTTTAATGAAGTTTAGACTGCTGAACGAAATGAAGACTAGTTCGAAATGATGGCTGGTTGGAAATGAAAACTGGTTGGAATCCCATAAGTAACACCAATATGACATCACTCATGAGGCAACTAAGCCAGGAGATTTTTCCCAGTTATTTGATTTATCATAGCAAAAAAGAAATCTGTTGCCCTCATAGATTATAGGCTTCCAAATAGTAGAAATATTTCGTTGTTAAAGTATATAATGTGGGGCATAAGTAGATATACAGTAATATGGTATAATTTTATAAAGTACAAATTAGGATTACAATCGATAATGAATTGATCAGGTAGTGAAATTGATGTCGATTGATATCGTGTAATTACAAGTGGTATGTAATCCTCATCTACTTAATAAATAGTACATTATGCAACGAGCCTATAATGAAGGTAATTAAGAAGCGAGTATGGATATTTATGAAACGAGCGCAAGCGAGTTTCATAATTTTCATACGAGCTTCTTAATTACCATTATAGGCGAGTTTCATACGACTTTTTATGCTCGATCATATTTCTAATTTGATATTATCAATTTTCTTTGTATCTGACCTTGACCAATGTCCCGTATGTTGTGAGATGTGCGGAGACGCGAAAGTATTGACTTTTTCTGAGGAACAGATGTTCACATTGACCTTGCTAGGCCATAAGAACCTACAGAGATAACATTGAAATTAAATTAGACATTGAAAAACGAGACGACAAATTGAATTTATTTGAATATTATTTACAATTAACGCTAATTATTATAGTAACAAAACATAACCTTCTGCGACAGTATTGGATTTCCAGCCTCCGTGACTTTTCGCTAATTCTCTTTCGATTGCATATCCGAGAATAATCGATACTTGCGGTTTTATAACGGTAGAAAGCTGACCTGTCATTGGCTGAGCAGTTGTAACCTGAGTTGTCATTGGCTGAAAGACGTGACCTTTAATGAGTAGGTGTACTTTAATGACATGCATTAAAGGTCTGCTACCAGGTGTATAATTACTACATTTCGGCATGGTCGAGCATAAACTATATTGTATTACTGTATAATAATAATAATAATAATAATAATAATAATTTATTTTAGCTGGCAGAGTTAAGGCCGTAAGGCCTTCTCTTCCACTCAACCAGCAAAAAGTGTATATACATATGCATGAACTTACAAAGAATCCAACAATTTGATTGAGATGAGAGTTACATGTATACAAAAGTTATTTACAAATTAAACAACAAAATACTATGAACTATTAATTAAACACTGAAATAAACTGTGTAGCAGAATTAAACTAAAATACATAGAATGTTAATATATTTCAAATAATATTAGATAATAGAAAGAGATTATTACGAGACAATTAAAATACAGCACAATCAGGATGATGTCTAAAGAAAAAAGTAACAATGTAGTCAGTGATAGTTTAAATCAGTATGATTGGAGTGAAATGCTAATAAGGTTATCTTTTAAGCTGTTCTTAAAGGTGTTTATTGTCTTGCAGCCCTAATACTTTGTGACAAGGAATTCCATTGACGCGAGGTGGATATTGTAAAAGATGATGAATAACAAGATGTTCTATGAAGAGGTATACTTAGCGTGCCACAGATAAGTGATCTGGTATTTACATCGTGGTTAGAGTATAGATAAGAGAAACGAGACGAAAGGTAATTTGGTGTTGAAGTGTGCAGAATTCGAAAGAGTAAAGACAAAGAGTGTAAAGTTCTACGTTCTTTAAGTCGGAGCCACGAGAGACTTGCGAAGGACGGTGATATGTGATCATACCGTCGGATGTTGCACACGTATCTGACGCACATATTCTGAGCTCGCTGTAACTTGACTGACAATTCAGAACTTAGGTCACTTAACAAAACGTCACAATAATCGAAGTGCGGCGTTACTAGGGTTTGCACTAGGGTAAGTTTTAGTTGCTGGGGCAAGAAGTTTCTCAAGCGACTCAAATACATACATACTTATGCACCCCAATGTATATATTAGTAAGTATTGTAGTAATAATTTCAGACACGTCAATGTACAATATGATATAATATGAATATTTATTTTGTTTTTGAGTCTAAATGACTTATCAGTTTTTTTAAAATACTGATAAGTCATTTAGACTGAATAACAAAATAAATATTCATATTATATCGTAACTCATTATATTCCCATATAATTAATATGTAGAAAGAAGCAAATATTTAGATGTAGTAATTTCATTTGGGGACCTGTTTTTCTTTTCACAAATTATCATCATCATCTACAGGAATTAGATCTTATGGCCTGTTCCAACATTAGGAGACCTCTGAAATTAGTCATTGCATCTAGTTATCCGTCGTCTTCTCGTTTTGTGGCTAGTAATAAAAACAGTTTTGGGAATTCTGACAGTCTTTACACTGTATGACTTGAGGCTTTCCCGGCGTTTGATGTAGAATAACTCTTCTCGGGTTCTCAGCCAGGTGAGTTGGAGATTAGCTTCAAGCTTTCGACGGCTAGCTCTGCCATCTTCTTCGTCCCTGAAGAAGATGGCAGAGCTAGCCGTCGAAAGCTTGGAAGCTAATCTCCAACTCACCTGGCAGTCTTTACACTGTTCATACCGGTTTGGTGATTTCGTATAGGCCTATTATTCTTTAGGATTTAAAATATCTAGTTCCTTCCTTATACCATCGCTCTTCTTTTGATTCGTACAGTTACAGCCTATGAGGGCTCTAAAGAATCTCATCTCAGGTCATTCAGTTTCCTCTCCCCCTCCCGCTTCTTTTAAGATCCAGTTTTTAAATGCATAGAGGAGAGTCGGGTAGTATCGGACATCGGGTAATATCGGACAGTGAGTTTCTTTCATCTACCACACGATGATAGTACCTGATTGACATGGTTACGTTTGTGTGATGTCGCATAGAGAAACGTAATCATGTCATTCAGGTACTACCATATGGTGGTAGATGAAAAAACGCACTGTCCGATACTACCCGACTCTCCCCTACATCAACACAGATACCTACTACCATCACTTTATAGAACTGAAGCTAGGTGATCATTATCGCATTTTGGTGTGTGTTTTTCAATATATATATATATATATATATATATATATATATATATATATATATATACATAACTTGGTTATTTAACGACGCTATATCAACTACGCGGTTATTTAGCGTCGATGGGATTTGTGATAGCAAGATGGTATTCGGCGAGATGAGACCGATGATTCGCCATAGATTACCCGACATTCGCCTTACGGCTGGGGAAAACCTCGGAAAAACCCAACCAGGTAATCAGCCCAATCGGGGATCGAACCCGCGCCTGAGCGCAACTGCGGATCTGCAGGAAAGCGCCTTAGCCGACTGAGCTACATCGGTGGCTTTCTTCTTATATTGCCTAATAGTTTTAGAAATGTATATAGTCTATTCTTTAAACTTTCTTTTTTGTAGCAAGATGTAGCTATTTAAACCTAAACAGATAAAAGCTCGGAGTTGCCATGAAAATTGTTATCGGAACCATTGTTTGTGTCACATATTCGTTTTTATTTTTTTATTGGGTTATTTTACGACGCTGTATCAACATCTAGGTTATTTAGCGTCTGAATGAAATGAAGGTGATAACGCCGGTGAAATGAGTCCGGGGTCCAGCACCGAAAGTTACCCAGCATTTGCTCTTATTGGGTTGAGGGAAAACCCCGGAAAAACCTCAACCAGGTAACTTGCCCCCACCGGGATTCGAACCCGGGCCACCTGGTTTCGCGGCCAGACGCGCTGACCGGTCACATATTCATACCCGCTCGCCATTGTCATCTTCAGCCATTAAAAAAAAAGGAACATATTTGTTTTTAGATGTCATTATTAGCATATAATATTGAAAACTAGAATATTACGGCATTGATCGTTTGTTCAAGAAGTAGTTTTGAAATATTAACAAGATGTACTGTATATTAGAACATCTTGTTTTTGAAGTTGTTAAAACAAAAGCTATATTGTTCAGTGCACAGTTCTAAATGTTTGAAAATGGCAGGTCATTCGAACATTTCCAAATTTTATCAATTGAAAGTAAGGAACTTTATATTAAGGTTATGTTGCCACAAGACATGACTATTGATAGTGAATTCATTATCCCAAAATTTTGTGGACTGGCTTTGTAATATAAAGTTTTGTTAGACCTATCGCATATCATATTCACACTTGGGGGATAATAAAACGAGAGAAAATCAAAACGAATGATGCAATAAAAAAACCAAAGAGAATACTGAAAAGTGAACGCGCCTCGATTGTTACCCACATGTGTAGGGTTCCATTTATTTGTAATGGAACCCGGTTTGAAACTCTATCGGTCTCCAGATGTCGTGATTACTCAAGGAGAAAGTGGTCGGATTGTTTCGAATAGCTGAAGTGCGTAATCCGCAAAAACAAGAGAGACTCGGTCACTTCGCCCGGACGCATGCGCCGCATAGCAGAGCAATCAATGTGGCGGCGTCCGACGGGTCCTGCCAGCTCGTCCTCGCAAATCAGGAGTCGAATCATTGCGGTTCACCTCCATCGGCTGCTCCTGCAAGGTAGGCCACTTCATTTACACCCAGTCTGTGATCAAGAAGTGCTTGTTGCTTCGTCCATCGGAATGGGGCACAAACACAGCCCCTGCAGCAAGTAATTGTACGGATATGTGCGATAATGGGCTCGTCTTGTAGTGTCGCCAACAGTGATGCAAGTAATAGCCGTTGTTATTATTGTTATTATTTTGATTTTAGTGTTAATGATGCTATTATTTCACAAAAATATGAATCAATAAGTGATTTAATAAAAAAAAGTCGTTTAGTCTGTGTGTAAATGCAACTCGGTGCAAATGACAATCATTATTTTTTTCTTTTTAATTACTGTAGCTAATTTAAAAAATGATAACATTGGGCATAGAGCCCATTAATACAAATTGTGTAGCTGCACAATATTTCGACGAAAAACTACGAATCACTAGAAATGAAAAAAAAAAAAAAAAAAAAACTGCAGTAGAGATGGAATACATTGAATCACAGGCCTTAGCCTACACAGATCGTGAGAGTAATTGATTTTGAAAAATAATTTTTAATATCTGTTCTGATATACATTGTTTTTCGACAAATTTTACAATGCAGTACAGCATTGATGCTTACGTAGGTATTTCAGTTCCTTTCATTGCTGTAACTTTTGCTCATACATTATACAGCGATACCAACTTCTGTAATGGTCACTATGGCCAGCTAGACATGGTGCCCAATTACTAATGTATATACACAAGAGTCCACATCGCCGCTAAGCCGAGATTTGCCTCGTGTCGACTGTGACGAAGAACTAGGACATATAAATTATCTATATATATAATTTGAACTGGTAATGGAAATTGCGGGAAAACGGCTGAACGGATTTTAATAAATGACCCATCATTTTGAAGCTTGGAACCCAAAGTTTTTCAGAAAAATAGTAGTTTTCAGTGAAATATCAATTTTCCTACATTATTTTCCTATTTTCCAAAATCCATCTTTCTTCAGTTTTGAGAACTAATTGCATTTCAGCACGGCCGTGATTTCTGAATAAAACAAAACACACACTACAATAAACAATAGCTATTACACGAAGGCCATGCATGACCTGCAGGATTGCTGACATATTTAGAGTTCAAATTCAATTGGTTATTAAAAACTTCAAGACTTGGTAAAAGTGATTTACAGGTCTGATTCTGCGGTGTGTAATTTTCTGAATATAGCTGTGTATTGGATATTGAAATCTACAAAACTTGAGGTGGTTTGATGACATTATTACCATTAGAAATGAAATTGCATTACAGTTAATGCCATGATGTGACTATTTTTCATTAATTATACATATTAATGCTATACTGATGATATGAAAGTGAAACGTTTTGGGAATATATAAGCAGATATAGAGAATGTATTAAATTAGATCTTCATTTCTATAATTTACTGAGTGGCAGCTATTATATATATAAAACTACAAAACGTACGTAAGATAATAATATTGTTATTAAAAATCAAATATTTTTATAGTTATTAATCAAGTGGGATTGGGTCTTTTTCATATACTTAATGGCGGTGTGGTGTAGATACTAACTATGCGTCATTCTCTTCGGTATTGGCTCGAGAGAGCGCAAAAATTACAGTTCCTAAGGAAAGAAGGTATTACTTACTGATAAAACAAGAGGCCTACAAAATTTTGTACTCTCTCGATCATTTCAGCAAGATCTCTTAGCAGGATAAAATGATTTTACCCTCTACATTTCAAGCTCTACATGCAGCAACTATACCAAAATGCTATGTCTATTGTTCGAAAGCATAGCAAACTTGACTTTTACAATCCACAATGACCTGAAATATCATTGCTTTACTCCCACATGAAAAACCCACTGATCGCTCTGACATTGTTACTTGCGTTTTCACGTTGAAACTCAAGATACATAGGATACATAGGTTCAAGAAAAAGTATTTGGCATAAAAACCATTGAGAGGGAGTATGTTTCATTATTATAGAAGCAAATAACTTTCAAAATGTCTGTTATTTTTCATTGAAAATAAATCTGAACAATTTTTATTTGAACTTATAATGAACTTAGTTTGCAGCATTTGCTGCACAAGCCACTAGTTTATGTATATTTCAATAAATATGAAGCTCCCTCCATAGCACGGGGACAGTTTTGCGAAGTGTCGGTAGGGTTTGCACCCGTTCAGTTTTGTCGAAACATTTCCAAAGTTGTGCAATTATTCGTCGGGGTAATAAAATTTTTCCGATTTTATGCATCAAGATTGAAGTAAAAAGTAAGCTCTTGTTTAGCCAGTGAATACAAAAATCGAATATGTGATAGAAATGTCGAAGGAAAGATTTGTGATAATTCTTTTTCCCCATTTCCTCCGTAGTTAAGAAAAATCTGTGAATATATCAGAGAAACAGACTGTAATTTCGAGCTGTACGGAGTGAATCTATTGTTATGTTAGGTCTAAACAATAAACAGTGGCGGCACCAGCAGGTGTGCTTCAGTGAACCATTGAAAGTTAACACGTGTTCACTATGTTGCCCTTCTCCCACTCCACAGCCACAGTGGAAGTGCATCTGAAACTTATTTCAGAAGACTTCATACACATTGCAATTTACACATTGCTTTATTTAGTTCACAGTTTTTCCTTTTAAAATTGCTTCACACGTAGACTTTTTGTGCGCAAGTCGACAAACAATGTGCATGTTTTAATTTGTTAATTTTTATTTATTTTTTTCCTTTTTTTTTTTTTTTTTTTTTTTTTTTTTTTTTTTGTCTCGCGTCTCAGAATGAAAATATGCGATTTTATTTAATTGGTATACATTGATTTCCGTTTTCTCTACCACCTAACAGTTTTTTTGTGAGGACGTGTTCAATTTTTCGCAACATTTCGAGTATCGTTGTGTATTCTTACTTCGTTTTAGAGACGTTTTTACAATGATATTGCTAGAAGCACTCCATCCATCGTAACCAAACCATACATTATCCAATGCCTCTGATTGAGGTTATGGCTGATATGTAGGCCCTACATCTATTATCAGGCAGTACAACTCACTTTACAATATGTGTCACAGGAAGAACAATGTTGTTTGTATACATCTGAAGTCTGATTAGTGTAAAATGTAGCTAATCGGCGATGTATGCAATGGAAGGGGAAAGGAACTGGCCATCCTACCCCATTATCTCCTGGCTTAGTTGTCTCATAAGTGGTGCATTGTTGTATCACTTGTGATGTTCAGACCTGTCTTCGGACAGTTGTCTAAACAACAACATTATCTAAAACAACCAAATATATTTTTCTAATAATGATACAGTTGTATTTTATATAACAAAGTAAGCTAAAATACAGCAAAATTTCTCACCTTTTCAAAACTTCTTCCTGGATAACTTACGCCGATAAGATGGCTCCGAAACATCAGCAAGTATGTTCGTTGCTGATTTGCCTTTGTAACCCCTCTCGATTTCTAATGTCGCTGACGTCACCCAAGCAGGAGTTCTGCGCCCAATATTTATCCTTATCTACAAATCTACTGAATGAATGAACGAATGAATGAATGTTAGCCATGATGTCCCATGTTGGACACAGGCCTCCTGTGATGGAGTTAGAACCCCCTCGACAGGGATGGCTCAAGTGTACTCGCTTGGTGAGCCAATCCAGGCGAGCTTGTCGTGTATACTACTTTTGTGACATGGTTAATAACCCTGTTCAACTTTAACTAGTCTCAGCACTGTTCTTTGTTCATTTCTTTTCTTGCACTACCCACATTATACTGACACCGGCACTTCGACAAAAACTGATTGCTATTTACACTATTTACCTGACACTTTCTCAACACTGACTTTACTATTTACAATATCTTAACACTGATTACATTATCTATTTACAATGAGCTTCCCTAGTTCTTTCCACAAAACTCTGTTCTTTGCTGTCCTCGGCCATTGTTTCCCCCCCTCTCTGGTAAACATGTCAGACCATCTGAGCCGTGGTCTTCCCTGTCCTCTCTTTCCGAAGTAGGGGTCCCACATCGTGGCTGCATGGGTCCATCTTGTCTGATGTAGTCTCGCCACATGTCCCCCCCCAGGTCCACTTCGTTGCCGTGGCTCGTTCTGCTGCGTCAGTAGTGTTCATCAGTCTTTGTAGTGTTTCGTTTGTCGTTTTGTCTCGTAGCGTGATGCCCATCTGGCATGTTTGTATTCTTGAGCGTTGTCTCTCGGACACAAATCTACTATAGTTCCCAAAATATAAATTGTGAGGCTTCACAAGTAGGCCTGGGTGTGATAGTCCTGCGCTCAGATTTTGTATTTTACTCTCCACATACGTAAAATAAATTAGGGGAATTCTTACAACAAAGACACGCTGAAAAATTCTATATGATATCTTATACCAGATGGCGTAATATCTTAATTCTGCTACACAGCACTGTATGAAACACCATTTCACTATCACGGTGTTTTAACCACAGTGTGACACAGTCACAATTTGACAGACGTATTTTTTTAGTAAGTTACTAATAAATTAATTATTTTAGGTTACTGTTCAGTCTACACACCAACGAGCACAGAATACATAGAGTAGACACTAGCATCTTAATACCATTGGACGGAGTGAAGCCGGTTTGATGGACCTGACGCCATCTTGTTGCTACCAAAACATTGCAAAATAGCTATTACTATAGAAGATCTTATGATAATAGGAATTCCATATGTACCTAATTTCCTGGAGGACTCACACTTTCTTGTTTGTTTCGTAATACAGAATCGCTAGGCACATATTTTTAGCAAAACTTGCAAAACTGTCATCGATAAATCACATATATACATATTTAAATTGACAGCTCTTCAAATTGCAGTATGGTATTTATTAGGTACTCTGGAAGGTTACACAAACAATAATGATAAAAAGAAAGATAACAGTTTGACCTTATTTTGCTACTAGTCCAATAAAAATGCTAACCTATAATATTTACTTTTATAGGTTGATCCATTTGCTTCGATTTAATAATGCAACTTGCAAATTATCATTCTCTTCCTTTTGCCAGTATTTCGTATAGATGTCCCGATTTTGTTTAGAGAAAAAGTGGAATACTCTTAACCATATAATATTTGATAGGCTCTTCGTTTATAGTGTATAATTAGATTATAACGGCGAACAAAAGTGAAGTTTTATCAAATGGGTCAAGTTAGATCACGACCGAGTTAATGAAGCTACTTTTGTACGAGTTTCCGGATAGGTCCTAGCTTACCAATGTTAAAAGTGCGTACACTTAATTTTCTTTTTCAGAGACTGTTAGGATTATAATCTTGAAAAAAAAATATAAGTTGTGTGATGTACCTTTCTGATTGCTTTAAGACAGCAGCTGTCAGCAACCTCATTATCATCTGATTTCGTGATTATAAAAATTAATTACAATAATATTAATACACTATTTCTTTTTCTTCATCAAACGAATACGTACATTCGGTTGAAGAGAAACCTCGGTACACCCATTTTCTATAGCACGCGACACAAACTTCCAACTTGGGTTGTTAGGTTCGCTGCAAAGCATGTCTGATTTCGTGATTATAAAAATTAATTACAATAATATTAATACACTATTTCTTTTCCTTCATGAAACGAATACGTGTATTCGGTTGAAGAGAAACCTCGGTACACCCATTTTCTATAGCATGCGACACAAACTTCCAACTTGGGTTGTTAGGTTAACTTCGCTCGTAAATGCTAAGTCTACAAAGCGTAAGTCTGATTTAGTGACTAAAAATTAATTAAATAATATCAATACACTAATCCTTTCTCTTAATCAAACTAATACGTGAACAATACGAATCTAACCGACTAACCTACGCTAAATCATTCATTATCTACCGGTAATAAGTACATTTCACACATGCATATTTACCTGTGAAAAGTTATTCCCGGATTTTTGTTTAAAACCTGTTTGTGCAGCCATACGCAGCACGTGTAGGCATATTGAAATTACTTCATTTATTAATTAAAATAACGATGCAACATCACAATCATCTGCCCATGTGCTAACCGGGAGCCCAACGTTTTGGTAGCATCATAATGGCGGCTGTCCACAAAATCGGCTTCACCTTGAAGCTGTTCATGTCTACTCTATGCATTCTGTGCTCGTTGCTACACACAATAGAAACAGGAACTCAACAATAGAGAAAACGGCCTTCTGGTATACAACCAGATTCTAAACACGCGATATGATCATTGACCACAGATGCTACAGCTTGTATACAGGTAAAAAAAAAAATCATTGCATGGTTTGTTATACCCTCTATGAGTCTTACTCAATCATCATCATCATCATCATCATCATCCTCCTCCTCCTCCTCCTCTTCTTCCTCAATTACCTTCTTATTTTTATTTTTTATGCTTCCCCTTTCTTACAATTAGATTTAAAGTCTGCTCACTCGGTATCGGTAACTATACTTAAAAACAAAATCCTATACTAGATTGCAAGGGCATTATTCTTAACGGTTCTAATAGAGTTCCAAAAGCGTTCGGGCTATTCCATATGAAATCGGTCAGTAAAAAACCTCCCATTTTTTATACTCTGATTATAGATTTTGATTAATGTTTATGATATTGGTTATTGAGACGATGATGAATCATGGCATGTAAATTTCCAATCAGGCATTTAGATTGGTCGGCCACGGGGTTTGAACCCGGGACGTCCCGAATACGAGCCTCAAACACCACCGTCTGAGCCAACTCGCTCGCTGACAAGGATATTCTGTTCCGTACTGTGTAATATGAGTGATGCAACCTTTGCATACCGCTGTGATTAGATTTGCGTTAATCCGGTCACAGAATTTACGAGGCTTCTTGACTTAAGAGGATCTCCCGTGCTCGTGTCGGCATTTCCTCAAGCCGGTATACGCCGTTTCCTCACATGCCTCAACAAGACTTACATGACATTGTCTTGCTGTGCGACCATGGGCACATTGAATTTCAACCAACTTCGCGGTTAATAATAATAATAATAATAATAATAATAATAATAATAATAATAATAATAATAATTTATTTTAGCTGGCAGAGTTAAGGCCGTAAGGTCTTCTCTTCCACTGAACCAGCAAAAAGAGTATATACATATGCATGAACTTACAAAGAATTCAACAATTTGATTTAGATGAGAGTTACATGGATACAAAAGTTATTTACGAATTAAACAACAAAATACTATGAACTATTAATTAAACACTGAAATACAAACTGTGTAGCAGAATTAAGCTAAAATACATAGAATAGTAATATATTTCAAATAGTATTAGATAATAGAAAGAGATTATTATGAGACAATTTTGAAAATATAGCACTATCAGGATGATGTCTAAAGAAAGAAGTAACAATGTAGTCAGTGATAGTTTAAATCAGTATGATTGGAGTGAAATGCTAATAAGGTTATCTTTTAAGCTGTTCTTAAAGGTGTTTATTGTCTTGCAGCCCCTAATACTTTGTGACAAGGAATTCCATTGACGCGAGGTGGATACTGTAAAAGATGATGAATAACAAGATGTTCTATAAAGAGGTATACTTAGCGTGCCGCAGATAAGTGATCTGGTATTTACGTCGTGGTTAGATTATAGATAAGAGAAACGAGACGAAAGGTAATTTGGTGTTGAGGTGTGCAGAATTCGAAAGAGTAAAGACAAAGAGTGTAAAGTTCTGCGTTCTTTAAGTCGGAGCCACGAAAGACTTGCGAAGGACGGTGATATGTGATCATATCGTCGGATGTTACGCTGCAAGCCGGAAGATAGCGGATTCAATTCCCGATGGGGTCAAGGATTTTCTCCGTCGATCTACTCAGCCTCTGTACCTAGGCATTTCCTTGAGAGTCCTTTACGTAGGACTGACATCCCTACTACCGTTAATGCCTGTTGTTAGGGGTGGTGATTTTTCGCAAGAGCAATAAAATGCGGGAACAACTGGATAATACCCACGGCAGAGCATTGTCGATAGTCGACGTTACTCGCTGGTCACTAGTCACCGGGTCGTACCGAGCCGTGTCAAACAGAAGACAATCGAAATGGTGGTAGTAAAATCCGCGACTATATTCTTAAATAAATCACTCTATTAGTCAAGTGCAAGATTTATGCAGTACAACGACGATGTTTCGAATGCACTAAAAGAAAATGCTTATGTATTAAAATCTTAAAGTAGGTTATGACAACAAAATAAAGGGGAAAAGGGTGTGATTCACGGAATATCATTTAAATAACGGAAAGTAAATTTCCGGTTAATGTTCACCAAAGCATTAAGTACATAATTATGACCGCGTTGCAGTTTTATTTGTGGTCTAGAGAAAATACCTAGCCTCTTACGAAAAAAAAATAGGGGCCATGAAATTATTCACCGCTTTAATTATATTACCGTCTATCAATATTACGAAACAAAAACTTTCATAAAGGCCATGACCGACTAGAAACATCGATACCGGAGAGATAAATCCATTTGGCCGTGATGAAACAAAAGAAAATGCGAGAGAGATTGTAGTTCGAGATAAAATGGACACACAGTTTTGATGACCATACTGTTAGTAACTGGAGATCGCTTGTAAGATCTGTCTTAATCTTCTATGTAGAAATGTCGTCCAAGCAAATTGGTGATCCAGGGAAAAATCATTGCAATAGATGAGAGTAACAGTGGTGCTATCTCTCAGTAATGTTCAGAACGAAGGACGTAGAGAGAAAAAGAAAAAAAATTCTCCTTCTAACTACACCTCAGACGAAAATCATGTTCTTATGTTGGCAACATTGTGTATGTAGTTAAATTTGGTGGTAAACGTAGCGGCACGGTTCAAAGCTACCGTGGAAATTCTCCAGTATAGCGGAATTTTGGCGATGAAATACAAAATGCACTCAGAATTCGAAAATTATATTAAAATGTGATATAGCTAAATGCGAAACCGATTTCTTAAATAGAATTTATCATATATACAGTAAAGTTAAATTTATATTTGTATTATATATGTGAGAGCAAAACCAAGATCTAATAATTTTCCGAGATGTTAACGTCAATAGTTTTGTTGAGGGATATGAATATTTTCATACCCAGATTCTTCCAAATATTCACAACAATAAAGATTTGATCTGCATGCAGATGTCGTCTTTAAAGCTTAAATACCCAGAGTTCGCCCAAGCAGCTCTGCAATGTATTTGAGGTCCTACCATCAGCGTAGATGAAAAGATTTTTTAGTAAACACAATTTAATTGTAAGCGATAGGGGTACACGAATGACAGAACAAAATGTACAGGTAAGTTCTGGTGTCACTGATTAACAAGCTAATAAATAATTAGTATCTCTATGTAAATTGGTTCGAGTCCTCATGGGAACTGAAGAAATTTTCTAATGAAATTTCGGCTAGAATGTGGGACAGGTGTCCGCCCAGCATCATGATGAATTTCGGTAGTTGCGATAGGTAGCGAAATCCGGTTACGGAAACCAGCTATAACGGCTGGGGAAATCATAATGCTAACCACACGATACCTCCGTTCTGGTTGGATGATCGTTCACCTCTGTTGAAGCATGTGGGCTTGAGGTCAGCAGCCAGCCGTTCGGTCTTACCCTTCATGGTCTGTCGTTCCACGGATTTTTTTATCTCTATGTAAGTGTGATTTTAATTCCATACTGATATTTTCAAGAAACTGGCCTATTTGAACGGGTTACATCAGCTTCTTGTCTATGCGGATGACGTGAATATGTTAGGAGAAAATCCACAAACTAATAGGGAAAACACGGGAATTTTACTGGAAGCAAGTAAAGAGATAGGCTTGGAAGTAAATCCCGAAAAGACTAAGTATATGATTATGTCTCGTGACCAGAATATTGTACGAAATAGAAATATAAAAATTGGAAATTTATCCTTTGAAGAGGTGGAAAAATTCAAATACCTGGGAGCATACTTACTTACAAATGGCTTTTAAGGAACCCGAAGGTTCATTGCCGCCCTCACATAAGCCCGCCAGCGGTCCCTATCCTGTGCAAGATTAATCCAGTCTCTATCATCATACCCCACCTCCCTCAAATCAATTTTAATATTATCCTCCCATCTACGTTTCGGCCTCCCTAAAGGTCTTTTTCCCTCCGGTCTCCCAACTAACACTCTATATGCATTTCTGGATTCGCCCATACGTGCTACATGCCCTGCCCATCTCAAACGTCTCGATTTTATGTTCCTAAGGAGCAACAGTAACAAATATAAATGATACTCGGGAGGAAATTAAACACAGAATAAATATGGGAAATGCCTGTTATTATTCGGTTGAGAAGCTTTTGTCATCCAGTGTTCTGTCAAAAATCTGAAAGATAGAATTTATAAAACAGTTATATTACGGGTTGTTCTTTATGGTTGTGAAACTTGGACTTTTACTTTGAGAGAGGAACATAGGTTAAGGGTGTTTGAGAATAAGGTGCTTAGGAAAATATTTGGGGCGAAGAGGGATGAAGTTACAGGAGAATGGAGAAAATTACACAACGCAGAACTGCACGCATTGTATTCTTCACCTGACATAGGAACATTAAATCCAGACGTTTGGGATGGGCAGGGCATGTAGCACGTATGGGCGAATCCAGAAATGCATATAGAGTGTTAGTTGGGAGACCGAGTGGGACCTTTAACTCCCGCTGTCAAAAAAGTTCGTTTATAACGTTTCAGGAATGATAGAGGAGGTAAAGAATATATTTTTTTAAGTGACAAAAACCTCTCAGACTTGCCATTTGGGCGCTCCGGGTTACTAAGTGGTGTGAAGAGATTGTGTTCAGACTTTGTTACCTGAATGCAGTGATGTGAAAAAAATTTTGTTCAGAGATGTGGTTCAAACTGCCTTCCGTTTAACCGAATGCACAATTGATTTCTACGCACTACGGACTGTCTGATAGACTAAGCACAAAAATGTCAGGAGTTTGTCTAATAATCGCTGCAGCTTCAACAACGCGAGCAACCAACTCTTCTGTCGTATTTATCGGAGTCTCGTAAATCAGACATTTCATATCCCCACATAAAGAAATCCATAGGATTTAGGTCGGGCGATCGAGGTAACCATGATTCTGCTAGCATTTGTTATGTGTTCTGCATATGTGGAGGTGTTTTGTAATTTTGTTATGGCTGTGATGTGTTCTTTGTAACGTGTTTGAAATGATCTGAAATGAACACATCACAAATGCTAACCACACCCACAGAGACATCAACACAGACATGGAAATACTACACATCCAACCAAAAAGCCAGAAACTAAACACACTAGAACAATATGAAATATACATACACGAAAACACACCCCAACGAAATTCTCAACACACAACTCAATTTCAGAACACACACTCTTTGACTCTACACTATACCACAGGAACACACCCTCACAGGAAACAGAACAAGTGGCTCCAAGACCAACAACGACCAGTTATGAGGATGACCCATAAATAGGTCGAAACATGTAAACGAGGTACGTTGGAGATTAACACAGGAAAGTCTTATCATACATATTCCGAAGTGATACAGTGTTAAAAGTTGTGTAATCAAGATGTATTATCTTGTATTTTAAAAGCACCCTGTATCCAGTGGACAACTGTGTGTCATGTGGAACACCATGCTAGTGTTCTAGTGTTAAAGGCAAGTTGACTTAATATTTTTCTGTTATATTTCCCTCGTCTCTTCTCAGTTGCATTAATTTCCATCGATTCTCGTTTTTGCGTCAGTAGCAACTCGTACTTCCGTATCAGATGTGATGTGATGTGTAAGAGCCAGCAATCTCCGTTACGGAATAAAATAACTTCTCTTGCGTCAGAAGATGCATATCGAATAACATGAAATCACTCGGATCCCATGGTTGAATTTCAGTGTATCTTAAATGTTGCGTGTTAAACCGTAATAGTTCAG
Source organism: Periplaneta americana (assembly GCA_025594305.2). NCBI lineage: Eukaryota > Metazoa > Arthropoda > Insecta > Blattodea > Blattidae > Periplaneta > Periplaneta americana. The sequence goes on along the minus strand of JAJSOF020000013.1, from coordinate 164,135,080 downwards.
TTGTTAAAGCAGAGGACTGCGGCCTGGAAGGTCCTGCGTTCGAGCCCGAGTGATGGTAGGATTTTTCGTCATCGTAACTTGCAGGACGGCTCCGGGATGCACTCAGTTTTCTGTCGAATTGAGTGCCTGTTTGTTACGGGGATAAAAGGCGACCGGAGCGTGTTGCAGACCACATCACGTCCTTCTCGTGCCGAGATCAAGAGAGCATAATGTAAGGTTATTCAAAAGTAAGTTCCCATTTTGAAACAGCTGTATCTTCTCTACATATCAGCAGTTTGGTTTCATATAGGTACATCACAGTTTAGAAGTTTGGGATTTTTTTATCGATGTGTGTTTCGTTGCTATAGTAACTGCGTCACGCTTGTAAAACAATAATTATGGGGCTGGGTGCAAGAAGGGCATTTTAGATGATGTGCCCTTTTTGAGTAAAACGCTTCATTGTGTTCTCTGATCTGTTATGCATATTATCACCAAGTTTTAGTTCAATACTATGATCATAGAGGTCAGGAGTACCCAAAATGTAAAATCGTGCATAGGTAACATCATTACGGTTTGAATTTTCAACATCAATTTTCTCAAAACTTGCATTTGAGAGAAATGCCTTTCTTGCACCCAACCCCTCAATTGTTGTTCAGAATATTTATTTTTATTTTTATTTTATTGGGTTATTTTACGACGCTGTATCAACATCTAGGTTATTTAGCGTCTGAATGAAATGAAGGTGATAATGCCGGTGAAATGAGTCCGGGGTCCAGCACCGAAAGTTACCCAGCATTTGCTCGTATTGGGTTGAGGGAAAACCCCGGAAAAAACCTCAACCAGGTAACTTGTCCCGACCGGGATTCGAACCCGGGCCACCTGGTTTCGCGGCCAGACGCGCTGACCGTTACTCCACAGGTGTGGACTGTTCAGAATATAGACGGCAGTTGAAGGAGAGTAATTTTAATAATTTTTTACAATGTTTTACCTTTACGAGGTCGAATTGGCCTCCTTCACTGCTATTACGAATGCAATAGACAATATGCTTATGCAGTGAGAAGATATCGAACGTTACATGGATTGAGAAGTGGACCCTGCTCTGTAGAATCATTTCGTAAGTTGATGAACAAATTTGAGAAAACTGGTTCAGCAAAAGCGCATTGGTTCCATCATCATCAGGGAAGGCGTGGAAAGGGAAACTTGTATTGGACTCGTTACAAAACAGGGACACTGGGTAAAATCCAGAAACCATGCAGCTCTACAACACCTCTGGTTGATATATTCATATATGAGGCCTCGCCGTCCTCATTGAATAAACATTGACTACTGGGTGTTCATTTCAAAGTGTGTCATGACGTCACTGTTGATGAGTCAGTGATTTGAAGCGAGTATCAGCTTATGTGTCAGAGAAGTTGCCTATTAATCAAGGCGTTCAATCTGAACTTGAGAACGTGTACGGTATAACTTGAACGTCGTAGCAACAGATGGCGGTCTGTACGGTTTATGTGCTACCATAACCTCTTTCGAACTGTGTTTTGCGCGGGAAAGTCGTACGCAGGGTATTTGTTATCATTGGTTGCGTACGGCAACATTCCACAACACAAATCAAATGCTCCGTGTCCATGTTGACCGTCGAAGTTAATGTCAACAAATACGTAAGTAATCGTCTTAACCCTCTCCCCATATCCCGACAGTACGTATTCCCAAACAGTTCACATTCCTGCCACTACCGGCGTTACCGTACGTATCGGCACGTACTCTTCAGAATGAACGCCGTACTTGCTAGGCAACTTCTCTGGCACATAAGTAATATACCTCTGCGGAAGTGTAGGAAGATTGAATGTTCTAGGCTCATCGACTAGCCACATGACGGCATACAGGGAGCCATGACACACTTTGAACATACTGTAAATATCTATTAACTTGAAAAAAATTCGTTCCGGCACCGGGAATCGAACCCGGGACCTGTCAGCGCGCAGAGCTCCGGAACGAATTTTTGTCAACTTGGTTGAGTTTCCAAATGTGTGTTGTGCAGAGATGCGGGTGGAGCATTCGTGGGGCCCGTGAGCGGGGGTGGGCTGCGCTGTCATGAGGGACGGCGACATCCCCACCATCTTCAACCCACGTCGAGTGCGGACGCCCAGCGTCGTGGTCACAGGGGATGATCAGCCTCGAGGAAGCGTGCCCAACGGACCCTTCGCCAGCTCCGCGCACCTGCAGCACTCCGACTCCGGTGAGCACGGCGCGCGCGCCCCCACAGCTACAGCCCGCTGTTGTGTCATGTCGTGTAACTGTTGTCCAACTCCTGCAGACTAACATGCCGGCCTCGAACCCCTGCGCGCCTCTCGTCTGCAAACCGCTCGGACCAAAGGTCACGTAAGAGGATGGAGGAGGGTAAGTTGCATTGATGAGTTTGTTTGTGCACCTGGCTCTAGTTACATTAGTTTGGACATGTCACGTGACATGCTAGAGCACTTGCCATAGAGGGACGAGGTGCGGCATTTGGAACTCTGTCACCAGCATCACTTGATGAAACGCACTGTGGCCAATCGCATCTGCATGTGCACGCTGCAGTTAGAAGGGTAACAACAGTTGGATGCATTTTGGTTCTCAACTAGTGTGGATGAATTCTTATACAGTATATTACATTTTTTCAGTACTGGTAATTGAGTATTTACAAGTCTTTACTCGTAGCAAATACCTTACTATAATAATACCGGACAGCTAGCAGTTTTACGTACGAACGACGATGGTGCTGCTACCTACCTACCGGGATGGAGATACTCGCGAAACAAGCTGTAATCAACTGCAATGTATATTGTTGCTGGGCTAGTTAATTTGTTAATACAGGGACATCATTTTATTTTTACTAACATTTTTAACATTAACCTGGCTATACCTTTGGATTAATGATTGAGACCCGGAAACACCGTTTGCTACCCCTTCCACGACTGGAGTTCGGTGATACTGGCGTAAAATACAAACAGATCACTTTACCAGGTATAGGAAATATCGCGATTTTGAGTGTGATAATTTTCATTAGGTTTTGTTTAATCAAAATACAGTACAGTATTAACAGTAAGTGTTTTTACTCACGAACTGAGTTATCCATGCGAATATATTCATTATGCAGTGTATATTATACTGTCTATAGCACATTAGCGTACGATATAGAGAACGAAGTTGAAATTAAAAATAATCATAATATGGATATTTAAACACATTTTTTAAAATGGTAGCCGTTCATTTCGATACTGGTCTTTTGTGCCTATTATCGCACTATAGACTATTGCATCTAATTCCAATTACCAGTTTCGTCCTTCATACTTAGTAACTCATGTTGAAATAATTCTGTACCTACTCTATAAAAGAGTACCTTACGTACTGTAAATTCAGTCTTCACTTCTGCCCGACCTGCACAGATAAAATTACTCAGACATGCTATCTACTGTCCGTCCAAGTGGTTATGTCGCAGGATCGTAGAAAGGGGGGGGGGGGAATCACGTGATAGTTAATTACTTAACGAGGCCCTTTATTTAAGTTATTTTAAACAGTTGCATAATATTACGTAGCCGTCCAATTAATTTCTAACAGAAATTAATGTTTTCAGAAAAGAGCTAAGAAAGCCCAGCCACTAGTCTTTACAGTGGAGCGAGCAGAAGTAGGTGAGGGAAATCGGGATGCGACGTAGTACCTGTGCGAAAATATGATTCAATATTGGAAATTTTCGTCACTGGAAAACGCGAACATATTTCTGAAACGTACTATAATCACTAACTCAGTACTGCGGCCTTAGTTCTGTGTGAACAGTAGGAACTTGGTTAGTAGAAGGGGTGGGAGTGAAGTACATTCAAAAACTCAGGTACAATAAAAGTTGAAGTAAAAATAAAATGATGTCCCTGTACTTTTATGAATTAGTACTAGTGTTAAAATGTCAGGGTGTATATGTGCTGTTTATAATTGTGACAATTATAGCATTACAAATTGCTCCAAATCGTACTTTCGATTTCCGACAGTTCATAAAACGTGAGTCAACAACATTCTTTAGTAGGCCTAATTCCTTCGTCTTTGTGTTGATAGAAAAATACAAATTAGTTTTTTTTTTTTTTTATTTAGACCTAATAAATAAATAGAAGTTAAAATGTATTGGATTTTAAGGTTTTATCAAATTAAGTTTTATTGTTGTCCACATTCCTTTACTAATTATTACAAGCATCAGATTACTATCCTAAGATATTCAACAATACCAACGTAACATTTAACCAAAATGAAACGAAATTACTTGAAAAAGGACTAAAACATAACCTACAATATAACAAGACACCAAGAACACAACAAATGCAAATGATCATCAATGCAGAAACAGCAATTCAAAACACACAACCACAACACCAAGAATACATCCGACAAGATTTATTAAGAAACATAGATAAAATAAACAAACCTTTAACCGATAAGCACGAAATTAAAACAATAAAGACTTTAAGAGAGAAACAACAAGCACACAATTTGACATTTGTAAAAGCTGATAAGGGTAATTGCACTGTAATAATGAATGCTCAAGACATGAATGATAAAATTAACACATTTTTTCACGAAAATAACATCACAGAAATAAAAACAGATCCAACAACAAAATATCAAACAATAGTCAAAAATACAATAAATCAAAACACTCACATCATACCTAACAACAAAAAACAACAATTGAAACAAATTAAACCTCACGCACCTAAACTAAATGCATTACCAAAAATTCACAAACAAAATATACCAATCAGGCCTCTTATTAACTACAAGAATGCACCAGCATACAAATTAGCGAAATATATAGACAACATTATAAGAAATAGTATACAATTTGAAAACCCAACAACAATAATCAACACCATAGACTTAGTTAACAAAATAAAACACAAACACATTCCACACAATACAACATTAGCATCATTTGACATCGTAAATCTATATACAAACATACCAGTAACAGAAACACTAGAAATACTTCGGGAAATGCTTATCAAAAATAACATACCACAGACTCACATTAACGAAATTTTACACATCACAGGAATTATTACTAAACAAAATTATTTCACACATAACAATAAATACTATACACAAACTGAAGGATTACCAATGGGTTCACCTATATCAAGTATATTAGCTGAAATCTTTATTCACAACATAGAACAAACACACATACTAAATACCGACAACAACAAACACGCAGAGAAAATAATGTACTGGCATCGATATGTAGATGACATAATAGTATTATATAATGGAAACAAAAGTCAAATAGAAAACCTACATCAACAACTCAACAAAATACACCCCAAATTGAAATATACAGTAGAAATGGAACATAAGCAAGCTATAAACTTCTTAGACATCACCATAACCAAAACAAATAACAGACACGAATTCAAAATATATAGGAAACCCACTACAACCACAACACATATACACAATTCATCAAATCATCCCATACAACATAAACATGCAGCTTTCCGTACAATGACACACAGATTAATTAATATACCAATGAACAATGACAACTACACTGAAGAATTAAACACAATAAAATATATAGCACAGGACAATGGATACAACCCTAACATAATAGATACACTAATAAAAAGGCAAAACAAAAACAGAACAAACCAACACAAACAGCACGCGAGAATAAATACATAACATTAACATATCACAATACGAATACCCACAAAATCGCAACTTCATTCAGAAAACTAAAGTACAAAATTGCATACAAAACAAATAATACAACACAGAAATACTTAAATAACCACACTAAACATTCAAATATATATAATTCAACTGGAGTTTACAAATTAAAATGCAATAGTTGCCCACATTTTTACATAGGACAGACAGGAAGATCCTTTCATACAAGATACAACGAACATATTAAAGCTATAACCAAACCTTACATTACATCAAATTATGCAGATCACATTATCGACAATAATCATGACTACAATAATATAGAAACAGATATGGAAATTTTACACATCACACCAAAAAGTTTACAGTTAAATATCCTAGAACAATACGAAATATATAAGAACACAATAGCACACCCACATTACATACTTAATACGCAACTACAGTTCAATACGCACACATTGTTTGACATCATAATACGTCATAACATACAGACAGCCAACCCCACCATAGGAACAACACACCCCCACCCCTACCATCGACAACTGCACATCGGAGAGCCAAAATCAGCAGTGAAGACGACGACAAATAGCGTCGAAACGGGCCGTCTGTCGAAGGTAAATACCTTTTTAAACAATTTTAACACTTTTAACGTGTGACAGAGTAAATTTTATGATTTAACAAAGTGTTAACGTGAACTTTAATCAATCAATACTATCAATTTTATCTTTGCAGTTGTCAGCAATGCGTATATAAAACATTACTGTAAATTCATTCCTAATATCAGATTGATTTTGTCTCGGTAAACCAAAGAAAAAATATGTAACAATTAGTTACGGAAAGTAATATGAAGTATGCAATATTTCTCATAATATGCAGCTTTGATATAAGATAATAATTTTACATTAAATATCATTCAACATTTCTTAAGTGTTTCATATATAATTCCACATTAGTAACTCACGTTTTAAACAATAGTCCGAATCTCGCTATGTTAATATTTGTATATGTGGACGTAATTACATCCCTCTGCGCTAGATGTCAGGTCCGCGATTTTTCGCACTCACGCCAATGCTACTAGTATACAGCTGTCCGGTATTATTATAGTAAGGTATTTGCTCGTAGCTCTTCAGTTTCTCAGAAAATAAAGTAAAGGTTACTTTACCGGTGTCAGTTTGACATTAGCTGGATACCCAACTGGAAACAGTTGGACTGACCATTCTTGTTGAATAGATAATAGACTAGCCCATTTCATCTTGATCTGTTATCACTGTTTGTTATATTCAGGAGTAAATAAAACCCATAAATTTTTCAGAATCCATATACACGTTAACTAGGCTCTAGGATGACCAGATGTCCTGCTTTTCGCAGGATACTCCGTTTTTATAGCTTCTTATCCTTCGGTCCGTGTAAAAGCTTCAAACGCCTATAAATATGCTGCTTTTTAATTTTATCCTGCTACAAGTCTTGCGAAATAAAATTTCAACCGAACGTTCTGTTCTCTGTTCTCTCAGAGGAAGTAAGTGAAGGGGAAAACAATAGAAATAATAATTCGCAGTAGTGAATAATATGTGGACAAATGAAAAATCTAGACTGTAGCCAGAAACTTTAAAACATACAAGGGTCATTTCAACGCACAGGTTAGTAGAAGTGTGAAGTGAATAACGCAACACCAATTAAAATTACTTCAGTTGCAGTTGAAGGCTTAAGGAAGAACCTGTGTTCGTTTCGTCCACGAGGTTGCTGTTGAACACCATCGATATATGACATGTAAAGCAAATAGCAAAAACCCAAGGCCGCGCTTTACAGGACTTCTTTAGGACGAGTCCTGCTTTGTGTGTCTGAAAATCTGGTCATCATAATAGCCTGTTAACAAACTTTGTTCTTCACTCCATCTGCCCGACATTTTGTTTCATAATTACAACAGTTATTTAAAATAATTCAGAGGAAATACAATAGTACATTATGCAACGAGCCTATAATGGTAGTAATTAAGACGCGAGCCTCTTAATTACCATTATAATCAAGTTTCATACGACTTTTTATGCTCGATCATATTTCTAACTTGAAATTATCCATAAGTATTCATGTTATTCTTATCTGACTGAGGAGCGGAACTGACCTTGTGCAATACCTCGTAAATTGTGAGATGTGCGCAGACGCGAAAGTATTGCTTTTTTCCGAGAAACAAATGTCGACATTGATCTTGACATAATCTAGAGAGTAAAATAAACATTAATCTTGATATAACCTTGAAATTGAATTAGATATTGAAAAACGAGATGACAAATTTAATTTATTTGAATATTATTTACAATTAACGCTAATTATTATAGTAACAGAACTAGTTGTCTTTCGATTGCATATCCGAAAATAATCGATACTTGCGCTTTCATATTGCTACAATGGTATTTTCTGATTGGCGGAACACCTGAACTATAATGAATAGGTGTACTTTAATGAGGTGCATTAAAGGGCTGCTACCAGGTGTATAATTAGTACATTTCGGCATGGTCGAGCATAAAGAAAAATTCGATTGACCTGTACATGTTAACTGCCCTCCAGCAATGACCTGTGAGATGGTGGGGGAACGGCAGTGGGCTTTGAAAACAAAAATGTTTGAATTCACTGGCATGGCCAGCTGATGTCTACACAGAAGCAGTAGCTAAATTCCAGTTACCGGACACATCAACTGTACTGCCAACTGACACCGTGTAAATGAACCTTAATAGTTAAAAGCTTTAAGATTTTATTAACTAATTTTTAACTTTTACACATACGTTTCTTTTGTAGATTGACACAAACAAAGCCTTTTAAGAACCACTACTTGCTGAAATTGCAATAAATGAAAGAATAACGCAACAAACACTGCTTATCAACTTCAGTATCACTGAAGGTCTACGGCAAAAATTCCCAGTAGGTGGACTGTGGGCCATATGTGGCTTGCTAAAGCTTCAGTTCTGGCCCACAGACCGAGCATTATGGACAGAAAAAGAAATCTAATCTGTCAGATGATGTAGTTATGCGAAAAATAAGAAATTAGGTGGAAATCTTTGATAATTTTGCAAACATATTTTAACAGCACGAGTGACTTGTCAGACATTTTATCGCTGTGACAAATAATATTTCTGAAGGATTAAAAGCAATGTTACAGTGACTATTACACTTTTACTACGTCATACTACTTTTGACCAATAAAACGGTACGAAAGGACGTATTTCAACCAATCATGGCTGCTTATCGCACAATTTTATCGCGTCCCTAGCATGTGTTTATTTTTATCATTACCCTAGCATTTGTTTCTTTGTTTGCCAACATTTCAAACTGCACTGGTCTGGACGTAAAAAAAAAACCGAAAATTACAAACCACTCCAGTCGATGCACAGCAGTTTCAAATATGACTCGCATTGGCATTCAAGAACAAGAATTAATAAAGATCACTGGTCATGCATCTTCCCTGAAATCCTATTTACAAATAAATGAAGAGCACCATTCGGAAATCCTGAATAAGTTGAGGAATACACCATGTACATCAACGAGTTGCACTTCTATTACGCACACGTCTAATATAACATCAACTGAACCACCAACCACTAAAATATTCAAATTTGAAAATTGTACTTTGAATAATTGTTTCTTTTCAAATTATTCATGTTTATTTTTTATGTCATAATCGTTAATTAAAACTTTTCTTGTTTATTTCATCATCCCTATTAAAACTTTTAATTAAAACACTTTTTTATATTATTTAGGTTATGTTATAGCTTCTGCTATATGATATTATGGATAGTCACGTATCAGAGATTGTTTAATACTAAGATTTATTGAAAATCGTCTGTAAAGTGACGTTGATTACTGGGATCCGGATAATTCAAGTGGAATGCAACTGTTTTAATAAAAATGAAATTGAATCAACAAAGCCTTCTTGACTAGTAACCGTCTACAGAGTTCAATGAAGATTCCATAGTTGGCACACCTGATAACATCACATAATAAATTATAACACACCACTGCCATTTAGCATGCATCTAGCGTAATATTTGTAATGGTACAATAATACATTAATTAAAGACAGTTGTATTTTCGTAAGTCAATTAATACTTTATTGTATTGGAGCACTTCGTTACTTATAATCTTTATATACTTTCTTCTAATCGTGTAATAGTCAATTAAATCCCACTCGAGTTTTGATTTTCTCTAGATAAATCAAAACCTCTAGTGAGATTACCGTTGATAAACGAAGGTAGCTTACACTTGATTTTCAGGATTCAGAAGAACTTGTAAGTAACTTTATTATTAAACTTACTTATTTTTTTTAATATGTGTGATAATTTTCAAGCTTGCAAAACACTTGCATTGTTTTTTTCTAATGCCACCAGGTCGTCTTCCGATATTTTCAGTTCTTCTGGCAGTGGCTTATGTGTAACCCACTTGTGAAGTTGGGGCGTGTGGTAGGCGGAGTTACATTACCCCAATGATATGATAGGACGATCATGATTATGTGGCGCCAGGAGAGGTCTTAAATCTAAATTCCAAACCATGGAAGAACACAGGAATAATTTCCTCTAAGGAAAAATTCCTGTGCTCTAACTGGGAATCGAATCCAGGACCTCACGAACTGCAGCTAGAAGCTCTGACCACCAGACCATGAGCCTGGCCACACTTGCAGTGTATGTTTTCTCAATATTTGCGAATGAAGCTTCTCTGACATGAGCAATATACGAGTAGAAAAACTACAGAAATACTGAATATTGTCAGTCACTTTCAAGATGCTTTGAGATTATCCAATACTTCTTACATCCCCAACTTAGATATGAACATCATAATTCTTTGTCTCATTGAGATCTTCTGGATTCAATTATACAGAAAGAACCGTAAGTAATGTCATTAATTTCAGGGGGTTATTCGTTGAGATACCGATATTTCAAGCAAAATAGTTTAATACAATTTTGCTCGTTTTTGCTTCCTTTTCGAGATAAAAATTGTTTTATGTGAAACATTTCATAGCGTGTTTTGGGAAAGCCATTGATTTAATTCCCAATATGCTCAGTCGATTTAAGAGAGCAGTGTATTATGATAATAAATGATTGAAAGAACACATCACAGCCATAACAAAATTACAAAACACCTCCACATATGCAGAACACATCACAAATGCTAACCACACCCACAGAGACATCAACACAGACATGGAAATGCTACACATCCAACCAAAAAGCCAGAAACTAAACACACTAGAACACTATGAAATATACAGACACACAAAAACACACCCCAACGAAATTCTCTACACACAACTCAACTTCACAACACACACACTCTTTGACTCTACACTATACCACAGGAACACACCCTCACAGGAAACAGAACAAGTGGCGCCAAGACCAACAACGACCAGTTCTGAAGATGACCCATAAATAGGTCGAAACATGTAAACGAGGTACGTTGAAATTTAACACAGGAAAGTCTTACCATACATATTCCGAATTAGATTTGTCCTTTATATTATGTGTATAAATTTGATCCGAAGAAATGTAACTTTTCGTTTTGCAAAGGAATTTTACAATGTTACATTAGTTTGGATCAAATTTCTGTACATTTAAATGACAAAACTAAAATTCTTTCAATCGTTTATAATCATATTAGCTCTCTTAAACTGACTCAGCATATTGGGAATTAAATCAATAGTTTTCTCAAAACAGGCTAATTTCACATAAAATAGTTTTTATCTCGAAAAGGAAGCAAAAGCGAGAGAAATTGTATTTAATTTTTTGCTTGAAATATCCAAAAGAATAACTTAAATTAATGACATTACTTATGGGTCATCCTGTATATAAAACAGGTGTGAAAATGTTTGCTAACATAATTATTAAAAATAAAAGTTAATGTTAATAAATATTAGAGAAAACATTCTCAATACTGTAATTAACCCAAAATAGAAATAATGTCTTTCTCAAGCATTTGAGTACTAAAGTCGCATTTCTGGTCACTGGCCCACGTCAAAACACAAAAACCCTGTGTGGCCCTTGATAATTTGGAATCTACTGGTCTAGAAGTTCAATTTTAAAATACGAGACATATGTTACGAAATAAGTGAAAATATTAACAATGACTGTTACACTTCAGTAACTGAAATACAAGTTTAATAGTAGTCTAGTTTCTACCATTCTTGTCATTGGAGTTGAAGTACACAGGTTCAAACTTGGCCAGATTTGATTAACTTTTAAGGAGCGATAAATCTTTAACGTGGCTTACTTCAGGGTAGAAGTAAAGCTATCCGTCACTGGATAACAAGAACTTGAGGAAAAATTACTGGACAGTGTTTTCTGGCCAACTTTCCTGCTTCGTGTGGACAGATATCTCTGCAAACCTGCAACACTTCAGCAGTCTGTGATGCTCGAATCAGGAAAGAAATAAATCAGATTCTGAATATTCTGAAAGATTTATACAAAGTTGTTAAAACTTCTGGAAGTTGAAAGATAGATAAGAGTGTTAGATGTCCTACAGACGCCAACACGCTGACATACATAGTAGCTTAATCGTTATCGCACATACGAACTGTGATCGATGTAAGCGGCCAAACTTATGCACAGTCCAGTGAACAAGGAGGTTCAATTACATTTTCATTCAGTATGACTCAGATTACCGATTCCAATTTAATCTTAATTTTCGGGAAACAGCAACAAAATTGGACATTAAGGAAGGCCCTCACGACCAAAAATCGTCTCACCATAAATTAAGTGAACATTACAAAATGCGTGAACAGAAAATCCATCAACTCCGTCCACATCTGTTATGTACTATCTGAAAATTACTCGCCCTCATTCATTGATATCTGCTGTTCAATTCTGTGATTGTTGGCGATTAGTTCAGCTGTTATTAGGTTGCAAGCTGACTGCCATCATCATTCGCAATACACGTCTTAATGTCTCTATTTATGAAATTGCTATGCTAGATGCGCGCGCACGAGAAACGAGTGAAATTTCGGATCATCAGTTGGGTGGCAGATCATTTGCCACACCTCGCTGGATTGAATGGAAATGAATGTTAAACGAAGCATAGCCCAGAAAGAATTACTTGAAATGCTATTGGAGAAACGTTTCAACAATTCAATCTCGATTCATTTAAACGAATATAATAAAGGGTAAAGATGTGCAGAGCTGCAACTAGGCCAGAAACGTTATTGCCATTCACCTTATTTATTACTTATGAAAATGTAATTTTTTCATGATTGGAACTCAGTCCCAATGCAAACCTCCTTCCTTACGTGACGTAACAGATCAGAGTCCCTTTAGTCGTTGCTTTGCATTTTCCTAGAAACCTTCATGGATGCTGCACCAGTCAAGTGGTACAAGACTCCGAATCGGGAATTTTTATCCCAAAAAACTTGCACCTGGGACATTTTGTCACTCAAAAGAAAAGTGTCACTGGAATATTTCGTCATACAAAAGAAAAATATCACTGGGACATTTCGCCACACAAAAGAAAATTGTCAATAGGACATTTCGTCACTCAAAAGAAAAATGTCACCGAGACATTTAGTCACACAAAAGAAAAATGTTACTGGAACATTTCGTCACACAAAAGAAAAATGTCACTGGGACATTTCGTCACACAAAAGAAAAATGTTACTGGGACATTTCGTCACACAAAAGAAAAATGTTACTGGGACATTTCGTCACACAAAAGAAAAATGTTACTGGGACATTTCGTCACACAAAAGAAAAATGTTACTGGGACATTTCGTCACACAAAAGAAAAATGTCACCGGGACATTTAGTCACACAAAAGAAAAATGTTACTGGGACATTTCGTCACACAAAAGAAAAATGTCACTGGGACATTTCGTCACACAAAAGAAAAATATTACTGGGACATTTCGTCACACAAAAGAAAAATGTTACTGGGACATTTCGTCACACAAAAGAAAAATGTTACTGGGACATTTCGTCACACAAAAGAAAAATGTTACTGGGACATTTCGTCACACAAAAGAAAAATGTCACCGGGACATTTAGTCACACAAAAGATAAATGTTACTGGGACATTTCGTCACACAAAAGAAAAATGTCACCGGGACATTTAGTCACACAAAAGATAAATGTTACTGGGACATTTCGTCACACAAAAGAAAAATGTTACTGGGACATTTCGTCACACAAAAGAAAAATTACTTGAAATGCTGCTGGGGAAACGTTTCAACAATTCAATCTCGATTCATTTAAACGAATATAATAAAGGGTAAAGATGTGCAGAACTGCAACTAGGCCAGAAACGTTACTGCCATTCACCTTATTTATTACTATAAAAATGTAATTTTTCTCATGATTGGAACTCAGTCCCAATGTAAACCTCCTTCCTTACGTGACGTAACAGATCAGAGTCTTGCTTTGCAGTTTCTTAGAAACCTTCATGGGTGCTGCAGCAGTCATGTGGTACAAGACCCCGAATCGGGACTTTTTGTCCCCGAAAACTCTCACCTGGGACATTTCGTCATACAAAGAAAAAAAATTATGGTTTATTTAACGACGCTCGCAACTGCCGAGATTATATCAGCGTCGCCGGTGTACCGGAATTTTATCCCGCAGGAGTTCTTTTATATGCCACTAAATCTAGTGACATGAGCCTGTCGCATTTAAGCACACTTAAATGCCATCGACCTGGACCAGGATCGAACCCGCAACCTCGGGCACAGAAGGCCAGCGCTATAGCAATTGCGGCACTCAGATCGACCAAAAGAAAAATGTCACTGGAATATTTCGTCATACAAAAGAAAAATATCACTGGGACATTTCGTCACATAAAAGAAAATTGTCAATAGGACATTTCGTCATACAAAAGAAAAACGTCGCTGGAATATTTCGTCACACAAAATAAAAATATCACTGGGACATTGACAGTTCGTCACACAAAAGAAAAATGTCACGGAGATATTTCGTCATATAAAAGAAAAATGTCATTGGGATATTTCGCCACACAAGGAAAAAAAATGTCACCAGGACATATTTGTAGTTTCCTAAGTAACTTCATATGCGAAGCATGGTAGAATAGGGTTAATAAACTAGTTGGAGAAGATTATCCGTCTCTATTTTGTCTCCTAGAGCACTTATAAAGGGAGGTCAACGAAACTCAGCAGGATGTGAAGAAATTATAAAGTGAGCAAACATCTGTAAAGGAAGAAGTATGACGAAGTTTATAAGCGGGTTGAGCGTGTTGTATCTCGCTTTCAAGAATATCGTAATGGGGGTAATATCCCCCAGTATTTAAGGGTTCTTGGTCACAACTTTGCCGGAACTTCTTGAAGTTAATTCTGGTAATCTCTGATTCAAGACAGCAAAATTACTGTATATAAATATTGAAATAAATCAACAGTGTATAGCCTGTATTTTATTCTATATATTAGCACTGAATATATGACCAAAAGTCCACTAGTACATATTGGGCATATGACCAAAAGTACGTTGATACCGGTACCAACTGTTAATGTGACAAAATGTCCTTGATATGAGTTTTCGGGTACAAAATGTCCTGGAATCTAAGACCCACCGCATTTCAACCGTTAATGCAGTCTTCTACTTTATCGTTGTCGCGTCTATTGTGATTAAGCCTCAGTGTTAATGTCGTGTTCAGCATTTTGAAAATTAAAGATATAGGTCTGTATGTTTTATTAAGTTCGAGTTTATATGCATAGTTAGTAGCGATATTAATATAAGTTTATCACAAAATCAAAGAGCTATTAAGTCTTGGTATATACTCTACTTACTGCATATTGAGAAGTTAAAGTTTTAATTTTAGTTATATATAGAATGCCCCAAAAATTTTATCCAGACTTCGGTAACACAAATATGATCGATTGGAACAATTTTGTCTAGAAACGCACGTCCACCAATGCAAATTGGTTAGCATAGAATGTTAAAAAAATTGCAAATATTTCGCGGGTGCTCGTGTAAAGGGGGTTAAGTATGATTTCGCTAAACTGGGATAAGTAGAGATTTCAGCTCTCCACAATTACTTGTTTCTTGTGTTAAAGGGCTAAATCATTCTTCCATCCATGATGCAGTTATAGTACTCCGTATTTTGTGACAAAGGAGTTTTGTTCAGTACCAAATAAGAGAAGTTTACATACCTTGCAATTTGACTTAACCCCCTTTACATGAGCACCCGCGATTTAAAGGTGAATTATTCCGGACTGGATGTCGTCTGTTGTGAAAACGTACTACCACAGTCTAGTATATACAGTCGCGAAGCTCAATACGTAGTAAATATGCAAACATTAGGGAGAGTCGGGTAGTATCGGACATCGGGTAATATCGGACAGTGAGTTTCTTTCATCTACCACACGATGATAGTATCTGATTGACATGGTTACGTTTCTGTGATGTCGCATAGAGAAACGTAACCATGTCATTCATGTACTACCATATGGTGGTAGATGAAAGAAACGTGCTGTCCGATACTACCCGACTCTCCCCTAGATAGTTGCTCACAACTAGGATCGCTAATATCGCCTCATTACAGGCAATGCAAAATAGTACCGTCACAGTCTATTGTTTCTAGCACCCTCAAAACTCAAGCTTCGTGACTGTACATAGTAGACTGTGGTACTACTCTGTGCAACCAATCCTCAGCGAGGGGGCCCAGAACACCAGGGGAATCCCGAACCGATGTTAGATATTTTTTAGGGAGAGAAAAACAAATATTCACAAACCTTTTCATTACACGAAGGAAGAATTCTACTAAATCACATATTATTGAAATAGTAATTACATTTTCAACAAGTTTTAAGACGTAGGCGAAGTACTACAGAAGCGTTGTTAAGACTAAAATAGCTTACTTCTCGAGGGCTTCTTTTACCCTTCTTTGGCGAAAACGTAATACGGCGAACGCCAGTAGGGGAAGTTATCCCCACCCACATGAAATGTGCATTCGACACAACACTAGCCTATCACGTAGAGTGTGAGCTTGTAGGGGAAAAGTGGAAAGGGGTCGTGGGCGGAGCTTAGCGTTCGCCGTATTACGTTTTTACCGCTTCTTTAAATGAGATATTTTAGTTAGATACTACTGTACGGCAATTAAGTTTGTTACATTATTCTGCTTAGTTATATATGCATTTTTTTCTTAAATGCAGTATATTTTTTTATATTTCCGCCAAAGTATGCCTGCATTTGTTTTTAAAATTACGTCTTTTTTTTTTTTCTTTTATGGAGAAGGGGCACGAAGACTTGCACTGTAGCCTGAGCCGTCGTATTGTGCTTACCGTACTACTCTATTCAATAAATGATTTTGTCGCCGAATGATCGCGCTCTTGTACATATACAGCACAATGCACTGTAAACTTAACCTGGACTATGGTGTGGATGATGACGCCGAAAGTTACCAAGCAATTCTGCTTCAGTTGGTTGAGGGAAAACCTTGTATAAAACCTTAATCAGTTTACTTGTCTCAACCAGGATTTGAACCCGGACCGCTTGTTTCACGGTCAGACATGCTAACCGTTAATCCACAGCGATGGGCAAAAAAATACATCTTATCTTTTACTGAATATAATTATAAGACTGATTATTAAACACGTTTATAAACTCAGGGGTTTTTATTTCTCTTGCCCAAGTAATATTTCAATTTTAGTAGAAGCAAGATTGCCAAACTTTATAATAAAATTTCCATAACTGGCTGTCTTAGTACAGTATTTAAATTATAGAATTTTAACATTCATTAAAATACTGGAGAGCGGGGAAGACCACAATTTCTATGGGAGGTCCTGTGTTCAATGTGTGTTTCCTTCAACTACACCGTACATAAAATCCATATCTCGGAGAACGGCGAAAGTGTTCCATAGGGTTGCATTTGGGAGCTAGCAGTTAACGTAAGCTAATTACAGAAACTTTGAAGATAACTATCCCTCTCAGTTCGACAAACAACACACGATATTAAGTAACGCAAACACGTTGAAGTTAATCACGCGAACAGTGTTCGAAGTCTTGGCGTCAGGTTTAAACACTCGGACTTTTAAATATTCTATAGAGTGTGCGAAAAGTTCCACACCTGTTTATTTTTCCTGCAAAACAAATCGATGTATGAAAAATGTGACGATGATACTCGCATGATATCTGACGGACGTATTGTGAGATGTGATGATGGCGGGAGACATCTGTCGGACCAGAGGGAAATCATAACACACGAAAATTCCCAGCCATTTGAAGCCTTTCTATTTATTTGTCTATGATTCCAAGACTGCAATATGGCAAGGTGAATATGAGAGTTTTTAGTATGGAGGAGGGACTTGTGATTTCTGTGTGGATCCACGAGCGGCCACATACCGGAAAAAAACTGTGAGTAAAGTCCCATTCACAACGAAAATTAAACATACCGGTAACGTAAGCGTTAACTTAAGCATATGAACGTTACCATAAATTGAAAAAGTCATTCACGATGGGAACATAAACATAACCGCAAAGATACTTGGTAACCATGGAAACGTAACAACGTCATTTCGTCATATTCTCTTGTATACTTCAACGCTCTAAGATTGTGTATTGTTTCCAAATCAGATAAGCATAAACGTGAAAGTTTGTACAGCGTGTAGGTAACTAAGTATGGACACTTCGCGTCGGTACCTTTGATGTAGCCGGAGTGATTTCAATGACCTTCAAGCCAGCTAGAGCGTGAGATTCTGCTTTCTCCCTAGAGTTGGCGCTGACATCACACCAGCTAGCAGTCGACACAGCGGAAATATAACACATATAATTAATACATCTAGGTACATTATTTACCCAAATTAAATAAATTGGATCCATAAAATAATAAATCAGTCATTAACTGTAATGTCTAGACTCTAGAGTTACTTTATAATGAGAGTTGAGACGTTGACCCCAACAAAAATTAAAATATGTAATGATTTGATAGCACTGAAAATGGAAAAACAAAACTCTTATGAGAAGTAAAACCATATACCTATATTATATTATATACAAATATTAAACTAATTCGATACTTAATTTTATAATGAATTATATTATTTTATAATATAATTTATTATATCTGAAATATAAAAAAATTATTACAACTAGTTTGCCACTGAGAAATAAGGAAAAGCTGTTACGATGAATTTATTTGAAACAAAGCGTTACTGGATTATGCAATAAGGTAGGCGATGTTTGGATCCTGTGTCTCAACTCTATATTCAATTATTATCTTAGCGTATTCTCAATTACACTAACCTCTAGCGATTGAAAGTGGAACTAAACGCCGGCACACAGAGAAACAGAACACAGGAAAATTCGCTCAGTGTCCATTCTTTATAATCCCTATTCGCTGGTTTGTAGTTTGCAAACTTTCATGTTAACGTCTAACGGTGATGTTTAATGTCAGTGTTTATGTGAATCATTGTGAAATCATCCCATTTAGTAACCTGACTGCAATCTTCTGTGTTTAGGCCTATGTTACGTTTATGTTAAATTTTCATTGTGAATGGGCATATGTCATGCGCCTGCCCAAATCGCTGTCTGTTAATTCATTGACAGTCACAGGGCGAAAAGATTTCACTTCTAAGACTTCCCTCATGTGGTCGCTCATTGTTGATCGCGGCTTTTGCAACTCAACTGCACGTAGGATTGCCAACTTTTTTAAAATAAAATACGGGAGATTAAGGAATCGACAAAATTTCACATAGAAAATAGACTAATTATTCGATTCGGTTACTGAAACACAACTCTGTTCTACACTTCGGCAGCTAGGCTTAAATTAGGAGTATTTTGAGACAGATTTTGTCTTGCGTAGTATTTGAAATCGACTTTAGTTTTCAGCTCTGATTTGATTAAATGTGTCGTGCTTCTGTTTCGAACATCTGTCCAATTGTTCATAAGGTGAAACACTGCTTGGTATGCTTAGAACAAAACTAGCCAGTTTTTCCAAATTTATAACATTAACATGGTTTGATTTTAAAGGGTGAACACTAAAACCTAAATGTAATATTCATCTTACAATGTTTGGTGACGTATACACGTCCGTTCATGTGACATATTAATGAATTTTCTTTCATACTATGGCATGATTGTGACTATAATAGTATTTAAATTCATTAATATGTCACATCAACGGACGTGTATACGTCACCAAACATTGTAAGATGAATATTACAATTGTAAAGTTTCTTTCAAGCCATAAGCAGTGCTGACTAGATCAGACGCTATGGACAGTACTCTATAACAGAGTCGCCAGTATGAAAGGATAATTCCAAGCCTTTGGCGTGAGACGAACTCGATAGCTCAGTGGTAGAGCGCCTGACCGGAGAACAGGAAGTCGCAGGTTCGATTCCCGCTCGAGGTTGTGAAATTTTTCTTTCATACCATGGCATGATTGTGACTATAATAGTATTTAAATTCACTAAAACCCATTTCTGGCAAGCTTTACTTTCTATAAAGACTGCACATTTTCATGCATCTCTTGAACAACAAAATTCATCACATACATCATTATCATTCATGGCAAACTCAAATGTTTAGAATAATGATTTTATATTACGCAAAAAGAAATGAGAAAAATGCTCTAAGAGAAGGAAAATGCGGGAGCCGGAAGACTGTTGAAAATTAGGGGCAAATATGGGAGATCCCGGGAAATACGGGTGGGTTGGCAACCATAGCTGCACGTTTGCTTGTTGATTTCATCGGCGATCACTGACTCGGCGACTGCAGCACCAATTTCTCACCAAGTGGAGAGTCTCCCACTTCGCTTCGCGTCTTTAACACATCCCGTACTGAAAGCTATTCTCTCCCACTTCAACAAGTTATCTCTGCTCCGTGACACCTTACTGAAAACAGCTCTAAAATCCTGCATGACGTTTCTCATTTTTTCCCGCCGCTCATTAAACCACACGAAAGCCACAAGTCTCTTCTCCACACTGAAAACTCTCATATTCGCCTCGCCATCTTGCGTGTATGGCTGTAAATTTCCGTATGTTATGGTTCCTACTGGTCCGCCAGATGTCTCCCATCATGATCATACCACAGTCTAATACATATTATGTATTAGACTGTGATCATACCTCGAAATACATCCGCCAATGTCATACGAGTATCACCAACACATTTTTCATGCACAAATATGTTTTGCAGGAAAAATAAGCAGGAGTAGTGAGACTTTTCGACCACCCTGTGTAGTACATTGGTTTGGCCTTTGTGGACATGAGTTTCTATTCAGGAATTGTTCTAATCGATCCTCCTATTGTATTTCCTAGGTCAAATATTTTGGGACTTGAGACAGTTTATACTATACCTATTACATACATAATATATGTGGGTTTATAATGTGTCATCCTCAGAATTTAGTTTAAATTCCATGATGTATGGCTGATAAACTAATAGCTTTGAGCATCATCTGCAGTTTGCAAAATGGTGGGAGAGGACACACAACTCACAACACAGTAACTTGTGCACTCTTTTTTATTGCGTTGCATTACCAACTCTTCTTATTTCTTGTAATAGTTTTACTTTCCCATTATACGAAATATAGGAAAAGTACTGTGACCCTATAAAAATTTGTTCTTGATGGAGATACAGTCCGTTAGTCATGCAATCTCCCTGTCTGTTTGTTAGTCAGTTCCTTTGTCTGCTTGTCTTTTAAACTTTCAGTCTGTCTTTGTGTTTATTTACAGCCTTTTCTAAATTGATAAGGCAAATTTTGTTCATTTTAATACAAGTTTGCTTTCGACAAAAATAGTACAAAATTTGACTTTATCAAGTGGGTCGTAGATATAGTTCCAAATTTTTGCCTTATACAGGATGTTTCAGAATAACTATTTCTAATTTTCAGATGCGATAGAGGGCACGCAATGAAACTTTTTTTTTTTCGTAAGTAGTGTCCGGAAATGCTTCTGTATCGAGATATCATCGCTGCACCTCCAAAATTCGCTGTGTGTTTTTAAAAAGATTTTGCAGGAGAAAGGAAAAAGCATTGTCACTTTTAATTCACTTGATTTTCAAAGCTACTTTGGGTATAATTTCATTACTTTTCTTATAATAATTGAAATAATACTAAAAGTAGCATTGAAAATCACGGGAATTAAAAGTGACAATGCTTTTTTCTTTCCCCTGCAAAATCTTTTTAAAAACACGTAGTAAATTTTCGAGGCACAGCTACGATAAAACGATACCGGTATGAAAGTTTCAAAGAATTTCAACGTGGAAAAGAATTTGCTTATTTAATTCTGATGGTTATACTGTAAATTATTCAAATATAATGCAAGTGGTCTTGCAAAAGCTATAAAACTATTCAAAATTACGGCCACCATTGTTGACCCATAAAATATAATGTCGTATGATTGAATGGCGAATTCTTTAAAATATCTCCTGACTATTACGAAGATAATCAAAAGCAACGAACTCTTCTGACAGATGTTATTTTATTAACATACAACGAAAATAAATCAACTTTAATTGTTTCCATGGTAACGGGAATATCTGGAAAACAATAAAAGGCAGCAATGGACGATAATGTCAATTCAAAAGTAACGAACTCTTCTGACAGATATTAACATACAAAGAAAATAAATCAACTTTAATTGTTTCCATGGTAACGGGAATATCTGGAAAACAATAAAAGACAGCTATGGACGATAATAAGGTCAATGAAGGGTTTCGACTTTTACCATATTACCTCAACACAGAAGCATTTCCAAACACTACTTTATCAAGAAAAAAATGTTTAATTACATGCCCTCAATCACATCTGAAAATTAGGAATAGTTATTCTGAAATACTTTATTTAATAAACAGTTTTAAGTAAGCCAGTGGATCTGTTCACTTTTTTTTATATTGATTCAGATTAATATGTTTTCTAAATCTGAAATTCATCTCGAATCTAAATCGACAAATAATTTTATGGCGTAAAAAGGTATACACAAATTACTGGGTCCAAATTATTGTAAACTATTCTATTATTTACTATAAAGGAAGGTATAACATATAACTGACAGTTTTGGCAGATTGGTTTATTGCTCTTTTGCTCATATCATTTGGCATAAGTACATTAAATCAATAATTCATCGGGTTTATCTCCTTTGTTTTACGTAAAATTAATAGTTTCTCCGCCAAGGTATAATGGGAAAGTAGTGTGTATCATAAACATTTGAATCTTTATTTCTTATGCCTCTAGAAACAGAAGTATTCTGCACCCTCATTTCTTGCATTTGGTTAGTGGTAGAGGTTTTCTTTGAACATGCATGCTTTTATTCAAACATATGAACACTCATGCATGTCAAAGCACGTGCGCTGCATCCACCATGGACAAAGTCAGATTGTGGGACTGTGACTGGGAAGTGGGCAGGTGCAGTGTATTGTGGGTTAACACTCCCATTCCAAGAGAGTCATCAGACATAGCGATGGCGAACAGAAATAGCAGCTGCTGAATATATAGTGTTTTGCTGCCTGAATTGATAATATGTCCAAAATACGAGAACTCTTAAAAGAATACTAAATTCATGGGAAATGTTGTGCATACTGTTTATTGCGTCAAAAATATTACTGACGTATGAAAAATTCAGTCATTATCTGTTGTAGCGTAGCATACGATTTGCAAATATTGAGATTTTTAATGGATGTTATCATCAATGTCCTCCTTTCCATCGTCACTGAAACTATCCGTTTCCTGTATATTTTTGTATTTGATGATGACTGTAAGAAAAATATTCTCTTGCCATAGAATTGTTTATTCATGGCAACATCTACTCTCCAATAAAAGTGACTGAGATATTCAAAACAGTAGGGATGTATTAAAAATAAAAAGCGTAAATCGAAGCATACAATATGAAATGTAATATTTATCCAGAGACAGTTTTTGCAATCACAGGTATTGCTTTGGAAGAAGTCAAGTATTGGTATGGAACAAGAATGGTATTGTGTTAGCACCACATGTGAAACCCCAGAGTGCATAATACAGTACGATGTGATGTTATTACACAATCCCCCAGATTATAGCATATTTACTGTTTGTGCGATGGAAGTCGATCTCCTGTCTCAGTGGACCAGAGCAGACCATCTAGCACTCAATCCTCGGTTCTGGTATTCTGACAGTCTGTTCCAGGTTATAATTAATAGGTCAAGGGCATTGTCGACATTTATAAGTGAATCAGTAACCCCTCAGTTCTGCTACAAGAAGAGTGTTTTTGTTTTCTATGTAGTTTTGGAGTGTTTAAACTGTGTTATGGAGGTAAATGTTTGACACTTTCTGATCTGTGAATTAATTCATATAAACTTCTTGACATATAATCTTGAACGCATGGGAAAACTGAAGACAGAGCGTTTTGTTACTCATCTTAACCTGTTCTACAAGAAATAAGTTGGCACTGACACCAAATCTTCCATACATGATGAAGTAACCCCATTAGAATCCTGCATTTAGTACGAAATGCCTCCTTTACAATCCTCCACCCTATTTTACCAAATATCACTATTGCAGTCCTACATGTGTTAGCAAATATTCCAGTTTCAATCCTGCATATACTAGTATTAATTACAGTTGTGTATGTACTACTGATATCCTTGTTAAAGTCCTGTGTTTATTACCGAATATCCTTACTACAGTTCTGCTTATACTAGTACCAAGTATCCTTTTGAATACCACATGTATCACCAAATATCCTAATTACAGCCCTGCATACACTACAAAGTATCCTTTTGAATACCGCATGTATCACCAAATATCCTAATTACTAGGGCTAGGATTTTGATGACTTATAAATCATAAAAAAATGTCCTAAAAACAATGCATTTATGACCTAAAAATCTTTCAAAAATGCCCTTAAAAATGCCCTAAAAGTTGATCTTACAATCTAAAATTGGCTTAGTAGGAAAAGGAGTTTTGTGCTACTTTATATTTAGACTAGTAATTAAATGCTAGTACCAATATTTAAGTTTATTTAATTTTACATACTTTTTTCTAAGTGGTACACTTTAATTAATTATTTTACCTGATGTAGTTTCCATGTAGCCCATCACAAGGCCACTCTTATACGGAAATAGCAAGTATAGAGGAGTCTATATTGAAGGGGTGGTTGGACTGATCCATTACATGGGGTGTACTACGTTAAAAGGGCAATATTTGTATAGAAAAACGAT
This sequence comes from Periplaneta americana, assembly GCA_025594305.2. Lineage (NCBI taxonomy): Eukaryota > Metazoa > Arthropoda > Insecta > Blattodea > Blattidae > Periplaneta > Periplaneta americana. Next base: position 164,110,304 of record JAJSOF020000013.1, on the reverse strand, counting down.
TAAAATATTATACAAAATAATGGGTATTAGTCACCGGCGTAGCTTGGTCGGTTAAGGCGCTTGCCTGCCGATCCGGAGTTGCGCTCGGGCGCAGGTTCGATTCCCGCTTGGGCTGATTACCTGGTTGGGTTTTTTCCGAGGTTTTTCCCAACTGAAAGACAAATGTCAGGTAATCTATGGCGGATCCTCGGCCTTATCTCGCCAAATATCATATCACTATCACCAACGTCATCGATGCTAAATAACCTCATAGTTGGTACAGCGTCGTTAAATAACCAAGTAAAAAATAAAGGGTATTAATGGACAAAATATGTAGACAAAATATCAAAGGAAATAAACATTATTTTATATTGATAATGGGGATTTGTGGCCAAAATTAAATGAAAATGCCTCAGAAATGTCCGAATAACACAAGAGATGCTCTTATGAGTTAAAACAGGCAAAAAAATGCAAAAAATTACCCTAACAAATATGTCTTAAAACACTCAGTTTATCACATAACATATAAATACTAAAGCAGCTATATTTCTTGCTTACTAGAAAAAAGATGCAATTTCATAAAAATCCTAGCCCTAATAATTACAGTCCTGCAGATACTGCTGGCTATCATCATTAAGTCCTATACAGTTAAGTTACCAGACTCCCCATTTCCTGGGGACAGTCCCTATACACAATTCGTCCCCAGAATATACCCAAATTTAATAATTTGTCTCCAAATATCCCCGGATTCTAACTGTTAATTGTTTGTTTAGTCAACTGTTCTAAGACAGGTCTGAACCTCACAAATGATATCAAGAAGGCATCAGTTATGAGGTAACTAGACCAGGAGACAATGGAGTAGGGTGGCCAGTTACTTTCTCTCTCTATTAGTGTTAATTATTATAATTTTATGAAAATGCTGCTGAATATCTCGGTGCCTGTCAAGATATCTGTGCAATGTAGGATTACTGAGATAAAAATTTAAAGAGACAGTCCATTATTTTTCTTCCAATGCACGAGTAGATGGACTTGACCTGGATGAAAAATTTTATGAAATTTCTTGTTTGAAGAAATGTGTGACTAGAGAAAATAGAAAGATATTATGAAGGAAATGCTGATCTTTGTTCAAATGGAGTGATTTTTTTTTTTTTTTATTTATCTCTGATAAAATGATTTTCTTTGTACAACTCCAAAAGTTTATTGAAATACGTCCGTGTCTTTCTGGAAATAATGTTTTACTGGAGAGAAATTTTTCCTTTATGAACATGTGAAGATCTAAAAACTCCAGAATGAGTTTATAAACTGTTCGAGCCATGTTTGCTGTCTTAACCAACTTCAACATTACCGGTACCGGTCAGAAATTTGCTGCAAAATTGGAATCCACAACAGAGCTGCTTAAAAAAATTCACTCTTCTGAAAACACCAATAGTTTAAGTAGGATTGCGAGGTTTAGGAGTCTTTAAAGCCCAGTGGGAAGCTTACCTTCAGCATTTCAATATTTGTCAAAGACTTTTACACGTTGACAACCCTCATGTAGCAGCCACTCGGAATCTTCCAAACGAAATTGAACATTGCATCAAACAATTACCAATTACCTTGGATTGCTCTGAACGTATTTCTTCTCAAAAACTAAGAAAAGCATTGCGTGAAGATTATTTTCATCAATGGAGCAAATTGAAAAGTAGAGGTTTGGGAGTTGTTTTCTATTCTCACTGGAAGAAAGGTAATTCGTGGATCTTAACCAAAAAGGGACTTTCGAGCAGTCAGTGGACTGTAATACAATACCTGTACGTACTCTCCCTGGTAGAACTCTTGACTCAACCCGTTGCAGAAGATGCGACGAGCAAGAAATGCTTCCTCACATCTTGGGTTTCTGCCATCATGGAGAATTGCTCCGAATCAACAGACATAATACGATTTGTTCTTTCAACGCATCTTCAATCCGTCAAAATGCTTCCTATGAGGTTTATGAGGAGGTTGGTTGCGTCTCTTCTGATGGCTCTACTAGACGTGCTAATATCATCATAATTGATCGGCAGAAAAACAAGTCATATATGAGGCTTGTTGTCAGCATCTTGGAGCACAATACCACATCACACCTTGGACAGTTTTTGGGATCATGTTCGGTGCCCATGGCACGATCCCACGAAAAACTTTAAATCAACTTAAACAATTTAAAATTTCTGATGCAACAATTGATGCCATAGGATCTTATGTGTTAAAATTATCCTTAGCTATAATTAGTAATCATTTGTACCCAACAGACTTTTATTGTAAATAATTTCCTATGTTTTCATATCATTTATCATAATGTTTTCTTTTTCCTTTCAAATTGTCACGCAATTGGTTTTAATGATTATTCTTTATGAATTGATTAGTAGGCCAATCTAATCGAACCCTTATTTAGGGCGGCTTTTTTTTTATTATTATCATAGAATGAATATTTTTGTATATAAATCAAATGAGTATTTTAATTCCTTAAAGTGTGTACAAACAATATAAGTGAATGAAAAACTAACAGTTTTTTCATATATCGATATCTGTCCCCGGAAATCGTGAAAAAAGTCTGGTAACCTTACTATATAAGCCTATACAGTATTAACCAGTCCTGCATACACTACCAGATATTCCTCTTGAATGCTGTATGTATTACCAGCTCCCCAATTACAGTCCTGCATATGTTATCATCATTACCGACATATCTCAGATGATTAGGCGTGTTTGCCTGCTAATCCGGAGGAGTGGTCGGGAGTGGGTTCGATTCTCGCCTGGGCTCATTATCTAGTTGTTTTTCCGAGGTTTTCCCTTACTGTAAGGCGAATGTCAGGCAACCCATGGCGAATCCTCGGTCTCATCTTGCCAAATACCGTCTCATCATTAACTCTTTCTGCTAAATAACCTAGTAGTTGATGTGGCGCCGTTAAATAACAAACTAAAGTAAAAATATACAAGTACAGTAGAACCCCGATTATCCGTCACCCTATTAAACGATTGGTGGATTATCCGTCTGTCTTTCTCTCGCTCTTTTTGCTGCAGAAATATATGAAATACTGTACGTTATTTTTTTTCTAGAGTGTGTCATTACAAGCCTCTTCCCTTAAACAGTATGGGTGTCAAAAGAAATCTTGTTGTGCAAAGTATCGAAAAAAAAAAAGTGTAAATAATTGAAGGCTTTGTGGAAAGAGAAACTGTGGGTTCATCTCGCACAACAAAATACGAGTTTGGAGTGTATGAAGAATGTAAATCTACAACAGGAGACCTCCACTATTCATATCTTTTCGCAGGCAGCCATATAAGGAGTTTCCTTGCCCTTTAAAAATCCATCGTTGACAACCAGACTTAAATTAGTGAACTTGTGACCCACTGCCTAATATGTTAAATACAAGCCATAGAGGAAATTATCAAAGTGTAAGTAGGCCTATTATTCACTAAATTTACGAAAATCTTTTATGGTACGGATTATCCGATTTTTTCGATTAACTGTTCAGTTCACCCCCTTCATTACCATGGATAATAGAGGTTCTACTGTACTACTAATACCCAATTGGTCCTACATTTACTAATCAAATGCACCATTACAATCAGCATTACTACCAATACTCCATTAAACCCTGCATATACTGTCAGTGTCCTCAATACAGTCTGCGTATGCTACCAACTTTCTTTCACGCTGTCCTGCATTTACGGCTGAGGGGGCTCAACGGGAGAGTGACAAGTCATATTTAATATCATCGCACAGGATTGAGTTTTTATCCCATGACAGAGCCCAGTCATTTTTAAAGAGGTTGGAATTAGATGTCTGGTATATTGTAAGGAATTTGTAGCGTAAAAAGTTCTTTGGCAGATTTACTCTACGTATTTAATTTTTCTACCATCATCATTGTCGCAACATTAGTATTATTAGTATTAGTATTTATTTATTTAATCTGGTAGAGATAAGGCCGTCAGGCCTTCTCTGCCCCTCTACCAGGAGATTCCAACTATAGTATGAAGAATAAAATTACAGTTAGTATTAAATTTATAATTACAATTACAATAAAAATCAGAGCACGAAAAGATTACCTGAATAATTAAAGCTAGATAATTTATCATAGAAAAACAAAGAATATTTTATATTTACTGAATTACAAATTAAACCTAGAATAACAAAATTGTATAGTGATGAAATTACTGGATATTGAAATGTTTTGTGATAGATTAAGGAAACTATTTACAAGAAATCAATTACTGACCAATTGCCTAGTAAGTTTGCGTTTGAATTCAATTTCATTTCGACAGTCCTTGATGCTAGCAGGTAGCGAATTCCAGAGTCTTGGCAGGGCTATTGTGAAAGAGGATGAGTATGAGGAGGTGCGATGGGATGGTATTGTTAGTATTGTTTCATGACGAGAGCGTGTGTTCAGATTATGGTGGAAGAAAGGGTAAGTGAAGTGAGACGACAGGTACGAAGGAATAGAAGAGTTCAAGATTTCGAAGAGAAAGAGAAGTGAATGTAAATTTCTTTTGTGCGAGATCGTGCGTATTTGCTTGTTTTCCGCACAGAACCAATACGCGGTAAGTGTGAAATACCACATTCAGTATTCCCAACGTAACACACACAACAATTTCCCTCTTCTTACCGCTTAAGCGCGACATTCATTTTACTGCTTTAGGCTTTTAACATATTATTTTTAGAGACGTTTAACATAGTAATAATTATAAATTGGAAATTTACCACTGCAATTTCACCTAAATTGCAATGTTAATTATTGTTTTTAAATATTTGCAAAAATTAAGTAAAGTCTACTACTCCACGAAACTTATTGCATTCCTGATACAAGTAACATTAAGGAAGCCGTGAAAAAATCAACGAGATTCCAGATGCGGATGTTATTACTGCAATATGTTATATAAATAATATTGTTAAAATATTAAAATGAAAAATAAATCATTACATAACCTTACCGTTTGTTTTAAGTTCGCATTTATAGACTGGGAAAAAAAAAAAAAGACAGACGTATATCACGGCCTGCTGGAGTATAGTAAACACAGAAAACATTTTATAGCAACAATGTTGAAGAAAGATATTTTGGTGTTCCGAAGTTGGCGTCATTAAACAGAAACCAACATGGAGATTTCATTGCAACTAATTAGAAATTCGTCTTTCAGGTATGTAATAAACGATCTTCGCACAAAATAATGTACGATACACGAGCGGTATGTTTGTTTTCATGTTCTCGGAAATTAAAAAAGCTCAACTACGTTTCGCTTTTTCAATCTTTTCCTCGACCATGAAAACGTCAACATACCGCTCTTGTAACGTATATTACTATTCTTATCTAGTTTGAGCTAACCTAATGCTTCCAGGGATGGGGTAATATGATCATATTTACGAACATTGCTTACAAAACGTACACACAAATTATGAGCACGTTGAAGTTTCGTTTTATTGTCGCTGGAGAGGTCAGTCGGTAAAATGTCAGCATAGTCAAAATAGGGAAATACAACATCGTCTCATCAACTCTGAATGGCTTGTGTAATTCCAACCAGACGTGAAACAGAGAACTAGACAACAAACAGCTGCAATCTGGAGTTTGTGCATATGAATGCAGTGAGCATGGCACTGTGTGCAGCGTTGCCACTTGTACTGAACGCTGGCGTGTTGTTGCAGTGACTGGCAGTCAGCAGGAGGCCGAACAGCCGTCTGGCAGTGGTGCACTGCACAAGCTCAGGAGCTGCAAGAACTCGTGCTGCTCGCGCTCCGCCAGGAAGGTGCGTTCATCCTCAGCTGTGTGGTGAGTTGCGAGGGTGTGCGGTGTCTGGGGGGCTGACCGTGGCTGGTTCCATTGCAGATCTACTTTGGAGTTTGCGTGACTATCTGTGTGACTGCCTCGTGGGTTGGAGCCACCCACTGCATCAAGTATCTCTACCTCCGGCGACCTCTTCCCAGCTTCGGCTACTCCAACTCCACCGGCACCATGCACCACCATGTCGTGAGTACTCAATTCTTACTCCAGGAACCAAGAACTTTACACAAGTACGAAGCTCCACCTCTCTTTCTGTTTGTCTGCATGCTATTCATCCATGGGTACATTGTGGTCTCTTCTGTATTCCATATTGAATCTTTCATACACTACTTTTAATACTTGAATATAAATAATTTATTAAATGGCGATCTTACTCGTGTTAATTATGTAAGCATGTGCGGCTTACAGCTGTTTCGGTGCTATTCGACACCATCCTCAGAGCCTACTAGATCTCGGCGCTATCTCAACTTCGCTGCCTGTTGTGTGGGTGCGTTTGTGTGATGAAGAGTTGTGTCAAAGAGTGTGTGTGTTCTGAAATTGATCTGTGAGTTGAGAATTTGACTGGGGTGTGTTTTAGTGTGTCTGTATATTTCATATTCTAGTGTGTTGAGTTTTTGGTTTTTGGGTTGTATGTGTAGGATTTCCATGTCTGTATTTATGTTATTGTATGTGTGGTTAGCATTAGTTATGTGTTCGACATATGAAAGAACACAATGAAGTGAACACAATCAAATACATAGCACAAGAAAATGGTTACAACCCAAACATAATAGACAACATCATAAGGAAGATAAAACAAAAACTCAACAAATACAAAAACACAACACAAACACAAGAAATACATCACACTAACATACGAAAACAAAAACACACACAAGATCGCATCCTCATTCAGAAAACAGAAATACAACACAGCATACAGAACAGAAAACACACTACAAAGACATCTCAACACACAAACAACACAAACAAATAAATATAATCACACAGGCTTATACAAACTCATATGCAATAGTTGCGACAGTTTCTACAATTGGACAGACAGGCAGATCATTCCAAACTCGATACAAAGAAGACATTAAAGCAATAACCAGAGGACACAATACATCTACATATGCCGAACACATAACTAATGCTAACCACACATACAATAACATAAATACAGACATGGAAATCCTACACATACAACCCAGAAACCAAAAACTCAACACACTAGATCAATATGAAATATACAGACACACTAAAACACACCCCAGTCAAATTCTCAAAACACAGATCAATTTCAGAACACACACACTCTTTGACACAACTCTTCATCACACGAACGCACCCACACAACAGGCAGCGAAGTTGAGATAGCGCCGAGATCTAGTAGGCTCTGAGGATGGTGTCGAATAGCACCGAAACAGCTGTAAGCCGCACATGCTTACATAATTAACACGAGTAAGATCGCCATTTAATCAATTATTTATCTCTTGTATTGTGTCTGCCCTCATACTTTCTACTTTGTTTCATATTTTCCTTGCCCAAAATCTCTGCAATCTCACAAGAAGTTGCTATGCAGAAACATATCCTGTCTCAGAAAAACGACAGAACATTTCAATTTAGCCAGTTAATTAGAAAAAAGTGTACGTAATGCACTGTGAAACATTGTCAAACTTCAAAGAGAGTTTGCAAGAATGAAATGTTTTTAAAACATAAAAGCTTAATGGGGAGGTGGGGATGGAAAGCGTAGGTCTACTTTATTTCTTCAATTGTTTATTAATAAATTCAATAATATAAAAAAGCCACAGAGTTGTGTGAGTTTAAAATTCTTGCATATATGAATACTAAGGCATTCGATAAGTAATAGCAACAATCATCATCATCATCATCATCATAAACAACATGGTTTAGGCCATAAGGCCTGTTCCGTCTCCATATGTGTTCTAAGTTGCAGTTATATTGTCAGACTCCAAAGCAGCTATTCTATCAATAGTCTCTAAACACACACCTTCATCTCAAACAGCAGAAATAACTAAAATGCTTTCTCAATTAATATCACTCAATAAAAGAATTGTATTCCAATGGATACCATCCCATTGTGGAATCCTGGGAAACAAGAATGCGGATGCTTTAGCAAAGAAGGGCAGCACTGCTACTTACAGACCTGTTACTAAATCTACGTATTACTCTGTGAAAAGATTTATTAAATCTACATACTCAGACTTCAACAAACAAAATTTGGTAACACAATCTCAAGGGAAAAAATGGCACTCTCTACATCAAAATCCACAGTTAATTCCCGATTTACCACGAAAATCGTCTGTAGCTGCATTTAGATTGGCAACAGGCCATGATTGTTTGACCAAACACCTGCATAGAATTGGAATATATCAGTCCCCTAACTGCCCATTGTGCAACTTAAACCAAGAAATGGATTCGGAACACCTCAAAATCTGTGCTTCAGTGGCTGACCATGATAATATCTTTGAAAAATATTGGAATGCAAGAGGTCAAATGACTTTATTGTCAAACGCCTGGCATTAGAAGACAACACAACAAAAACAACGTGTTCTAAATGTTAAAATTAAAATTGGTCACTCCATCTCTTCCTAGGTCGACCGATGTCTCTTCTACCTCTTGGTTGATATTGATATATTATTTGTGGAATACGGTTTTGTACCATTCTGGTAATATGGTCATGCCATCTATTTATATATTCATGTGTTGTTATTGTTGTTGTTGTTACACTTGTCATATTTAGTTCTTCACGTATTTCTGTATTTCTTTTATGGTGGAGTAGACTGTAACCTGCCAATGGTCTGTGCAGTCTCATTTCCGATGCTTCCATTCTTTTCTTTTGTTTCTCAGTCAAAGCCCAGATCTCAGATCCATAGATTAATGACGGTATGGCAAGTACTTTATCTATCACCACGGCATGGCGTGTCCTCAGGTTGCGGATAGAGGAGACGGCCTCCGGATATGGAGGGTAGCTGCGAATATATTGAATAAGCAGTCGTGGACAGCCGATAAGGGGTGATCCTCCAGCTTGGGGGTTGGGCGAAGGGCTAACAACCCATCACCGTAAAAAAAACAGCTTGTTACGAATCCCTACAATAAGCCTCGGAATAGGACTGATTCTCTGGCACGACTTGAAGCAAGTAAAGCGATCGGTTTGGAAGTAAATCCCAAAAAGACAAAGTATATGATTATGTCTCGTGACCAGAATATTGTACGAAATGGAAATATAAAAATTGGAGATTTATCCTTCGAAGGGGTGAAAAAATTCAAATATCTTGGAGCAACAGTAACAAATATAAATGAGACTTGGGAGGAAATTAAACGCAGAATAAATATGGGAAATGCCTGTTATTATTCGGTTGAGAAGCTTTTATAATCTAGTCTGCTGTCAAAAAATCTGAAAGTTAGAATTTATAAAACAGTTATATTACCAGTTGTTCTGTATGGTTGCGAAACTTAGACTCTCACTCTGAAAGAGGAACATGGGTTAAGGGTGTTTGAGACTAAGGTGCTTAGGAAAATATTTGAGGCTAAGCGGGATGAAGTTACAGGAGAATGGAGAAAGTTACACAACGCAGAACTGCACGCATTGTATTCTTCACCTGACATAATTAGGAACATTAAATCCAGACGTTTGAGATGGGCAGGGCATGTAGCACGTATGGGCGAATTCAGAAATGCATATAGAGTGTTAGTTGGGAGACCGGAGGGAAAAAGACCTTTGGGGAGGCCGAGATGTAGATGGGAGGATAATACTAAAATGGATTTGAGGGAGGTGGGATGTGATGATAGAGACTGGATTAATCTTGCACAGGATAGGGACTGCTGGCGGGCTTATGTGAGGGCGGCAATGAACCTTCGGGTTCCTTAAAAGCCATTTGTAAGTAAGTAAGTACGTAATGGCAAGTACTTTATAAATTTTAAAACTGTTTCCTTTCTGACCTTGTTGCAAAGTGTTCTTTTGATGGTTCCTGTTAGCTGTTGGAATTTAGTGAGTTTAATGGTAACAATGCTGTAGTAAATCAAAGATCCTAGCCATTGAAATCTTGTACTCTGTAATAGAGCAGCGATTGTTTAATAAATTTGCAATATTGAAAATCTCGAAGTAGCCATATTTTGTAAATACAGAGGCTTTTTCTGATTTGTAGTAAACAGTACAGCCGTAAAGATACGAAGAAAGGTGCTTCATAAAAATCCAAGTTGCAAGAGAAAAACATGCAACTCAGTGTGATAGGGCATTAAAGGAAGCCTGTGGGAGAGAAGTCCTACCATACTGAACTATTGCAAGTTGGGTGGAAGCGAGGCAATCAAGAGTTGACATCCGAAGGGCTTTAGATTGATCAGTGAGAGATATCTAAAAATCCTGGTGCAGATGGAGTTCTCCTTCTTCCAAGAATTTGGCAACGTACTGTTGACATGGCAGGAGACTATGCTTGAAGTATGTAATGTCAAAAGTAACCAAAATAAATTTAGTGTGAAACAGTAATTATGTTGCCATTACTTTTCAAATGTCCCAGTATGTAATACTGTATGTTCCATATAAGGAACAGCAAGATGTATGTAGTTCCAAAATGTTGGAAATTTTAAGTTCGGGTTTCACAACTCGGTGGAGTACCCAAAAATCTATTTCCTAAGGTGCTGTATATCAGATTGCGAAAAGTGATGAACTGGGCAGTTTACATAGAAAGATTGATTTAGTGAGTGAGTAGGTCATACGATAAACACGAATCAAATTAGATTGATTGATCAGGAACACTTGCATTGCTGAGTTTTCCAGAACAGAAAATGCTAAATCTGATGTGTTAATATGATGATGATTATGATGATGATGAAGAAGAAGAAGAAGAAGAAGAAGAAATATATAAACACATCAGAAAGGAACGAGTAGAACACTACATACAGTATAGTCCCGATTATCCCGACTATATGGGCCGAGGGCAATCCAGATAATACAAAGGGTGAGAGCACTATGTGGTTTTTGATCCTATAATCTTAAGGGGACAAAAGTTGGACCCAGTAATGTAGAAAGACGTTACTCACATGTACATAATAAACGAGTTTTTATTCATAATACAGTACAGTAGCTTATCCAAGGAAGTGTTGTGGAAAGAATATTATGTTTACTCCTACAAATATGATTGCAAATTATGCTTTTAATCATTTTGGGTTTATAGTTAGACCTGTAAATAGAGGATATCATTGAATAAATCCTGCTATAATAGCAAAAACTGCATGTACTTGATTTAAAAAAAAATTGTTATTGTTCAGTACTGTATATATGCACACTGTTTATTTATTTATTTATTTATTTATTTATTTATTTATTTATTTATGTATTTATTTATTTATTTATTTATTTATTTATTTAACCTGGTAGAGATAAGGCCATGAGGCCTTCTCTTCCCCTCTACCGGGGGATTACAACTACAATATTAAGAATACAATTACAATTAATATTAAATTTACAAAAAGAATAAAAATCAAAGTACTAAAATATTAACTGATTAATAAAAGCTAGACAGTTTATTGTAAAAGTTAAGAAGAGAGAAACATTTTTTTTTATCAATTAAGTAAAAATTAAACCTACTCTACGCAGTAAGAAAATGCTCAATAAGTTTGCTTTTGAACGCTACTAAATTCCGACAGTCTCTGATGTCACTGGGTAGGGTATTCCACAAGTGTGAGAGCTAGATTATGTATGATGATGAATACGATGATGTCTTATGTGTTGGTATGGCTAGTATGCGGCTATTTTGCGTGCGTGTGAAGAGATTATGATATGATGACAGGTAACTGAAACGGGAGGCAAGGTAGGTAGGTGCAGAAGTGTGAAGGATTTGGAAAAGGAGAACAAGAGAATGAAAATTTCTACGTTCGTTAAGCCGTAGCCAGTTTAGAGTTTGGAAGGATAGGGTAATGTGGTCAGCGCGACGGACATCGCAGACGAAGCGAACACAAGAATTATGAACACGTAATTTTTGCAACTGGTTGACATTGAGGTCAAATGGATTTGAGGGAGGTGGGATATGATGATAGAGAATGGATTAATTTATCTCAGGATAGGGACCAATGGCGGGCTTATGTGAGGGTGGCAATGAGCCTCTGGGTTCCTTAAAAGCCAGTAAGTAAGTAAGGTTGACATTGAGGTCAGTCAGTAGAAAATCACAATAATCGAAGTGGGGCATTACTAATGTTTCCACTAGTATTTTCTTGAGTGATACCATAATTAAAAAAAAAAAAAAAAAAAAGCGATTCGGATGGCATGGAAGGCCGGATTATCGGGACTCAACTATACTACCTGCCAAAGCGAATTTTAGACGCGGAAAGTATGTGCAACAACAATACTGTGACGTCATTGTATCGTAACATAAACAGACACTTGGTCGACTGCAGCGCCTTGACCTACAAGGCCAGGTTGAAAGTTTGCCTTGCTGGGTAATAAAAGATGGATGAAACATGTAGAGAAGGCCAAAAGAGGGAGGTAGATAGCTAGAAAAAGAGGATAATGGTCTGATGTTTGAAACGAGGCCGAAGTTTTGAAGTGCTATAGAACATTAGAGTCATCATCATCCTCTTATTGTGTCCCCCTTTTGCAAGGTCGATTCCAAATATGCCTCCATTTGCCTCTGTCTTCCCAAGTCTTTTTCATGTTTATTTCATCCCACTTGTATCCCCGTTCTTGTAAGCTCTTCTGAATTTGATCTATCCATCTTTCGCGTGGTCTTCCCATTGGTCGTCTTTCTTTCACTTTTAAATTTAATATTCTTTTTGGCAGCCTTTCCATTCTGTTAAGGCAGGCATGTCAATTGATGCCCACAGGAGCAAGTGCGCACTTTAGAGCCCAGGAGAGCCTGAGCGCTTTACAGAGGAAAGGAAAGAGACAGACGAAAGAGGAGGTATATGCCTCTTGGTCGAGCTATATTCAGGGATGGCCAGCACTGATTCAATAGATAAAGGGAAGAGAACTTATTAAAACTGCATCCATGTTAATTTTTAGATTTGCCTGAGAAGTACAAGTGCATTATAAGAATGTAAGTTTTAATTTTAATGCTCATTTTTCACAAGTTTGATTTTTTATTCAAAAGAAATATTTTCTCAACTTTTCGTATAGAAAAGTGAAATTTTCAGGTATAGGCCTATTTATTTAGTAGCCTTACAGAATGTTTTCGTAAATCTAATATACCGTATATATATATTACTGAAGATAGTGTATTGAAAATTTTGAAAATATTCGCATGGAAATTGTTTGTAAGGAAATGAATTGACAAAGCAACTACTGTTACATCATAAGCAAAAGATACATGCCCATGTGTTGTAAAAATGTCAGCTCTATAGCTTCAAGAGATTTCGAGAAAATAATTTAATATTCTGATGATAGGAAGTTGCTCACAAATATCACCTTAAAAGCATAATGCGATAAGAGTTTTGTTATGTAATATTAGTTATACTTAAAACAGATACAGCACCTAGGTAACTTTGCTTTGTACTTTAATATTGTTTTGATTACCGTAGTTTATTGATTACTTTTGTAAGGCTAAAGATACCATCAATATAAATTCCAACTTATCATGTCATACTCAATCTCTTTTTTTTGGAATATCACTTTCTTTATGAATGATGTGTTTCATCCACTTAATACAGTATAATATTATACTACTATGGAATTTAAGTGAATATTCCTTCTTAACTCTCTATTATGTTATTAAGATTTAAAACACAAGTGCAATATTAAGAAATCAGTGTTAGTACTTTTGTTTTACAGACAATATAGATAGTATTAAAGAGAAAGAAGCCATATAAAAATAACGACATAAAATTTCACGTTCCATTTGAAGTTTGTGCACCACTGTTTTCTTAATCCAACAGGTTGCTTATTCATATACACAACCCTTCCTCTTTCCATATTTAGCGCTTGCTGCCCACGCACGATGTCAAGGTCAGAAAAATGCGCTTGCTTTGACATCACTGTGTTAAGGTGTCCAAACCATTGTAATCTCTTATTTTCTAATTGTGTTGTTAATTTCTCACCCTTCAGAGTTTCCCTGATTATGAACATTAGAGTATGTAGTAATAGTAGTAGTGGTATTAGCATTGTACATCAGTTATTGTAAACCATAAAGTTCTCTGCTGTGCTCTGTGTAATAAATACTGTGTCAATTCAAACTTGTTAATAAGATGCCAGTTAATGTCCAGATGCAGACAGAGAAGATTTCCAGCAACTGCTTTGAAATGGGTAAGTACTGTTGACAATATAGTAATAAAATGCAACTTCGCTTGCTTTCTACCGCGAACTGCAGAGCGAGCTATGGTGGTTGCCAGTATACATAGTGCTTGCAAACTGTTGCATAAACTGGAAACTGCATAAAAATCCGAATTCTAATGGTTAGTAATGTTGCATTGCGTGACTGTGACAGATGCTGCCGTACAACGCGCCATTCTTCACGACGTGGTTCTGCACCAACTGGACGGTGCTGTTCTTCCCACTGTACTTCTTGTGCCGCCTCGTCTCCTTGAAGTGCAAGTCGCCAGGCAGCATCCTGCGGGAGAGCGTGCGCAACCTGCGGGACAAGGGCTTCACAGTGGCTCGCTTCCTGATCCGCTGCAGCCTCTTCTGCCTGCTGTGGGTGGCCACCAACTACATGTACATCCACTCACTGCGCATCCTGCTCGCCACTGACGTCATGGCGCTCTTCGCCACCAACGTGTCGTGCGTGTACCTCTTGTCCTGGGTCATCCTCCACGAGCAGTTCGTCGGCGTGCGGGTGAGTCACAGCTCTGCTGGAACCTGTTGTAGGGGCCGCGAACACAACAAGAATAATAATAATAATAATAATAATAGAGCATTCCTATGCATTATAATAATAATAATAATAATAATAATAATAATAATAATAATAGAGCATTCCTATGCATTATAATAATAATAATAATAATAATAATAATAATAATAATAATAATAATAATAGAGCATTCCTATGCATAATAATAATAATAATAATAATAATAATACTTACTTACTTACAAATGGCTTTTAAGGAACCCGCAGGTTCATTGCCGCCCCCACATAAGCCCGCCATTGGTCCCTATCCTGAGCAAGATTAATCCACTCTCTATCATCATATCCCACCTCCCTCAAATCCATTTTAACATTATCCTCCCATCTACGTCTCGGCCTCCCCAAACGTCTTTTTCCTCCGGCCTCCCAACTAACACTCTATATGCATTTCTGGATTCGCCCATACGTGCTACATGCCCTGCCCATCTCAGACGTCTGGATTTAATGTTCCTAATTATGTCAGGTGAACAATACAATGCGTGCAGTTCTGTGTTGTGTAACTTTCTCCATTCTCCTGTAACTTCATCCCTCTTAGCCCCAAATATTTTCCTAAGCACCTTATTCTCAAACACCCTTAACCTATGTTCTTCTCTCAAAGTGATAGTCCAAGTTTCACAACCATAAAGAACAATCGGTAATATAACTGTTTTTTATCAATTCTAACTTTCAGATTTTTGACAGCAGACTGGATGATAAAAGTTTCTCAACCGAATAATAACAGGCATTTCCCATATTTATTCTGTGTTTAATTTCCTCCCGAGTATCATTTATATTTGTTACTGTTGCTCCCAGATATTTGAACTTCTCCACCTCTTCAAAAGATAAATTTCCAATTTTTATATTTCCATTTCGTACAATATTCTCGTCACGAGACATAATCATATATTTTGTCTTTTCGGGATTTACTTCCAAACCTATCTCTTTACTTACTTCCAGTAAAATTCCCGTGTTTTCCCTAATCGTTTGTGTATTTTCTCCTAACATATTCACGTCATCTGCATAGACAAGAAGCTGATGTAACCCGTTCAATTCCAAACCCTGTCTGTTATCCTGGACTTTCCTAATGGCATACTCTAGAGCAAAGTTAAAAAGTAAAGGTGATAGTGCATCTCCTTGCTTTAGCCCACATTGAATTGGAAACGCATCTGACAGAAACTGACCTATAAGAACTCTGCTGTACGTTTCACTGAGACACATTATAATAATAATAATAATTTTTTTTTCTTATTTTTTAAGCTGTTTTACGAAAATTTAAACATATAACTATTTTTCATTAAATAAAGACAAAATTGAATTGAATAGTCAAACTTTCAGAACGGCCCCGAGGTTCACTCAGCCTCCTATAAAATTGAGTACCGGGTCTTTCCCGGGGGTAAAAGGCGGTCAGAGCGTGGTGCCGACCACACCACCTCATTCTAGTGCCGAGGTCATGGAAAGCATGGGGCTCTACCTCCATGCCCCCCAAGTGCCTTCATGGCATGTTACGGGGATACCTTTACCTTTTAGTTCATCCCAAAACGCGTTAAGTCGATTATAATGAAAAGACTTGTCTAGTTTTTGTATCCACTGATCTACGAACTGAGCGAATTTGTTACATGCACATTAACACAACATTTTAGACAAGATTGGCATTGTTTAGGAAGAAAACATGATTAAAATATAATGATAGAGGACTCAAAAATAATCATATATAACTTATGTATAAATCATAAAAAAATGATCAAATGGACTGAGCGAGTTTTGGGATCACACACTTCAATTTTTTTCTTTCTAAATTGATACGGAATTTCATATTACTCTGTTCAACATTGAATGAGCTTAGGTGGAGATGTTTCTTCTGCAGTGTTGAGAATCCTCTTCATTCACCCTCCTTCAAATTACACCCTGTGATAGACCCATCTTCCACT
The DNA here is from genome assembly GCA_025594305.2 of Periplaneta americana. NCBI lineage: Eukaryota > Metazoa > Arthropoda > Insecta > Blattodea > Blattidae > Periplaneta > Periplaneta americana. Next base: position 164,093,793 of record JAJSOF020000013.1, on the reverse strand, counting down.
GTACACCACTGACAACGTCTATGATAGTTAAGTTATCTATTCTTCAGTTCCTGGAGTGACAGTAAAGTATGGCAAGGGGTAGATGAAAAGAAAGAGGTAGATAGAGGAAAAAAAGTCGCACTGAATCATAAGCAAAAGTGGCATAAGAGTAAATAATAGTTATGTATGGTACTTGTGAGGTAAGTGCATCTTTATTGCACGAGTGGAAAGATTTAAGCATGAGGCATCAGCCGAGTGCTTAAATTACACGAGCGCAATGAAGATCACGCTCACAAGTACCGTACGTAATTTTATCCATGACCATAACGAAAAATTATGTTTTATAAAAGAAAATATGTCGAAAATAAGTCCTCATATAATCACATATCATGGTATGGATTTTAGACTCCATACGTGTACTAGATATGTTATGATTTAGAAGGCCATGATTATGAAGAATGGTATCTAAGGCGTTGGATAAATAACAAATTATAATTAATTATATAATTTTAATATATATTTTTTTATTTTAAACGCGTATTTTCGTCTTTTTGAAGTTTCAGGGATTATTTAGAAGTGTTCATGGGACTAATGTGATTAAATAATTTCACATTTTACTTCTATAAACTTAAGATAAACGCAACTTCGTAGGTTCAAGTCTCCTCACCTCCCAAAAGCTAAATTATTACAAATTTAAAAAAAAAATACATATTAGATATGGATGCAGTGCACAAATTAGGACGTAGTAGATAGAGAAAAGAGAAGGAGATTGAGTGTATGTATATTTAAGAAATGGTAATAAAGAAGTAGAGGTAGTGACATCTAGTAACTAATATATTAACTTCTTGAGTAATAGTTGAATGGAAAAGTATATTATTTCAAATCTTGGAAATTATAATGCTGCAATGTACCGCAAACACAGGACTCCAAAACATATTTTAATGTAAAATAGTACAGCAGTAACTTATATTTGAGTTGCTGTTCATGATGAATTGACTATATATTCTGGAAAAGAAGAATTGTCAAGGCTTACATGAAGCCGGAACAATAATAATACTACAAATGAAGAAGGTCGTCGTCGGAAAAGTATATGTGTGTCCCCGGGTACTAGGAAAATACTAATGAACTGTGAGATAAAGTTCAAAGTGTGAGGTAAAGTCTTTATCTCACTAGTGGAATAAAGTAATGTTGAATAAAATCCTACTTTACAAACGCAAAAGTATTTAGTAAAGGCATGTTTTTCGTTATGGTCATGGATAAAGATGCATTAGCTTGAGATTTGTCTTGTGTAGTGTAGTTTGGGATGAGTGACGTTAGCCTGTCATTTTAATCCATTGACTTGCAGTCTGGCATATATCCACAAGAGCAACTGTTACGGGAGCAATATGCTTCATTGCCATAAACCTCTCTGTCGTCAGATCGTGGCGGTGATCCTGTGTGACACCGGCATTGCGCTGCTTGCCTACATGGACGGCATCACAGGTAGCCCCACTCTGGGGGGCGTGGTACTGGCGGCCTGTGCAGCTGCCGGGTCTGCTGTCTACAAGGTGAGTTCATTCTTTCCACTGTGTTTTTTTATTTCGTTCCAACTTTCCTGGACAAATTCACTCTGTTTCTAGTAATATTTTATTTCTCTTTCGATAGAAAATGAAAGTATACATTTGGGCACAGTGTGTTACAGTAGAATAGGGCTCACATTCGTTCAAGTATTAATTGGACAGCTTTCCATCTGCCGGTCAATAATTGATAATTGCAGGTGCTATTCAAGAAAGTGATCGGGGAAGCGAGCTACGGCCAGGTGTCGCTGTTCTTCTCTCTCATTGGGCTGTTCAACGCCGCGCTGCTGTGGCCCCTGTGCCTGGTGCTGTACTTCACGCGTGTGGAGACCCTGCACTGGGAGCAGCTGCCGTGGCCCGTGCTGCTGGCTGCAAGTGGTCTGTCGCTAGGTAACTAGCTTCGACATCGCACAGATGACACCAAATGACCTGATAACGTACAAGAACTTGCTGACACTTTTAACAAGAGCCAGAGCCATTGGCGTGGCTCAGTCGGTTAAGGCGCTTGCCTGCCGGTCTGAAGTTGCGCTCGGGTGTGGGTTCGATCCCCGCTTGGGCTGATTACCTGGTTGGGTTTTTTCCGAGATTTTCCCCAACGTAAGGTGAATGCCAGGTAATCTATAGCGAATCCTCGGCTCATCTCGCCAATACTATCTCGCTATCACCAATCTCATCGACACTAAATAACCTAGTAGTTGATATACTTACTTACTTACCTTACTTACTTACTTACAAATGGCTTTTAAGGAACCCGCAGGTTCATTGCCGCCCTCACATAAGCCCGCCATTGGTCCCTATCCAGAGCAAGATTAATCCATTCTCTACAATCATATCCCATCTCCCTCAAATCCATTTTAATATTATCTTCCCATCTACGTCTCGGCCTCCCTAAAGGTCTTTTTCCCTCTGGCCTCCCAACTAACACTCTATATGCATTTCTGGTTTCGTCCATACGTGCTACATGCCCTGCCCATCTCAAACGTCTGGATTTAATGTTCCTAATATTATGTCAGGTGAAGAATAGGCTTATTTGAAGGATTCGTAACAAGCTTTTTTTTACGGTGATGGGTTGTTAGCCCTTCGCCCAACCCCCAAGCTGGAGGACCGCCCCTCATCGGCTGTCCGCGACTGCTTATTCAATATATTCACAGCTACCCTCCATATCTGGAGGCCGTCTCCTCGATCCGCAACCTGAGGACGCGCCATGCCGTGGTGATAGGGACCCACAATACATAGTAGTTGATACAGCGTCGTTAAATAACCAACTAAAAAGAACAAAAGTCAGAACTGGCCACATTGGCGAACAGTTACACTTACACTGATTTAGGCCCAGTTGTAGTACGAACACAGAATAAAGTCTTGTTAAAATTAATTCCTTGATTATGTGAGAAATGTGTTGTATGAACTTAGAATAGTGCACTATTCGGAGGATATCTTCCGAGTAAGCTATTCCATGCTTTCAGTCACTGTTAAATTGTTATCTGGAGAATGAAATAAAATGGCAGCAACGTTAGCCATGCATCTCTGATATTGATTGTGAATTACTACTTACTTACGGCTTTTAAGGAACCTGGAGGTTCATTGCCGTCCTCACATAAGCTCATTATCGATCCCTATCCTGAGCAAGATTAATCCAGTCCCTAGCATCATATCCCACCTCCCTCAAATCCATTTTAATATTATCCTCCCAATTACGTCTCGGCCTCCTCGAAGGTCTTTTTCCCTCAGGTCTCTCTACTAACACTCTATATGCGTTTCTGGATTCGCCCATACGTGCTACATGCCCTGCCCATTTAAAACATCTGCCTGCCACCTAGCGCCAAAATAACCTTGATTGAGCAGGCAGTTTACGCAAGTGTAGGATGCGATCCAGCAGGCAGTGAGTAAATCAAAAGGCATTATAAATTAAAACTATAAGATAGAAGATACATTTATGCTAGTTGAGATAGTGAATGTCTATAAGAATGTACCTACTAGAAAAAAAAACTGGTGTCATAATGTCTTTCAAAAGGCAAGAGCATGGGATTCTATAGCTAGGTTACAGACCACTATCTACAGCATACATGGGCACAATTTTCGGTTACGTGAGGCACTCGATTTGAAATAGTTTATTTACTAGGAGAGGAGACTGCAGAGTAGGATGGGAAATATAAACTGCTGTGACCTGCGTCACCTTATCGTAATCGCTAAGGCGGTCAGTGGCGAATTATTAGGAAAGCGCTTGGTTAACATGAGAGACTCGAAAACTTTTATTCAATTTGGCAAATTAATTCGGCAGCTTTAATCATAAACCTCTTTACTATTTCTCCATCATTGAATTGATTTAAATCACAGGCGAGAAATTGCGTAACTAGCCAATAATATTATATCACATTGTCAACATTTATTTTCTTGAATATTCTGGCGTTTCTCTTGATTACTTAATAGATTTGCACGTTCTCGACCTAAAATAATTTCAGAAAATCATATTTCGTTTTCTACGCACATTTGATATTTTTTTATAAATTTATTTTGGAAATAATACGTACAAACAACATTTAATTCCTCGTAGGCTACCTTTTAATGCAGTGTGTTTAAGGTATAATGTTGTATTTAGTATACTATGCAAATGTTAACATCATAAATTTTCTTCGGAATAGTACGAAAAATAACATTTAATTTGCCTTACCTTCTAATTCAACATGTTCTTTATGACATAGGGAGTAATGTCGTTGTATATTAAATTTATTAATGCCTCATAGGATTTTCGAGCATAACATACATCGTATGTTCTCCCCTTCTAAACGGCAAAAAAATTCTTCCTCCCATTTCTCATAAAATAATCCTTTTCTAAAGCGTACACACTGCTTTGATAATGCCATTATGCCACCACTGATATTGCTTATGAAACTGATATAGAACCTGCCCACGCCTACTAGGAGCTACATGAGGGAGGAACGGGGACTGTGAAGATGATGTCACTCAGAGCGATAAGCTCTGTGAAGGTCAGTGAGGCACAAATTCTCAAGTGAGGCACGATGCCCATCTATGACCTACAGGAATGCAGAACGTGACACTGATATTATATTATTCTATTTAATTTTAATTATTAAAAAAATTACCATTTCCTTAAAATAATAATATGAACTACTTTTACCTGTCTGTTATGTGTTCCAAATCATTACTGATTAATTCCAGCACGCTTAGAACAGTGTCCATTTTTAGTCTGAATCTTGACAGAAATTTTTCGTCATATTCATATCCTAGATCAGGTCTATTATGCCTTAGTTCCTTTTCTTTCCACGTTCTCAAAAATACATTACAAACAATAGTAATTCACAATCTATTTGGGGCTAAGAGGGATGAAGTTACAGGAGAATGGAGAAAGTTACGCAACACAGAACTGCACGCATTGTATTCTTCACCTGACATAATTAGGAACATTAAAGGAGCTATACCTGAAAGCCAGATTTGTATACTAAACCATCATTATTTGAAGGCGTGTATTATGACGTCAAGAACGGAATACACACAGCGTCGAGGGTATTCTATGCTGAAGAGAGCTACGACTGGAGACATCTGTTCTCTTGCAGCCGCCAACCTGCTCGGCAACTTCAGCGTGGCTGTCACCTACGACTTGTTCATTACTCTGGGCCTAATCACAGCCGTCCCCGTCTCTGCAGCGCTGGACGTGGTGCTGTACGGGGCCCACTTCGCAGGCATGAAGCTGGCTGGGATGATCCTCATTGCTGTTGGTTTCTTCCTTGTCATGTTCCCCGACAACTGGCCGGACTACATAACCCGTCTGCTGCGGTGAGTACGATCGTCAGTATGGCTCAGGCATCTGAAGATGATTCTTATTTCATGTATCAGTAGCATTCACGTTCAATGTACATCACAAATTTCATCACAAAATCCTAGTTTTTCTGTTAAAATAAACATTTATTAAGTTTACAAAGTTTTTGAATAGAAACACAACCAATGTAATCAAGTCACATGAAATATGGATTACCTACAAATCATTGTGCTTGGGCATAACTCACTTTACATTTCAGTACTTCCAGAAATTCAGAGGTACTAAGTTTCAAAACAAGCGTTGTCACCAAAATCCTATTTATTATAGAGTTACAATACAACTGTATAGTGAGATGCTGCAAACCACAGCACATAAGAAGTCCATTACAAGATGGAGCTCCTTGTCCTTTCTACCAAGCCAAACACATAATTTATTTGTTGTTATTTTCACAATTATAACAAATTCATGAAAGTATTGTGACTTAAAAAATTGGATCAACTTAATGTTAGTATATACAACGTTTGTGAGCATATTATTCCAGTCGTTTTGAAGGGAGCAAAACTTGAGTGACAGTATCTAGCACACACACCGCAGCAATCCTTTGGGTTTAGCACATAATACCAGAGTATTTAGTACATTTCACATGGTTTATTACCATATTCTGCAATAAAGGGAGAAGAATCTTGCAAAGAAATGGCTTACTAATCACCAGGGAACGGATTTATATGGACTAAAAATATATGAAATATGTAAATATATATGTAGTTATTTTTACCAAAATATGGAATTAAATATGGATTTTTACCAAAATATGGAATTAAATATGGACTTAAAATTATAAAAAAATGACTATGTACGTTAAATATTGGTACATTTTAATCAAACTAAACAAAAATTATAATGGACGTACCTTATCTTCCAATGTAGTTTCAACAAAACACAATTTTTATTGTCTGTTACCATAACAATAGGTTACAAACATTTCTTTCAAGTGCTGAAAAGTGAATCTTCTTCTATTGTCTCTGAGGATAGATTTATACTGACTAAAAGAGCGTTCGACGTCACAAGAAGTAACTGGTACATAATTCAATTTCACAATGTCTGCTGGGGATAAGTCCAAGTTAATCTTCACTGTTGATTCACCACTCATCACAGCAACAACCTTTTGTAGTTCTTCATATCCAGGGTTTTTGAAAGTACAGTGTCCACCTTAGCTCTTACTGCATCTGCAACTTTACCTCTACCACGATTCAGTTGTTCCACAGTACTATTTATAATTTCAAAACTTTCAGATAGTGAAAGGTGCCTATTTTGGAGACTTTTGAGCGTTTTTATGATGCATGAAAATGTATGCTGAATGTGAGCTAAGTCATTCTTCACACTTATGTCACAGGTAACTGTTTTCGCAGTATCAATTGAGACTGCATCTTCAGAGTCCAATGCAAGGAGAACATTGTTAATAGAGTCTATATGTTCGGCATAATATTCAACTGCTTCTAGCCATGTACCCCATCTAGTTAAAATTGGCTTTGGTGGCAATGGAATTTCAGGGTACATTTCTTTCAACACGTTAACTCTACTGGGAGCTTTGAGAAATACTTTTTCACTGATGAAATCAACAAATCTACTTTAGGAAATTGTCTCTGACCACTTCTGCCACACGATGAAATGCATGCGCCACACAAGTAAAATGAGTCAATTTAGGATATACAACAGATAATGCTTGTCCAGCTTTGACCATATAAGGGGCAGCATCGCTAATAAAGAATAACACATTATCGTACATAATACCCTTTGGCCACAGGATACCCATAGCTTCGTTGAACAGTTTAACTATAGTTTTGTTATTGCACTTTTCTAGAACATCACAATGTAAAAGAATTCGTTCAGAATATTGTTCACTTAACAAACCGATAACTACATTACCAACAAGTCTACCTTCTTTGTCGGGAGTCTCATCAATGGAAACCCAAATTGAACTATCTTTAATTTCATCTCTTATCTTCTGTATTGTCTCATCGTAGATGGATGGAGCATACGTCTTCCTAAGTGTTCACTCATCCGGGATTGTATGTTGAGTATATTTTTCAAGGAATTCCCTGAAGACCTTATTCTTTAGTTTGTAGAGAGGAATATCAGCAGAGATGAGAGAACGGCACAGGTCGATGTTAAACTCAGATCTTACATTCGATGTTGTTGGTTGTGTTAAAAACAATTGTCTCTGCTTGGAATTTAGTTGTTTGTTGGCCTGATGTTTACTAGTTGTAATGTGTTGTTGCACCAGGAACTTTTGTGTAGATGATACTGCACACTGACACAAATTACAAAATAATATTTTATTGTCAGTTGATAAACCATCTTCTTTAAATTCTGAAATGTAACTTGTTAGTTTTGATTTTAAATTGACTGAATGACGTACTTTTGGCATATTTACCGTCTTTATAGTATGATTTACAAAACTGAACCTATGTGTACTCTGACTGGCATTTAACTGTTGAGCTGCACAACTGAAGTCTGTTAAAAATTTTAAATTAAATTAATACAGTTTTGTAACTTACTTTCCCATTGTTGATAGGACTGCTAATTTTCAAATAACTCTGATGTTAAAGGGATTACTGAACATGTGTTTAAATCTCTATTGTTGAAATGTATTTTTAAAAGTTAATGGAATTTTGTTTCGTTTTATTGTTAAACCTAATATAATATGGACTGTTTTATATGAAATATGGAAAATATATGGAAATTAACGAAAATATGTACTAAACTCTAAAATATGGAAAAATATGGAAAATAAAAGTAGGATTTTTCAACCCTACACATTGTGAAACATAAAGATAATGCAAAATATAAATTATATTAGCTTTATAAGTAAATATGTATTTACATATAAATCCTTTCCTGCTAATCACTTATCATAAAAAATTGACCTGGTATGGTTAAATTCGTTGCAGAAGATTGACTTGATGGTTATTAAATTTGTTCGAAACAAGTGACTTGGTAATCATCATGTTCACTGATAACATCTACTACCAGTACCTGGAAACAACTGACTTTATAATCGTTAAGTTCATAGATAACATCTACTACCAGTACCTGGAAACAACTGAATTTATAGTCGTTAAGTTCATTGATAACATCTACTACCAATACCTGGAAACAACTGACTTTATAATCGTTAAGTTCATAGATAACATCTACTACCAATACCTGGAAACAACTGACTTTATAATCGTTAAGTTCATAGATAACATCTACTACCAGTACCTGGAAACAACTGACTTTATAATCGTTAACTTCATTTATAACATCTACTACCAGTACCTGGAAACAACTGACTTTATAATCGTTAACTTCATTGATAACATCTACTACCAGTACCTGGAAACAACTGACTTTATAATCGTTAAGTTCATAGATAACATCTACTACCAGTACCTGGAAACAACTGACTTTATAGTCGTTAAGTTCATAGATAACATCTACTACCAATACCTGGAAACAACTGACTTTATAGTCGTTAAGTTCATTGATAACATCTACTACCAATACCTGGAAACAACTGACTTTATAATCGTTAATTTCATTGATAACATCTACTACCAGTACCTGGAAACAACTGACTTTATAATCGTTAAGTTCATTGATAACATCTACTACCAGTACCTGGAAACAACTGAATTTATAGTCGTTAAGTTCATAGATAACATCTACTACCAATACCTGGAAACAACTGACTTTATAGTCGTTAAGTTCATAGATAACATCTACTACCAATACTTGGAAACAACTGTCGTTAAGTTCATTGATAACATCTACTACCAATACCTGGAAACAACTGACTTTATAATCGTTAAGTTCATTGATAACATCTACTACCAGTACGTGGAAACAACTGACTTTATAATCGTTAACTTCATTGATAACATCTACTACCAATACCTGGAAACAACTGACTTTATAGTCGTTAAGTTCATAGATAACATCTACTGCCAATACCTGGAAACAACTGACTTTATAATCGTTAATTTCATTGATAACATCTACTACCAGTACCTGGAAACAACTGACTTTGTAATCGTTAAGTTCATTGATAACATCTACTACCAGTACCTGGAAACAACTGACTTTTAATCGTTAATTTCATTGATAACATTTACATAGGGAACAAATGGAACAAGTAATTTGGTAGTTATTAAACTAGTTGAGAACAAGTAATTTGATTATCAACTCACTGGAAATAACTGACTTGATAGTCAGGAAATTTGCAGGGAACAACTGACTCGATAGTTACAAATCTCAATGAGAATAAATGACTTCGTAGTTATGAAACTCGCTAGGAACAACCGAAGTGACGATTATGAAATTAATTAGACACAATTGACTTGATAGTCGTGAAACTCGATGGAAATTACTGACTTGATAGTTATGTCATTAACAAACTATCTGGAAGCAACTGGCGTGATAGTTATGAAACTGGTTGGCAGTGATTAATCTGGTAGTTATGAAACTTGATTGGAACAATTGACATGCCGTAAAGCGGGGTGACTTTGAACAGTAATTTAGCGCCCTTCTAAATTAAATGCTGTACCCTATTGCGAAAAAACTGAACTAATTTATTGACAACTTAAATAATTTTTTCGCAATTGGCTACAGCATTTAATTTAGGAAGGAGCTAAATTACTGTTCAAAGTCACCTCAGCGTTCAAAGTCACCCCACTTTACGGTGATACTTGTAGTTATGTTGTTATAAAACTGCTAGGACTGACGTGGTAGGTACTTACTGAACCAGTTGGCAACACTAACTTGATACCGTAGTTATAAAACTCGATGGAAACAATAATTAACTTGATACTTGTAATTACATAGTTATGAAACTAACTGGGAACAACAGGTTCTGAAACTCATTGGCAACAATTAAGTACCGGTAGTTTTTGAACTCATTGGGAAAAACTAACTGACCTGATAGTAAAGAAAGTTGTTGAGAACTGACTTGGTAGTTATGAAACTCGTTGGAAAAGCTAATTCGTAATTAATAAACTAGTTGTGAAAAAACTGCTTTAACAGTCATAACTTAGTTGCAAAAATTTGACTTGTTAATCATAAATTCTTTGTAAAGAATTGTTCTATAGAAATGAGTTTTAAATCGTAAACTCCTGAAGAACCACAGAACATACCAAGCTTTTATATTTAAGCCGTTCTCAAGAGATTGCTGTGGTTGTGATTCAAGACCAGTCTCCTCTCATAGACATTGATAGAATATCCACAATTTGAAAATCCAAATCCTTACTAGGTAATAATGTTCCTTTGTTATGTATGTTGCCGTGATCTGTAAGGAAGCCAAATTACTTGTACTATCAAATTGGTCATAGAATTAATTTGCACTTTTTATGCCACGAAACAATGAAACATATTATTTGTTTGAAATCTTCATGGTAACCTAAAATCGTAAAATTACCAAAATATGAACGTACACATTTCAGTCTACTCTGTTCCTCAAAGTAGAAGCGTTTGAATCCAGATGCACAGAGAGACCAGAGTGCCAACATACATGGGTAATGTTTGTAGTTTGACAGCTTATCATGTTACATCAATGAGTTTCCACTGTGGTAACTCTGTTCACGACAGTCGACCAATCACATGTCTGCACAATAATTGTCGTACAGCTGAGGCTTTTCACCTTACAGCTGTAAACATCTGAAGTTATTTTCTGGCAACACATCTGCCAAACTACTACCATCGCCCATGTGTGTGTTATTGAGGAGGAGGCTGGTTATCATACGTTGTCTGTGTTATTGTACTAGGCTGGGAAGTGGCGAAAATTTCCAACAAAACTTTATTTTGCTGCTAAGATCACTTGTAAAGTTCCAGGATCTACCTTCACAGGTTTTGCCACATTACTTTCATAATCATTTTATTTAGCAGTGGTTGGAATGTGCGTTATGGTTCTTATAAACAGTAAATTAAATGAAGTGATAAATAATTTCTAATTTGTATATACAGTGAGTTCCAGCAAACACTCCCGGTGTTCCTGTTAACCAACCAGTGGCTCGTCCTCCCGCCATTACTGCTGCTTGCATCCACGAACTCACGTTGCTTTGCTGGATTAAATTAACGTACTATATTATATTAATAACATTTGTATATTTGACTGTATAATTATTAGCAGGGGGTTATGGCCTGCTCGTTCTCCAGATCTAATACCATATGACTTTTATTTCTGGAAAATAAAGTTTATGCAACTAATTCCCATATGCTGAAGGAACTTAAAACATTCGAACAGAAATTCGTTTTATTGCTGCAGAGGAACTGATGTATGTGAATAGTAGTTTCTTACGATGATGTGAATTATGTATCACAGAATATGAGCAATACTTCCAGCAGCTACTGTGAAGAGGGTGAGTACCAAATGTTATTAATATAACATGGTACGTAAGTTTTAATCCGGCGAAGTGTTGTGAGTTTGTGGATGTAAGCAGTGGTGATAGCCAGAGGGGAAGAGGACCTGCTGCTGATTGGCTGACAGAAACACTGGGAACATTCACTGTCTAAGCAAGTTACAACAATAAGCAAGGCAGAATCTGTGTTCACTGAGTGGCAACATAACTAGAATTCATAAGAATAGAGGATAAGTGTTGCTCTCAGTAGACACGGACTAGCAGTAGAACAGCTGGTGTATTAGAGTACACTGCATTTTCAGCACTGGTAGCCATATTTACTCTTTGCATTGTCAGGCAGTATACCTAATAATGCAAAAACAAAGAGGAATAAACTTGAATACTTCTAAATTTTTTATTAGTTAAAAACATGAGACAAGAACAAATAAAGAACAATATTTTCATAGTGTAAGGACTCATCAGAATTAAAATATTATTAATTAAATGTTTACTTAATTAAGGACAACAAGCTATCGACATAGCTCAGTTGGCTGAGGCGCTTGCCTGCTGATTCAGAGTTGTGCTTGGGCGCAGGTTCGATCCCCGCTTGGGTTGATTACCTAGTTGGGTTTTTCCCCGAGATTTTTCCCAACTGTAAGGCGAATGTCAGGTAATCTATGGCGAATTCTCGGCCTCATCTCGCCAAATACCATCTCGCTATCACCAATCCCATCGACGTTAAATAACCTAGTAGTTGATACAGTGTCGTTAAGTAACCAAGTAAAAATAAAAAATAAAGGACAACATAAGTGCAGTTAACATTTCTCCACAGCAATCCTTACACATTCCTTGTAGAGCATGAGCTTCAACAGAACATTTTCTATTATAATCTTGTCGCAAAACACAACGTTAAAAAGGATGCGAAATATTTTTCACATCTCTTGAGTCTGATTTTATTCTTATCAAAGCTATGTAACGTCCTCACACTCTTAATCAAGAAGTAAAAAAAAAAAGATTTCCATTTCTTGCACCTACAAGGTGAAACTTCAACAATAGACTGGTTGAGCAAATGCTGGGTAACTTTCGGTGTTGGACCCCAGACTCATTTCACCGGCATTATCACCTTCATCTCATTCAGACGCTAAATAACCTAAGATGTTGACAAAGCGTCGTAAAATAACCTACTAAAATGAAAAAATGGACTGGTTTCAATTCAGACACACTGCATACTAGGAAAGTTTGAGAACACATTGATTGAAATACCGGTACCAGATCATCATCATCATCATCTGTGGTAATACAGCCCTTTTAGTTTAGCCTTGACCTCCTTAAGAATTGCCCCCAATCTTCCCTCTCTAGGGCTCTCAGTCTCCATCTCTTAATTCCTGCTTTAACTAGATCATCCTGAACATCATCCAACCATCGTAGTTTAGGTCTTCCTGCTCTTCTTTTACCACTTAGCGTGGCATCTAGTAATCTTTTAGGAATATTATTATTGTCCATTCTGATAATGTGGCCCAGCCACTCCAGCTGTCTAATTTTTATATCAGTGACAATACTTGAATCTTTATATAGTTTTTGTAGTTCAGAATTGGTCCTAATTCTCCACTCTCCCTTATCATAAATAGGGCCATAAATTTTTCTTAAAATTTTCCTTTCCCACGTATTTAAGATGTTTATTGCTCGTTCAGGTAGAGTCCAGGTTTCGCTTCCAAAAGTCACTGTAGGTTTAATAATTGTTTTATAAATCCTCACCTTCATTTTTTTGGAGATATATCTGGTTCTTATAATTTTATCTAATGCTCTGAGGCTTCGATTGCCAATGGCTATTTTATCCTTGATCTCAGTTAATATGTTGTTATCCTCGGTGACTATCGAGCCGAGATATCGGAACCTTGACACTTTACCGGTACCAGATGCAATAATTAAATCAACGTCTTCATTGTCAGTGTCCTTTTACAAAAACCTACTTCGGCTTGTACTGTAGTACGTATCAAGTATCTTTAGTTGAGTAGGTTACACAAGTAACTTTCTCTTGTAAGACTTCCAAGTTACTAATGTAGACCTACTAAACGCATGTGAATAGATTCAGTTATAGCAGATGATGAACAACTGTCACAAATTTGATGTTCTGTATTAAGTTACGTTTAGAGCTGGGGACGGAGCGAGTAGAACTGTTGAGTTACTCGGTTCTATCGGTTTATGTGCTTGGCAGCGGAGCACCGAAGTTACTCGGTTAACCGTAGCCGTTAGGTAACTTACTGGTCTGTTCAAACATTCAAACAGAGTTCATGTGTTTTACTTAATTCTAGCAGACAACAACTGTTGTATTTAAATATTTTTGCTGCAGGACAAATTATTTCCTTATCCCCAAGGCGGGCTGAAAGGCCTGTGGTATTAAAGAGGAGTTCATCCTATTATATGACCTGTCAAGTGGGCGTAATGTAACTGACAGTCTGAACATATTACTGTAAATAATAATAATAATAATAATAATAATAATAATAATATGGATTACTATTAAAATATGTTAAAAAAGGAAGTACATTATATTTCTCTTGTACTTATGTTTATTGGATTTGTGTTACCTCATCTGTCATTATTTTATTTTTATTTATTTCTACGAATTATGTTACCTAATTACTTTAATTTATCAATAATATTAGGCCTACTCGTCACCAAAGAGAACATGGTTGTTTTGAAGGCTAGTAATGTTATAAAATAAATAAACATTATGTTCTTCAGTTTAAGATTCCACGTTTTATTGATTATTTTATCCACTTTCCGTAATAGTAAATAATTCTGTGCGTTATTTTTAAGTGTTTTAGGTAGCACTTCATGGAGCTCGTTTCTTTCTATCTTCTTTTTACTTAGCTGCAGCATTTAACGTTTACCTCACATGTTAATTTATTAGCTGTTAGTATTATAAATTATTTTATCAATTTTATTTCGTCTGTCCTATATAACAACACTGAAAGTTAAATAGGCCTTTCATACAAAATAACTCCGCAGATAGTTGTAATCACGCAAATGAAACTTGCAACCGCCATTTTGCAATGAAGAGAAGCACTTTTTTCTCGTCAATTGGCAAAGCGAAAGCGCTTTACTACAATGCTTTTAAAACACGCTTGGTTTCACTTTCAAAGTACGTTCTAAAATCGACTCTATCTATCTAAATTTTAAATCTTCCGCCACAAATTTGTACTCTGTTCAACGAGTAATGACGTCACAGTAACTGCTCCGAACCGAACCGCTCCGTCCCCAGCCCTAGTTACGTTGTATCTTGAACAGAACAGGTCCTCAAAAAACAGTAGGCCCAACGAGCTTGTTCACTCACATCTGTAGTTACACGTTCACTTAACATGTTACATAAAGTAGCTCTTGTTCTGTGTATTTATGTGCAATATTCTGTTTTGTCGCAGACGTTTGAGATGAGCAGGGCATGTAGCACGTATGGGCGAATCCAGAAATGCATATAGAGTGTTAGTTGGGAGGCCGGAGGGAAAAAGACCTTTAGGGAGGCCGAGACGTAGATGGGAAGATAATATTAAAATGGATTTGAGGGAGGTGGGATATGATGATAGAGAATGGATTAATTTTGCTCAGGATAGGGACCAATGGTGGGCGTATGTGAGGGTGGCAATGAACCTCCGGGTTCCTTAAAAGCCAGTAAGTTAGTTATTCTGTTTTGTCGGTTTCTTGGACCTGTAGAGCAATTATCGTATGTTTAAGAGATTATAATCATATGGCTTCAATTCTGAACATTTCGCAGTCTTCCTGCATTGCACACATTTTTCTTAGAATGCGTTGTAAGACATGTTTTCAGTAAACGCCATGACCGTAACTTTTATTTTTTATATTTTCAGTTGATGATCATTCAAACCTAATTAGGGTTCTGCAACTTTATTGCTACTGTTCTTCACTGTATGAGCTGTAACTTACAGTTCATATTCCTCAGTATATTACAAGTGTTTCGCCTCCTTCATATCGATCTTGCAGATGTGTTCTGCTTCTAAATTCTAAATCTACTGCATTATCAGTTTACTTCTGACAAATTCGGCATTCGTTATTATTAATTATTAATTTCAGGAAATTAAAATACAACAAAACACTCTACAAAAACTTCTCAACACACAAACAAGACAAACAAATAAATATGTAGAACCTAACAGGAGTATACAAATTAATACATTGGATAGACTGGGAGATCATTTGTAACACGATACAAAGAACACATTACAGTCATAACCAAATCACACAATACCTCCACATACCGGTATGCAGAACACATCATAAACACTGGCCACAGCTACAGCAACTTAGAAAT
The DNA here is from genome assembly GCA_025594305.2 of Periplaneta americana. Taxonomy (NCBI): domain Eukaryota; kingdom Metazoa; phylum Arthropoda; class Insecta; order Blattodea; family Blattidae; genus Periplaneta; species Periplaneta americana. The sequence goes on along the minus strand of JAJSOF020000013.1, from coordinate 164,077,782 downwards.
AGACATGGAGATCCTACATATACAACCGAAAAACCAGAAATTAAACACACTGAAACAATACGAAATATACAGACACAGAAAAACACACCCAGGAGGTATCCTCAATGTACAACTAAATTTCAGAACACACACTCTATTTGACTCCACACTACCAAATACAAACGCACACTCCCAGCAAAACAACTGAAGAAATCGGAAGAAGCAAGAACCTCACTAGTTCTGAGGATGACTAACGTGAAGTCGAAATTAATCAATTAGCTAATTTACCACGGAGTTTTCATTTTAACACTAGTAAGTTATTATAACTAAATTCTTAAGCGTTATTAAACTGTCATCAAAATTGTGTCCATTGTTGAGTCAGTACTAAAGATCATCTGCTGCAAATCCGTCTGTTATTCCAGTGTTGCCTTTCAAACCATGACTTTCCCTTTAAATAACAATAGAAATAGTATGGATAACGGAGATATGAAAATGATACATAAATATTACTGTCATGGAAATCTTCGTTGTACAAGACACGTGTTGATTTTTAAACTTGTTTTTAATATTTAAAAAAAAAAAAAAGCATGTTTCATACACCGGAAAATACGATAAATAAATTGCAGCACAGAATCTTGTTCAGAATCGATGAACTGTCATTCTTGAATTTAAATACTTTATTGTCACAATCATGCCATGGTATGAAAGAAAAATTTCACAAGCTCGAGCGGGATTCGAACCTGCCATGGCATGATTGTGACAATAAAGTATTTAAATTCATTAATATGTCACATCAACGGACGTATATACGTCATCCAACATCGTAAAACTGTCATTCTTGTGTTCTTGAGCAAAGCCAATGCTACACTGCCTCTATTTCGGAGAAAATATGGTTGTCGCGCCAACATTCATGAGATCAAAAGCATGCAGTACTCTCTAATACACTGCTCTGAAGTAGAAAACTAAAGTCCAACCCTTGTGGCGTCATGTTGAATATAATTACTCTGTCGCCCTGTCTTTTGTTGATAACACAGGCAACGGTGTTGTGCTGTGTTGCTGTCACTTCACTTAAGTGTTATCTGTGCTTTCCACTTCTGATGAAACTGTTTTCTTCCCCGCACAGTGTGGTGTTCACATCGTGTCCAGCAACGCACTGTTGAATAACTATGTGTCAATACTGGAACAAACTTAATGATTACAGTTGTTGTGTTATTTAGGAGACAGCCATTGCTTTGGTTGTTTAGCTGCAGCGTGGCCACGGGTGACTATACTTGCTGTTTATATAGTTGCATCACTCTGCACCTCACTTCAAGGAATCAGACAGGCCGGGGCATGTAGACGCCCCTTGTAAATTGTTACCCCTGTTTTTAAATCTAGTATATCACTTCCCATAAAATAACACGTGGGAATCTAAAGATTCACAGTTTTTCATAGTGATTTGCACCATGTCATGGAGGAAAGTGTTTTCTTCCTTCGTGACTTACGTGAGTGGGAGTTGGTTCCACAGTGACACTGCATGCTGGCTATCACGCGAACCATAGCACTGGCTGGAGAAGTTCATGTTTCTGCAAATGTCTTGAGACTCACGCTTGTGCACAGAATTCTCACTTGGTTCTAGAGGGGTTCATTCCTCCCTCTGTTTGCACATCTAGGCAGAAACCTTGCACAGTGCAGGTCAACTTAACTTAAGGTTACCAGATTTTTTTTCACAATTTCCGAGGACAGATATTGACATATAGAAACTACTCGTACTTTTAACATTTCTGTTAGTTTGCCATTCACATGTATTTTTTTACACAATTTGAAGAATACTCTTTCAATTTACATACAATTTCACAATAGCCCTGCCAAGACTCTGGAATTCGTTACCTGCTATCATCAGGGACTGTCGAAATAAAATTGAATTCAAACGCAAACTTACTAGGCACTTGGTCAGTAATTGAGACTCGTTCAGACATGGTTTCTTGTAAATAGTTCTCTTAATCTATCACAGAATATCTCAATATATGGTAATTTCATCACTGTAGAATTTTGTTATTCTAGGTTTAATTTGTAATTCAGTAAATACAAAAATATTCTTTGTTCTTAACTTCTATGATAAATTGTCTAGCTTTCATTAATCAGGTAATCTTGTCGTACTTTAATTTCTATTGTAATTGTAATTGTAAATATAATATTAATTGTAATTTTATTCTTCATATTATAGTTGTAATCCCCTGGTAGCGGGGCAGAGAAGGCCTGATGGCCTTATCTCTACCAGGTTAAATAAATAAATAAATACTAAATAAATACTAATACTAAATACCAGTACTAAAAATGTTCATTCTACTTACTACTTAAACTACCGGTACCGGTACTGGTATTTTTCAGAAGAGTGAATATTTTTAAGCATATCTTTTCTGGATCCCAATTTTGCAGCAAATTTCTGACAGATCATGCTGAAGTTGGTTAAGATACCAAGCATGGCTCGAACAGTTTCTAAACTCATTTTCAAATTTTGGGATGTCCACTTCATGTTCACTGAAGAAAAAACTCTCTCCTCTGAAGCATTATTTCCAGAAAGACAGACAGTTGAGTCAACTTCTGGAGTTGTGCACAGAGAATCATTTTCTCAGAGAAAATTCTAAAGATTTCACTCCATTTTGAGCGAAGAGTAGAATTTTCTTCATTTCACTTTACTATTTTCTCTGAAGTCGCATATTTCTTCAAGCAAGAAATTTCGTCAAATAAACTGTCTTCGTCCAGATCAAATTCACCTTCATTTGTAGAAAAATAATGGACTCTCTCTTTAAATTTTTCTCTTTGTGGAGATCTCAGCAATATACTTTCTTCATTTTTTTCTATGTACACTTTTAACACTTAGATATTACTGACTGAATTTGCAACTTCTTTACTGTGTTAATATTTTGATTTACCTTCCTTAACTAGTTTCGAAGTCTTGTGCTTCATTGTCCAAAGCCTAGTCAAGACAATGAAGCACAAGACTTCGAAACTAGTCAAGCAAGGGAAATTCTAAATATTAACATGGTAAAGAAGTTGCAAATTTAATCAGTAATCTTATCTTGTGAATGAATAATCCAGGCACTGAGATATTCAACAGTATTTTCATAAAATTATAGTAATTAACACTGAAAATTTGGGGACGTCTGGGAATAAATGATTAAATTAAAGGACATTCCGGGGACGAATTTTGTTCGGGAACAAAAAAAAAAAAAGAACAAAATTCGGGGACTGTCTCCTGGAAACGGGGTCGTCTGGTAACTTTACTTTAGATGATACATCCACTGTCTTCCATATCCTTTGCAAGTTATGTCAGATAATATGCTATACAGCCAGTTACAAAGAATATATAGAGTGCAGAAAATTCTGGAGTAAAAATGGAGGTATCAAACTATTTTGAGGGAAGATACAACAGGTCGCAGATGCTCCATTATGCGCCAGATGCAACAATAATTTTATTACTGGTGTAGCTGTATTTGTGAAACGTGTTTATGGCTAATCAAATGGAAACAAAATTAATTTATTTTAACAAATGCATGTATTTAATGCACAGTACGTCTTAAAATGTACATATTGGTCCCACTGACTTAAAAGAAGCAACACAGGGGTGCAATATGGATTGATGCAATTAATTAAAGATACCAGAAATGGTCTGGAGATTCATTTCTACTTCAGCTATAATATGCTGTACAAAGATTTCTTCATTCTCAACTGGTATGTCTTACATTGCGTCCTTCATAGCACTTCAGAGGAAAAAATTTATTGGTGTCAAGTTAGGTAGGTAGCCACAAACATGTTTCACAATTGTAGCGCCATAACAAAACGTCTGTGACCCCTTGTTTCTATCCTCAAAATACTTAGTTTGGTACCCCATTTTTACTGTAAATCATTTCTCCACATGCTGTGTAAATAACTCTAAGATCAGTAATAATTTGCCCCTGATTACACACTGCAATTAACAGTGTTTTACTTGACTCTGATTGTATCTTATGGGTAGCAATGTGTCAGTTGTTTTATTTATTTTTTGTATAAATAATAATTGAATTTCAGCTTGCTAGCCTGGTGGTGGAGTTGCCTTCCTGTAAGGACTGATCCCCTCTCCTTTATGAACCTTGCGAAGTTTGCCATTAACAAATATTTATGACTTTGTATCATTAAATAAACTTGTTTTCAGAAGGAGACAAAAAGAAAACAAGGTCACCCTACAGCAGTGATTCCCAAACTCTTAAGTTCTATGGACAATTTTCCTAAAATCCGCTTTAATGTATTCCTTCTCTCAAAGCTCGGGTATCACTGCGCAGAATTTAAGTGTCTTCCAATTTAACACTTGTTTTAAAAGTAAAGTAATAAAGAATTGCTAAAGTTGTCTCTTTGTGTACCTAAATATCTGATCAGTTGTATTTGCTAGAACCTAATACTCGTATTTGAAAGGGAAGACTTTACTAAAGGCTTTGTTATTATTACACCACTGGGACCATAGTTTGTGAAGCACTGCCCTAAGAGTGCATGCATGTGCACCAGTGCTCTTGGTTGTGTGAGCACCGTCACAGTGCTGGTCCCCACTCTCGTATCTGTAGTTGCAGTAACACCATGAAGTAGGCAGATGTACGTGTAGTGCACCATTGGCTTGCAGTGCCACACCACAGCTGTTGTATACCACACCTTCTCCTTGACACAAGAGTTGAAACAGCATTATTCAGTTAATATTGAGACGGGGTGGTTACAGATATCAGTGCATCACCTAGATCTCAACAAGAGTTAAATATCTGCAATCTTTGTGACAGTAGAAAGAATTTTCCTCAGTGTTGTTTCGTTATTTTCCACGGGGAATAGATCCTAGAATTGTTGGAAAGAATCTTATGACTTCTAGAAAATTTAGAAAACTTGTGGAAAAAAAAAACAGAATTGTTTCAACAACATTAAGATATCCAGGAACGTATAAGAAGTCAGAAGGCTGACATAAAATGTTGCCTCTCACCCCAGGGAAGTTTTCGGTGCTCCCCTCTCCCCCACGAAATGTGAGAAGTGTAGTAAATTTGTAGTTATGCTAGAGGAATTTGGCATCCTACCAGCCATCTACACTGCATTCCACTTTTTTTTTCTCTCAGAAAACTCATCAGTATGTAAATTTGTTTTTAGTGATCAATATTCTTCATATTTAGAAGTAATTGAACATCTGGGAAAGTTAAAACCTCACTGTGCTAAAACTGGCAATATAAGCCGTAATCTGGGTTGTTAAAATTGTTACATGCTAAGTTAAAATTAGAATACAGTTGTAATTAAAGCATGTTGGTATCTGTGTTGGATTCCAGAACTGACAGAGGCTTGATGAGACAACTGTGGGGAAGAGAAAAAATGTATCAAAATATGATACCTAATATTCTAAATTATTGTGAGGAAACATGTACAAGATCAGAGCAAAGTGCATACATGAATCAAATGCTGTTATTGCCATTGTTTAGTGAGCCACATGAAACTAGATACAGACACCCGAGCCACCCCCTGCACATGAGATATAACAGAAACAGCTTTTTCTGTTTCAACTCTTTGTTGACCAAAATTCGAGAAATCTGATGATGTATTGTCCATGTTATGCAGATGCAGTGCTTATATCCCAAGACTCGAGCTCAGTTGCTTATGTACGTAGTACCGTTATGTGTCTCATGGCTATGTTCAGTTATGCAACACTGGAAAAGAGCTGCTACATATATTTCTTTCTTTTTCCGAAATTCCATTCATCATTACGAAACGTGAATTCACTTGTGGCATGACCGTCACCTAACATTACCACACAGTTGCAATAGATTTTCCCTTAAATATACCTATTTAAAACTTAACTGAAGAATATTGCTGGAGATCCTTTTAAGTATAGTGTAAATATTCGTAATTTAAATATGTATTGTATTGATTAAGCTGGTTGAGTGGAAGAGAAGGCCTTGTGGCCTTAATTCTGCCAGCGAAAATAAAACATTATTATTATTATTTTATTATTATTATTATTATTATTATTATTATTATTATTATTATTATTATTTATTAGTTATTAGTTATTTTATTGTGAGATATTTATGTAGCAATGTACAGGTAATAAAATAAACAGAAGATGATGATTAAATATAGTAAATAAGTCCTAGCTTCTTGGAATTCAGTGTTCTCAGAATACTTGATCTCTCAATATTAAATCATATTTTTATATGCTATTGTTGTAAATAATTGATTAAATGGTGATCTTACTCGTGTTAATTGTGTAAGCATGTGCGGCTTACAGCTGTTTCGGTGCTTCTTCACACCATCCTCAGAGCCTGCTAGATCTCGGCGTCATCTCGAACTTCGCTTCCTGTTGTGTGGGTGCGTTTGATTGTTGAAAAGTGTTGAAATGTGATGTCAAATAGTGTGTGTGTTCTGAAATTGATGTTGAAATGTGGTGTGTGGTGTCAAATAGTGTGTGTGTTCTGAAATTGATGAAATGTGGTGTCAAATAGTGTGTGTGTCCTGAAATTGTTAATGCCAGGATGGTGTGAAGAAGCACCGAAACAGCTGTAAGCCGCACATGCTTACACAATTAATACGAGTAAGATCACCATTTAATCAATTATTTATATTCAAGTGTTAAAAGTAGTGTACGAAAGATTCAACATGTATTATTATTATTATTATTATTATTATCATCATCATCATCATCATCATCATCATCATTATTATTATTATTATTATTATTATTATATGTAGTTCTCAGTCACCATGCTAGATGTTGTATCTAAGCTTCTAGGTTTAAACCTGGCCAAAGGCGATGGATTTTATAGGGTGATAAAGTCCTTAGCATGACTTTTCCAGGAGGAAAATAAATATGGAAGGCCCGCATCATAGATTTATTGCACGTAAAAGGACCCTGTCCCTTCTAGAAGGCTCTAGACAACATCTGTTGGTCTTTTTTCCTCCATCTTGGACCTTACTGGTACCATACATAGCCATTACATTTAATAAAATGAACGTGCTATAACCACAGTCTACTATATACAGTCGCGAAGCTCAATATGTAGTAAAAATGCGAACATGGGAAGTTGCCCACCACTAGGATCGCTACTATCGCCTCATCATCGCAGATCTCTCTCCTAGCAGACGACAAAATATGTTACACTTTCGTTGTGTTCTTTTGGAAAAATTAACACCATCCTTCCATTATTGAAATATTAAATGCATAAAGTTAATTTATTATTTTAATGAAGTATATTAAATTCCACCATAAACTCGAAGATAACTGCAAGAAATAAGTTAATATAATTTTTGTTTGTGCAAAACGAACTGAAATTTACTATAATAGCTTCACTCATTCAAGATTATAGCGATAATTAACTATGAAACCAATAAATATTAATTTGCATTTCCCTTTACAACAATAATAATGGAAATATGAATTAATGGAGTAACTTACGTGTACCGGTAAGTACTTGTAGTGTAGGCTTTACGTAGTTAACAAAGTGGGATTAGGTTAAGCAATAATAATCACACCAGAATTGGAAATAAAACGTGATCAATAAATTTTATTGTAACAGACTTTTTCTACGTCTCTAGTAAAGCAACAAATAAAAATAACAACAAAATTAACAGCTATAATTAAAAACATATCCTTTGGCAAAAAAGTAGGCCTAAGCAATAATAATCCCACCAGAATTGAAAATAAAACGTGATCAATAAATTTCATTAAAACAAACTTAATTTTTCTACGTCTTTAGTAAAATAACACATAAAAATGATAACAAAATTAATAGCTACAATTAAAAATATATCCTCTGAAAAAAAAGTAGACCTAACCTTTATTTCTCTGGAAATTTAGCAGCCTAAGTGACAGAACTTTAACCGGTATCTAATGTCCTTTTGGTTAGACTGAAACATTTCATTGTGAAATTTAAGGATATAATGTATTCTAACAGTCACAAAGAACTTCAAAATTAACAGTTTTGTTTCTGCACAGCATTCTTGTGGAAACCCAGGAACCTTTCTGAATCTTTCGGAAATCGGAAAAAGGATAACTCTGGCCTCTTTCTCTTACTGTTGCTGCAATTTATAGCACTACAAACGTCTTCTCCTTGTCCCATATTATTATTCCAATTATTATATTTTAGCCATTAACATTTTCATTACAACCAATAACGAACATTTCACAAGCATCAATGTGAAATACGCAACGAGCTAGCACGCGATAGAAATACGATACAGTCCAAAGTCGACCATGGACAGTCTATTGTTTCTAGTTGCTAACCGCTTGGAGCGCTTTACCACGAGATTTGCAAAAAAACACCTCAAGCTTCGCGACTGTATATAGTAGACTGTGTTATTACTTCAGCTAATTGAGTCATTGTGAAGTTTGAGAAATCCTGAGACAACTGTTTAATATAGTATCTATACAATACATTTAACATTCTTAGATAGTTACTGTAGATATTATAATGTGCCTGCACTAGCCATGGACACGCTAACACTGAGCCCTGCAGCGCTAGATCTGCCTAGTTCATGCTTACATTGTACTGTCATCACCATAGAATTTTTCTGTTGTTGCAGAAACCTGATCATGTTGAGCCACAGCGCTAGGTAAGTGCCACTCTGCTCTAGCACCACTAGTCTAGCTCAGACCACGCTTGCTGAAACAGGGAACCAACAACAAGTAAGATTTACACCTAAGGGATCCTAAGGGCTCATTATTGTTATTATTCCTATTGCTGATATGGAATAGAAAAAACAGTTCATAGGCTAGGAGCTGCTTTCGAGATTGACTGGGTAGTTTACGGGTGCGTCCACACAGGAAGATTTTGTTTATTAATTTATTTAGAAATTATATTCGAACACATTTTTCTATGTTTTTTAATAAATCACAAGTGCATTAACTTTTGTAGTGTTTATCAAATTTTTCAACAGCACGTGTATTCAGTATATTCAGTGTTGTACAGTCAGAGCACACAACATAGTGCAATTGACAAAGTCAGTAATAAAAAGTAAACAACAAAACAATAAAATTAATTCAAAAACTCTCAACAACGTTGACATTAAAAAACTCATTAATTTCATAAAATGGTTTGTTAATTAACCAACCAGAGACAAGTCTGTTAAAAGACTTCCTTTTCAGATTAAAAAGATATCTCGGAAATTTATTTGCTATTTTTAAAGACATAATAAAATAATTATTCATTGTTTTAGTTAGCCTACACTTAGTATGTCAAAAAGGTCACGGTTTCTGGTGTTGTATATATATATGAACATCATCCCTATGTGTCAACATGTGTGAATTTTCTTTGACGAAATTTAGGGCTTGATAAATATACAGTGATGTTACATTCATAATTTTTTCATTTACAAATAACGGTCTGCAGTGTGCCTTCATTGATGAATTAGTTATAATTCTAATAGCTTTTTTTTGTAGCATAAGTACCGGTACCTTATTAGTATGAGAACTATTTTCTCCATAAAAGTAGTCCATAAGAAAATATACTATGAAAATAAGAAAAATAGACAACTCTAATGTAATTCTCCGGAACATACATTTTCAAATTTCGCAGAAGTAATATTACTCTTGACAATTTTTTACAAACAGAATCAACATGGTCTGCCCAAGTAAGTGTGTTGTCCACAGTAATACCAAGAAGTTTAAAATTATTATTTTCCATGACTGTACTACTAAACAACAAAAATGCGGTTTTACTTTCATTTAAAATAAATTTATTAGAACTAAACCATTTCTTGGCTTTATTAAAAACGGAATTACTAAGAGTTTTCAATTCTTTAATATCACTATGACTTGTCAAGAAAGTGGCGCAATCAGCGGATACCACAATAAGTAGAGACATTGCACATCAAATCATTAACCATTATTAAAAATAAGATAGGACCCAACACTGATCCTTGAGGCACATCATATTTTACATTCGTGTGCTGGTACCATAACAAAACATCTATGCTACATAATGATAATGAGTAATAAAAAGTATATTGAAAATGACCCTTGACTTCGGAAAATCTCTATAAAGTTTGACATACTTTTGGTATGATTTCTGGTTATGCTTGTTTGGAAATATGATGCAAGTACCGGTACACTAGAAAAAATGTAAAAAAAAACTAGATACAATACCTAAGTACTAATCGGATTTTCAAAAATACCTGAAGTTATCGCTAGGTTCCTCAAGCTTATAATTATAAACTCACAATGATTGAGTTACATTAGATGTCCTAGCTAAAGTTCTTATTAGCGTAATAATCTGTGTACAAACAGAACTTTTAAAGATTTTGTCTTCTGTAAATGCTGTCATTCATTTTTTGAGTATGTGTATAAGTGTACAACAGAGAAATACATGAATCACAGTAACAAAGAACAGGTGCAAGAGTAGCCTATACATACCTGTATGTACCGGTATTACCAATTGTTCTTCAAATCCCTTAAGACCGTATGCAAATAATTTTAACGGAGAAATTACAGCAATCGAAACAGCTATCAGAAACATTTCCCACAGTCAAAATGTTTAAAAAAAGAAAAAAAAGTGCCCTAAATGAAAAATTTATACATATTTTTATCTATTTTTCCTATTTTAGATCTAATTGTGTTGATTAAAAATTCAAAATCACTAGAAGAAATCCATAAAAAATTATTAAAGCCAAGTTCATTAATTAATCGGCTATCAAAGACTTTTCCAAACTAGATTTATTTTATCATTTCATCCGCTTTTATTGCGTAATGTCAGAGTTCATTCATAAAAATGTCGTAGGTAATAAAATGCTTAGTCACACTAGTGCTATAAAGTGAAGCATATGTTGAAATAGGTGAAAAGAATTTATTTATTTATTACACATATTAGCAATGAATTTTTTTACATGTCGAAGCTATACAATTAATACTCTCCTAGAAATTTGAAATACTTTTATTTACAATGATGTAAAAATTATGATAGAAAATGAAAAAATAGTTTGCTTTCAGCTAATTTGTTTATAGTGACTTAGTTAGCTACTGTAACCAGCGAATAGGGATTATAAAGAATGGACACTTCGCGTCGGTACCTTTGATGTAGCCGGGCTGATTTCAATGACCTTCAAGCCAGCTAAAGTGTGAGATTCTGCTTTCTCCCTAGAGTTGGCGCTGACATCACACTAGCTAGCAGTCGACACAGCGGAAATATAACACATATAATTAATACATCTAGGTACATTATGTACTCAAATAAAATAAATTGAATCCATAAAATAATCAATCTGTCATTAACTGTAATGTCTAGACTCTAGAGTTCCTTTATAATGAGAGTTGAGACGTTGACTCCAACAACAATTAAAATATGTAATGATTTGATAGCGCTGAAAATGGAAAAACAAAACTCTTACGAGAAGTAAAACCATATACCTATTTTATATTATATACAAATATTAAACGAATTCGATACTTAATTTTATAACGTATTATATTATTTTATAATATAATTTATTATATCTGAAATATAAAATATTATTATTACAACAAGTTTGTCACTGAGAAATAAGGAAAAGCTGTTAACTTGAATTTATTTGAAGCAAAGCATTACTGGATTATGCAATAAGGTAGGCGATGTTTGGATCCTGTGTCTCAATTCTATTCTCAATTATTATCTTAGCGTATGCTCGATTACACTGACCTCTAGCGCTTGAAAGTGGAACTAAACGCTGCGCACAGAGAAACAAAACACAGGAAAATTCGCTCAGTGTCCATTCTTTATAATCCCTATTCGCTGCTGTAACTAGTGTAAATTCACTTGTTTCAATAATCGCATCATAAACAAAATCCTGTTATCTTTCTCTCCAGAGAGATTGTCAAATCTAATAGAACTTCAAAATTTTAGATCAAGTAGTGGAAGGTGAAATAATAGTGAAATTTTAAATCTGATAAAATATTGTACAATATTCGTATCGTAATATCATATTACTATATTCCATTTTCCCCATCCCGTACTGTAATATGATATGTTATGCTACTTATATCGTAAATAACTATCATGTTGCACAGAATAGTATTAAGTATCGCATTTGATACTGTATTCTTTTGTATTACTTTTTTTTTTCTTCTTAAATTCATTTAACAAACTTCTGTAATTTACTTTGTTTTGGTATGGGCATAAGTTAAATAAGCAATGCTAATAAACATTATTAACAGATGTTATTGTTAACTTATTTAATGGACATTGTTTTTCTTTAATTTTCTTGTGGATTCACCGAATTCAAAACAGTTTACTTTTTAATGACTTTGTGAGGTGCTTATTAACAATTTCTGAGTTAACAATTCAATCCAGATCATCCTTACAGTCTGCCTGCAGTGTGTCATTATAACACATTCTTGGCGCCACTTGTGCACGACTCAAATAATGGAGCTGTTGCAGCTGTTGGATCATTCGTTCATTTGTTTCTCTGTATGCAATAAAATTCAGATGTTTCTTCATCGTCACATGGCTTGACTTGTACTTTAAATGACGTAATTTTAGGGACATGGATATATATATATATAAGCAGAGTCTCTGTTACCTGCCTGAAAAAAAGACTGAAGATAATTATGTAATCGAAACACATAGGTTTAAATTATTATTTTCGAAAATAAATTCTTGTTGTTATATATAATTAGTAACTAACAAAAAGTTCATTTTCTGTCAGATGCGTTTCCAATTCACTGTGGACTAAAGTAAGGAGATCCAGTATCATCTTTACTTTTTAACTTCGCTCTAGAGTATGCCATTAAGAAAGTCCAGGATAACAGAGAGGGTTTGGAATTGAACGGGTTACATCAGTTGCTTGTTTATGCGGATGACGTGAATATATTAGGAGAAAATCCACAAACGATTAGGGAAAACACGGGAATTTTACTGGAAGCAAGTAAAGAGATAGGTTTGGAAGTAAATCTCGAAAAGACAAATTATATGATTATGTCTCGTGACGAGAATATTGTACGAAATGGAAATATAAAAATTGGAAATTTATCTTTTGAAGAGGTGGAGAAGTTCAAATATCTTGGAGCAACAGTAACAAATATAAATGATACTCGGGAGGAAATTAAACACAGAATAAATATGGGAAATGCGTGTTATTATTCGGTTGAGAAGCTTTCATCTTCCAGTCTGCTGTCAAAAAATCTGAAAGTTAGAATTTATAAAACAGTTAACTTATATTACTGGTTGTTCTTTATGGTTGTGAAACTTGGACTCTCACTTTGAGAGAGGAACATAGGTTAAGGGTGTTTGAGAATAAGGTGCTTAGGAAAATATTTGGGGCTAAGAGAGATGAAGTTACAGAAGAATGGAGAAAGTTACACAACACAGAACTTCACGCATTGTATTCTTCACCTGACATAATTAGGAACATTAAATCCAGGCGTTTGAGATGGGCAGGGCATGTAGCACATATGGGCAAATCGATAAATGCATATAGAGTGTTAGTTGGGAGGCCGGAGGGAAAAAGACCTTTAGGGAGGCCGAGACGTAGATGGGAAGATAATATTAAAATGGATTTGAGGGAGGTGGGATATGATGATAGAGAATGGATTAATCTTGCTCAGGACAGGGACCAATGGCGGGCTTATGTGAGGGCGGTAATGAACCTCCGGGTTCCTTAAAAGCCAGTAAGTAAGTAAGTAACTAACAAAAAGTACAAAAAAAAATTGATTTATTTAAATAGTAAGACCAATATGATATCCTACACTGCCAGTTTCGTAAAGAACTTTGTTGTGTGCATTTGTTTCTTTTCTCTTTTATGAGTTCTTTTCTGGAACCAGTGTCCCTCCATCTTCCAAGCAGTATGTCATTTTAAATCTCTCTGTCAACGCTTACTGTCCTCCACTACTTTTGTTAGCATTATCCACTCTCCACTTCAGACATGCCCTCATAACCAGTTGCATCCTGAATATACAGTTTCAGCCTTCTTGTCGTTTTTCGTGGCTTTCATAAGGCCTTAAGACAAATGTTAGGATGAGCCTTGATAGAAATTGACCTCACGTACTGTGCTCCAACATTGCATTTCGACCTTTTCTGCATTCAAAGTGTTTACTTTTGCTGGCTTATGACTTCCAGATTAGAGAGGCGGATGGGACATCTACACAATGTTTCATGAAGAGGCAATAGACTCACATTTCACTTCCGTATGTATTCTTCCTTTGTAAACCAATGCGAAATTGTTTCAGGGACAAACACCTTTAAGTTTGTTTTCTTCCAATTCCGTCTTAGTGGTAGTTAACAATTATTTCACGACTTTCATATTGCCGTGCATAAACCGACATTATTCAAGCTTTTATTTGTTAAATCACTCCAAAAATTGTAACTCCATGTTGTTTATTTTTTGTTTCTATCGGTGTTATGTGCAAATGGAAAATGAGTCTTGTACCGGTACTAATATTTAAGATAAGGAACATTTTCCTTCACTGGTAATAATGTACTTTCATAAAAATTTCAAAGGAAAGGAGATTAAGTTATTCCCACTCAAATGCTTCCCCACCCAGCAATGCATCTGTTTGAGCCACATCTGAAGACTGATGATCTGCACTTTCGTCACTTTTTTTCCTTCACCATCCTGCTGGTTAGTCGCTATCTCTAAACCCTTGATTGTCGTCTGAAGTCTCCTCTGTGCCGCCATCTTGTTTTTTGTGTATCCTGGAATTCTTTCTGAGGACTTAGAAGTTCGTTGCCAAATCTTTTTCAGTATTCATTTATTACCTGTCAGTAGACTTGTACATAAGATTCTGACACTTTTAAAATCTTAAAGTTACATAAAATCTTACAATTATAAATTAGTAGGTTATAATCATATATAGGGAACGAAAAATGATGATTACGGTACATTGAGTTACAAAAATGACTGGGAATAATAACTATTTACAATGAACTTTACATATATTGACATTTACAAGATGATTTAAAATAATGTATTTCATTTCGTTTATTGAGTTCTCTAATCATACATGATACAACTTACTTACCGGTACTTACTTACTTACAAGTGGCTTTTAAGGAACCTGCAGGTTCATTTCCGCCCTCACATAAGCCCGCCATTGGTCCCTATCCTGTGCCAGATTAATCCAGTCTCTATCATCATATCCCACCTCCCTCAAATCCATTTTAATATTATCCTCCCATCTACGTCTCGGCCTTCCCAAAGATCTTTTTCCCTCCAGCCTCCCAACTAACACTCTATATGGACTGATAAGGAGCATAAATTGATAAATTGTAATGATGTAATTCTCCATACTTCGGATGATGACATACAACATGCAGAACACCACCTCTGAATTTAATCTCCATTTAAATACTCCTATAATGAATAATAACACTTTTTTTCGTAAAATTTTGGTAACCACCTTTTTAAATTGTCTATTATAGCTAGTTCCTTAATGTGCTGGGGTAACCTGTTGTAAAATCTGAAGCCAGTACTGGTATTCAATTTTTATGCTATATTTGCGGTCTTTGGTTATTTATCATCATTTGTTTTAAATTGGAGAAATTACGTCATAGGCTAGATAATCGAGACTCTGCTATTCTATCTGAAAACCTATTGTAGAATCCAGAACCCAGTTGAAGATCCCTGTGGAAAGTGTGAGATGCTTGCTGCTGTGTAAATGCTTTTACTTTAGGACATAATATAAAAAAAAAACTTGTGTCTTCTTGATTATTCATTCTTGAATATGCTCTAACATTTATATAATCAGTGATATACTGTTAAGTTATTTGAATAAATAAATAACGACTTCACTGTGTTAACATTATACATTTTTGGTGTTATGTTACCTGATTGATTAGTTTTGATGTTGTTTGCATCTGAGGATTCAGAGGATGATGCAAACAACATCTGAGGAATCAGAGGATGATGCAAACAACATCTGAGGAATCAGAGGATGATGCAAACAACATCTGAGGATTCAGAGGATGATGCAAACAACATCAAAACTATTCAATCAAGTAACATAACACCAAAAATGTGTAATGTTAACACAGTGAAATCGTTACTTATTTATACATCTCGATTACACAACTTTTAACACTGTATCACTTCGGAATATGTATGATAAGAACTTTCTTGTGTTAAATTTTAACGTACCTTGTTAACATGTTTCGACCTATTTTGGATCATCTTCAGAACTGGTCGTTGTTGGTCTTGGCGCCTCTTGTTTCCTGTGAGGGTGCGTTCGTAGTGTAGAGTCAAAGAGTGTAAGTGTTTTGAAATTGAGTTGTGTGTTGAGAATATCGTTGGGGTGTGTTTTCGTGTGTCTGTATATCTCATATTGTTCTAGTGTGTTGAGTTTCTGGCTTTTTGGTTGGATGTGCAGTATTTCCATGTCTGTGTTGATGTCTCTGTAGGTGTGGTCGGCATTTGTGATGTGTTCTTTGTAACGTGTTTGAAATGATCTGCCTGTCTGTCCTATGTAGAAGTTGTTGCAGGTGTTACATTTGAGTTTGTATATGCCTGTGTGGTTGTATTTGTTTGTTTGTGTTGTTTGTGTGTTGAGATGTTTTTGTAGAGTGTTATTTGTTCTGTATGCAATGTTGTAAATAACACTCTACAAAAACATCTCAACACACAAACAACACAAACAAACAAATACAACCACACAGGCGTATACAAACTCAAATGTAACACCTGCAACAACTTCTACATAGGACAGACAGGCAGATCATTTCAAACACGTACAAAGAACACATCACAGCCATAACAAAATTACAAAACACCTCCACATATGCAGAACACATCACAAATGCTAACAACACCCACAGAAACATCAACATAGGCATGGAAATACTGCACATCCAACCAAAAAGCCAGAAACTCAACACACTAGAACAATATGAAATATACAGACACACGAAAACACACCCCAACGATATTCTCAACACACAACTCAATTTCAAAACACATACACTCTTTGACTGTACACTACGAACGCACCTTCACAGAAAACAAGAGGCACCAAGACCAACAACGACCAGTTCTGAAGATGACCGAAAATAGGTCGAAACATGTTAACAAGGTACGTTAAAATTTAACACAAGAAAGTTCTTATCATACATATTCCGAAGTTACTTATTTATTGAAATAACTTAACAGTACATTAGTGAAAATAGAAAAATTAGTCACTGTAAACCCCTGTAAGACTTTTTAACTATCTGAGATAATTGTCCTTGCTTACATAAGGTAAGAAATGTATTAATTGATTAACACTTGACATTAGGGGCAACAAACAGCTCCAGCACAATACGGCACACTGCACCTCGAACTCGGTTTCAACTGGCTTCTCTCCTGTTGTAGATGGAGCCGCCGGCACCGACATGGCGCTCAGGGCAGCCAGAGGCGTGACATCGTGGACTACAGGACCGGCTACATTCGCTCCCACCTGCGGTCGCCGTCGGGCCGGGTGAGATGACCCGACCCGGGACACAGCATCACAGACCCTGACCTGTAGCGCCCTAGTTGTGTCTGTAGTTGCTGTCACCTGATGACTTCAGCAGTAGTTGTCACTGCCACGCGGACTTGAATTATCGGCACTAGTTTTATCACTGAATGCATTGGTAATATTTTAAAAGCTGGACATGACTGAACTTGACGGCGGTGAGTAGCTGTTTCTCTCCTCGTAGTCTTCTCTGAGGACTTTCAGATCTGTTTCATCTCTTCTGGAAATCTAGTGGCAGAATAATTTTAAACGGATTGTCTATTTCCTTGGAACTTTGAAGTCAGGGGCACACGCTAGAGACTGACGTGCTGTCAGTAATCTGTGACATAAATCGAAGTGTGAATCTCAGCAGTTGGTAACGCGATGTTCTTGTAATACGAGTACAAGACAGGGATCTTGATCAAAGTGGCCTAAATCACATTTGTCTCAAGCGGACCTGTCCAACGAAGGCTCACTTCCAGTGGGAACTAATGTCAATGTGCCTGCATGGCGTGGTGCATACCCCATAGTGGCAAGGTCTCTCCCCGCACAACTCCTTCCTTCGTCTACCACACTCAGATGGGTTGAGTTTCGGACTTAGCTCATTCTCAGTATATGGTAAAGTATCTCTTACTCAGTAAGTATACGGTTATTAAAGTAGGAACATAGGAGATATTCAGAGATTTTAAGCTTATATTCCATTGCAGGTCTCAAGTGATACTTTCTATAGAAAAAGGCTGTAGTCATACTAAATTTACTAAATTTCCTATTAAAATAAAGACTCTCCCCCTGTGCTTGGAAGTAGTTCAACACACAACATTGTAGTTTTCGATAAAAAACACAGCAGAAGTAGAAAGAGTTCTCTAGCCTCCCAAAAGCAAGAATATCTTTGCCAGTGTGGTGGATGCAAGCCAGATATTGAAGTGTTGTAATATAAAAAGGATATAACACTGTAAATACAGCCTCGAGATATAATTCATTCCAAAAATGTTAAATGTTTTAATAATTGCAGCTTGAACATATAGAATCAATGTAAAGAGTCGATGCCCAATCCAAATTTTTGTTATTTTAACAGTCCTTATGATGTATTTTTAATGTTAAAATGAAATGAAAACAAAGATATTATTGTGGTCACAGAGAAAGATGCAACATCTGACGTCTCCAGTAAGCAAGTGGGATGTAAGAGCTAAAGCACAACATTGAGCTAAATGGCAGTCAGTCAGCTGGAGGGTGGGTGGGCGAGCGGACGGATGGACGGACAGGAAGATAAACGTGGAAGGAAAGTTAGGGACTATCCTAGTGGCAAAGTCGTGTCCACTTGGTGTGTGGCACCAGAAAGGTGAGTGGCATATCCAGTTCCCATTGGCTGAGGGATTCGGGGAGTGTTTTTTTTACTTGATTATTTAATGACACTGTACCAACTACTAGGCTACTTAGTGTCAATGGAATTGGTGATAACCAGATACCGTATTTGCTCGCGTAATTTGCGCCCCCGCGTATTTTGCGCACCCTAATTTTTAAGGGATTATTTTGAACTTTATTTTTGCTCCGTGTATTTTGCGCACACATTTTACGTACATCTTTTTTTCAGTGTAGTAGAGATTACGTACATCTTTTTTTCAGTGTAGTAGGGATTACGTACATATTTTTTTCAGTGTAGTAGGGATTTTCCTTCCCTACAGTCCATCGTAGGTCATTCACCAGCAGCTGAAGTACCTGCTTCAGAAAGAAACCCCAAAGTCCCGCTACTTTAACAATGCTTGTCCTTGGTAGAGACAAGTTACCGGTATAGAAAATTAGCCCTACCGTAAATACTTACCTATACATATACTAATTGAGATAAACTCAAGTGTAGTAGGGATTACGTACATATTTTTTTCAGTGTAGTAGGGATTTTCCTTCCCTACAGTCCATCGTAGGTCATTCACCAGCAGCTGAAGTACCTGCTTCAGAAAGAAACCCCAAAGTCCCGCTACTTTAACAATGCTTGTCCTTGGTAGAGACAAGTTACCGGTATAGAAAATTAGCCCTACCGTAAATACTTACCTATACATATACTAATTGAGATAAACTCAGAACAGGACCTCTTATTTGAAAAATCCGCATATTTTACGCACCCCAATTTTTCAGTGGCCAAAGTTAATTAAAAAGTGCGCAAATTACGCGAGTAAATACGGTAGTATTTGGCGAGATGAGGCCGAGGATTCGTCATAGATTATCTTGCAATTGGGAAAAACTTGGGGAAAAAACCTAACCAGGTAATCAGCCCAAATGGAAATCGAACCCACTTACCAGCGCAACTCTGGATCAACATGCAAACGCACTACTGCCTGAGCTACGCCAGTGGCTTGGTGAGTAGAGGGGAGTTAAAAAAAATATGTTTTGGAGCTGTCAGAAGTTGCTTCTTTCCTTGCGACCACAATAAATAATTTAAACATATCACACACGCGAATTAATATTTCGCCAGTAAATTTTAATATTCAGCACATTTGCGGCATTTCTGAAAAAAAAATTGATATCCAGAAAGAAGATTTTTTAGGACTGAACGATTCAAATTCAGAATGAAGCACTTCAGTTTGGAGTTGGAAACTTTTAACAAGTTTGTGTCCTGACTTGCAAAAATTAAGCAAGTCCATGTAAGCAGTTCTGTTTAATATGTTATTAATTACGGAGACTCTTGATTAAAATCTGTCAGTTTCTACAAATATCTCCTGGTAGTACTATTTCTAAATCTTCTTGTCTTTTCTGCTGATATTTTACACATTTCGTCTATTTAAAAGATGGTTGAACAAGGCCGTGTAAAGAATAGAGAATTCAGACTGTCTGATTTCTTACATTAAAACCCCCATTACTTCATTAGTCATAACCTTTGGAAAGAACCTAACCCTGACAATCCTGTTATAGTTAACTAAAATATGGATAGAGGTCAGCAAGTACGCTGCAGTTCCCCAGACCCTAAGATCATTCGTAAGAGACTTTACTCATAGTGGACTGCACTTTTTTACCGTGAAATGTTCCTGCGTTTAAATGAAAGCATCACCATCGCTACGGTAACTAACAATATGTCAAGATAAAAGTAAACAAAGAATGAAAGAATAGAGGATCAGATCTTCCATGTTGGAGTCTTGATGTGTTCTCTCCAAGTCCTCATGTCTGAATGTTATGCTGTCCAATTTTACTGTACACCATGTCCCAAAATATTTGCTCCGATTTCACAGTACTTTATCTCTAGAATTATTAATACTACAGCAATGCAGTAACTGTAATAGACGGGTAATCTGTCCAATTTGTCATACCTTACAAGCTCTGGTCACACAGCACTCATCTAGGAGATATTCCAACTACCACGCACTGCGGAGCGTGTCACCGCAGCTGTGATGCGACAGCGTAGTTCTTGTAGGCTGTTAGTAGACCGAGGATTGCATGAAAATGAATGTTTTTTTGCTACGCCATATTTAAGAAGTACTCTTACAGAGTGAACCATAAGTGATATCATTAATTTCAGGACGGTTATTCTTTGAGATATTTCAAACAAAACAGTTTAATACAATTTTGCTCGTTTTTGCTTCCTTTTCGAGATTTCTTTTTTGAGACTAACTTCATTCCTATAGCTTACATACTTTCGGAAATAAACTATGTTAAACTCTGAACAATAATTTTTGGACATGTTATATTTATTTCGGAATATGTATGATAAAACTTTCCTGTGTTAAACTCCAACGTACCTCGTTTACATGTTTCACTATTTATTGGTCATCCTCAGAACTGGTCGTTGTTGACATACTAATACTATACAAAGGAAACAAAAGAC
Organism: Periplaneta americana; assembly: GCA_025594305.2. Lineage (NCBI taxonomy): Eukaryota > Metazoa > Arthropoda > Insecta > Blattodea > Blattidae > Periplaneta > Periplaneta americana. The sequence goes on along the minus strand of JAJSOF020000013.1, from coordinate 164,056,588 downwards.
AGATCCAAAACCTACATCAACACATAAACAAAATACACCCAAAGCTACACTACACATTAGAAATTGAAAACAACAAATCCATAAATTTTCTAGACATCACAATAACAAAAGTAGACAACAAACACACATACACAACATCCAACCACCCCACACAACACAAACAAGCTGCATTCCGAACAATGGTACACAGACTACTCAGCATACCAATGAACCAACAGGATTACAACGAAGAACTAAACACAATCAAATACATAGCACAAGAAAACGGATACAACCCTACATAATAGACAACATAATACGTAAGGCAAAACATAATCACAAAAAACATAAGAATACAACACAAACACAAGAACACAAAAAATACATCACACTAACATACGAAAACAAAAACACACACAAAATTGCAACCTCATTCAAGAAATTAAATTACAACATCGCATACAGAACAAATAACACTCTACAAAAACATCTCAACACACAAACAAAGAAATACAACCACACAGGCGTATACAAACTCAAATGTAATACCTGCAACAACTTCTACATAGGACAGACAGGCAGATCGTTTCAAACACGTTACAAATAACACATCATAGCCATAACAAAATTACAAAACACCTCCACATATGCAGAACACATCACAAATGCTAACCACACCTACAGAGACATCAACACAGACATGGAAATACTACACATCCAACCAAAAAGCCAGAAACTCAACACACTAGAACAATATGAAATATATAGACACACGAAAACACACCCCAACGATATTCTCAACACAAACTCAATTTCAGAACACACACACTCTTTGACTCTACACTACGAACGCACCCACACAGGAAACAAGAGACGCCAAGACCAACAACGACCAGTTCTGAAGATGACCGAAAATAGGTCGAAACATGTTAACAAGGTACGTTAAATTTTAACACAAGAAAGTATATACATATTCCGAAATAATTTTTGGACATGTTATATTTATTATTAACAAACTATTTTGTAGAAGATAGGTGAAACAACCTCCATTATACCTCTTTGTGAATATACAAAGGCCATACCGAGTCACAGTTAATATCACAGTGAAAGAAAGCATTCAGCACGAACATACTTACTCTATTATAAGAAAAATCTTTTACTCGCGAAGTCTCCATAATGAATCATTATTTTTTCACCTTTTAGGCACTAAAAAAGTGCCTTCCTACATCTCATAACCCAAATCATGTTGGATATCCTCTTTGTTTTCAAAGAGGTGGCCTCGCTTAATAGCTTTTTCTGAGCATCATCATCATCATCAACTTCATCGCTGCTGTCATCACCAGTGTCTAAGAATAGGCCTCATTTCCAGTTCCGACTTCAAAAAATATTAGTATCTTCCTTTTAGTCTTCCGATTATAGTAACTCTGTGTCATTTAGTATAAATCCATTAAAATTTTATTTCAGTCATACATCATAAAGAAGAAAACAGGTGATAGGAGACAATTTTCTGGGTATATTCACTTAAATAAACTTCACATCACATTACAACTACAAGGAAAGGAAGGGAATTTTTCCTTTACATGACAAGGCATAGCCTAACACTGTTCATCTCTTCAAAGAGAGAAGCATAATAATTAATTAGACCAATGGTTCCCAAAATGGGGTTGCGAGATCATTTACAAGATGAAACTAAAAAATTCTTTATTAACATAAATTTATATAGAAACGTGAACAGGGTTGAACATAAAAGTAAAAAAAAAGTTTTAGTAATTAGTTATAAAGTAAAAAATAAATGCGATAAATGTACCTCTTTTGAGAAATTAGCTTCTCAAATCTGAACTCTATATTCACGAACTGTTATTATTTCCAAATTTTTACTTTTGTTTTGGTGGCAATAATAGACTAGAAACTTATTTTTCATAAATACGAATTTGAAAGTACTACAAAAAATTGAAGTTCTTCTTTGTAAGCTAGAGATATTCTTGCATTCTTTTGATCCAAAACTGCTCTACGCTCTGCAAAAAAAAATAATAATAATAATAATAATAATAATACTTACTTACTTACAAATGGCTTTTAAGGAACCCGAAGGTTCATTGCCGCCCTCACATAAGCCCGCCATCGGTCCCTATCCTGTGCAAGATTAATCCAGTAATAATAATAATTTTAACATTTCATCAGTACATACATATTTCAGTGAGTCTATTTTTTTAATTACAGCTAGTTGAATGTAACTATTAGAAACGGATTCATTATCCATTTGTGACTGTCGTAATTGTTTTACGTTTCTTCCAGAAAATACTCAATAAGCTCTTGTTTAAAATTGTCCAAACTTATTGCATGTCCACAAAAACAAACTCAGAATTTGTCATATCATACGGCACATAGCTAAGTTTCCCATGAGATTTTTTTTTAATATACTGGAATGAATCATATTTCTTTTTGTCAAGTGATGTAGACCAGAAATGAAGTTTCTTTATAAATCCATCGATTTTATCTCCGACTGTTATTGTGTTAATATCTTGACCTTGCATACTGCTATTCAGAATGTTTAAGTGTTCGAAAAATATATCAGCAAGATAGACTAGTCTAAGAAGTCAAAGAGAATTGCAAAATAGGTTTGTGTATTCCAATTTATGATCTTGCAGGTACCAGTACATTAGAATCTGGGTAGTATCTATTGGTTATGAGTAAAGTTATCGTTGTTTTCGATTTTATAGGGATTTGTATATTTTGAATAGAGTTGAGTACCACTGCGATAGTTACAAACAAATGTCTTGCCCAGAAGTAGGTCGCACCTTCTAAAAGTTTGGGAACCAGTGGATTAGACATTGTATGCAGTGGAGATCTGTTTGGATCAATGCGAGGCCACTACTTTGGAGTCTGAGATGTTCAGCATGCTGTATGTTATTTGATGACGAATTCTACCTCAAGGGAATTTTTTTAAGTCCCAGAAAGGTAACAAGAATGCATCGACCGCAGTGGTGATTTCATAGAGAAATAAAATAAAACCATTTTTCTCATTGTTGTGATTGTGTTTCTTAGACTCATTTTCTTCGATCCTGATATGAATATATCTAGTACTCTTCTTATGTCACGCCATTTCCAAATTTCACACCATTCTCACATAAGCTGACAATCTCTCTTATCATATTTATCTTCAGCATAATAACCATTTGGTGCTTTTATACAGGTTGTCTTATTTATCTTGTGCACCTCAAATAACTTTTATGTTTGGACTGGAATTGAAAAAAAATTGTTTGGCAGTTATTTTACAACAACGGTCTAACATAAATATAGAGATTTGGTTCATGTAACTGCATACTTGTACAAAATACAAGTGACGTCATCACTTTTTCAAATAGCACCACATAATTTAACCATGTGCAATGAATTACGCTCTTTAAGACGAGTTCAAAAATGTATCATAATGCTACCATTCCAAACAATAACAATAGCAAACGAAATCAATGGTGGTGTCCCATTTATCTTGTGCACTTCAAATAACTTTTATGTTTGAACTTGTATTGAAAATAGTTTTTTTGAAGTACTTTTCTTGTTGCATAAAGCAACATTTGATTTGATTTCATTCATGGTTGGTAATTTACAGTACAGTATGTTATTTCTTGATACAGAAAGGTTTAAAGCTACATTTTTTAATTCGTCTGAAAGAGAGTAATTAATGTAACATGAAAAATTATGAGATCACTTGTATCTTGTGTAAAAAAGCAGTTACATGAAAAGATCTTAATACTTATGTTAGCCTCATGTTGTAAAATAACTTCCAAAAAATATTTTCAATACAAGTCCAAACATAAAAGTTATTTGAGATGCACAAAATAAATTAAACACAACCATTGGTTTCGTTGTGTTACTGTTTCGGACGGTAGCATTATGATACAATTTTGAACTCTTCTTAAAGAGTGTAGTTCATTGGACATTGTTAAATTGTGTGGTGCTATTTGAAAAAGTGATGACATCACTTGTATCTTGTACAAGAACGCACTTACATGAACCAAATCTTCATACTGTGCAAAATAACTTCCAAAAAAATTCAATTCCAGTCCAAACAAAAAAGTTATTTGAGGTGGACAAGATAAATGGGTCATTCTATATATATCACATCAATCAGTTTTACTTAGTCTGGAAAGTGTAGAACACTTAAATTGCTCATAATCCGCTCATTTTTAGGCAGTCTCATCACAGAATGAATGGGATTATTTTAAATGTAAACATTCAGTTATTATAGTAGATAGTTCGTTTAAGACCATTTGAGATTAATGCAGATTTAATCATGTTGGAACGCTGTTATATCAGCTTCTGTTTTTAAAAATGTAATAATTTTTATTTCTGCAAACTCGTAACGGACTTAAACAATGTTACAAATGTGGGCGGAATTACTCCATATCAGTGTTGATTCTTATTACTTACATCCTCTGATTCATACACAACTTCATCATGTCTAATACTTTTGTCTATGGGAAGTCTTCCTGATTTCTCTTCTATTTCTTAAAATTTTGTTACATGTTTTCAGAAATAATTCACATTGCATGGACCATCTCTTTAACCGAAAGTCTAAAGATAGGCTCTCACTTACCGGAAAAAATTTGTTCATTGCTTTCTGATTTTTATTATAGTGTCGCTCATTGTCCGCATTTCCGAATGAATAATAAAATAGTGTTGTAATTTACCGCTAGAGAGTATTATTTCATTGTAGTGTTCTGAACTGAACCTGAAAATAAAATGAATAGCTCTGTATTTATTTTTATTTTATTGAGCTTCCTCAAATTAGAGGCTGCCATTAGACAAAGCATACAAAACAATATAAATTATGAAAGATAACAGAGAAAGAAAAAAGTAAAACAAGTACACAAACAAACAAACAAACAATGGCAATTTACAGAATAAAAAAGTTACAAGTAAAGAAGCAATGAAAGCTAATAAGAGAAAGAAAAAAGATAATGTTGCGTTAGTTTTTCAGTACACTGAATTAGAGTCCATATAAGTGGTTTCGTAAAAGTTTGACTGACTCTCTAATTATGAGGAGGGCCAGTTCATTCAGAAACGATTTGTGCAGTCCTAGGGTCTTATAAACTATAAAGGACATACCTGGTTAATGTAGTATTTTCCCAATCTCATCCCATATGTTCTTTCTCCATATTACATTGCTTTAATTCTAGTTTCATAAATTATAAAGCTCTTCATACTGTTGAACTTAATAAAATAACCTTTGCGTCATCCATTTCATTATTCAATATTACCGTGATTGGAGGCCTTGCAATTGATATATTTGCCATGACATTCTATATTTCGATCTTGGACCGTATGGAAATCTGTTTAGAATTCTCTGGCAAAAATTCTGAATGGAATCCGGTCGTGTAGAAAGAGGCAATATGGCCAAGTGGGCGATGCTACATTTAAAGTAATGCAAAGAATAAAAATCCGAACGTGGCAAACGAATTTTTTTCGGTAAGTGAGCTCCTAGCTTAATACGAGTTTGCAAAGATCAGACTGCTTCTTTTTACGAAAAACAATTGATAAAACGCTGTTTCAACTGGATTAAATTACATTAAACAACTGTTTTTAAACTCGTTACTATGACGACTGAATGCTTAATTTGAGAAATGCATATTTCTCTGTAAAGAGGCAATATCTGGTTTTTCAAAGTTGGCAGGATGCCAGCAATTTAAATTGCCCCTTACCTCTGGAGGGAAGAGTATGAATTCTGAAGTCCGCATTGTTACTAATTGACCATTTAAACGCGCGAACATTTTGTGTGTTGGGAGTTACCTCATAGACCCGCCCCTTTCTGCAGAGTGGCTTGTAAATAGTAGCGAACTAAGATATTACTCAATCGGTGTATATTTATGAATATATTGATGTAAAATTTTACAATTTCAGAGATCTGTACAGTATATATACATAGATATATATGTGTAAAAATAAGAATAGATAATTACATACAGGGTACATGGCTTCGTTACTCATACTGCACTAAATCAATGTAAAATGATTATTGAATTTTAAGAATACTTCAGAGTTGTGTACAACTGCGAAGATTAGAGAGTAGAAACCTCATCTCTACGAGGTACTTCTTAATGATGTAACTAACTGTACGTTTTTTACAACTCTTAACCACTCTATGCTACAAAGTCTACATATGTTTTGTAACTAAAATTACAAGTCACATTTTGTAATTGAACCCAAACTAATAAAGAATTGAACAAGTAGAAAGTGTTTTGATTCCTTCTATATTAAACAGATGGTTTTGCCTCACTCGATGCTGACTACAATTTGGTGGATTTGATAAGCCTGAAGGTGACTCGAGAGAATTTTAAACCATAGCATGGTGTGATTAAACATAGCCATATGCGAGATGCCAAGTACATTTGTGTTCACTTCCTCCTACCACGGCTTTCACTACTGATTGTACAGGGCAATTACAAATGATTCATCAGGTTTTAAGCGCCTGCATAATAACACATTATGCAACGAGCCTATAATGGTAGTAATTAAGACGCGAGTATGTTTATGAAACGAGCACAAGCGAGTTTCATAATTTTCATATGAGCGTCTTAATTACCATTATAGTCAAGTTTCATACGACTTTTTATGCTCGACCATATTTCTAACTTGAAATTATTCATAAGTATTCATGTTATTCTTATCTGACTGAGGAGCGGAACTGACCTTTTGCAATACCTCGTAAATTGTGAGATGTGCGCAGACGCGAAAGTATTGATTTTTTCCGAGAAACAAATGTCGACATTGACCTTGATATAATCTAGAGAGTAAAATAAACATTAATCTTGATATAACCTTGAAATTGAATTAGACATTGAAAAACGAGATGACAGATTGAATTTATTTGAATATTATTTACAATTAATGCTAATTATTAATCTAATCTCGCGCTAGTTGTCTTTCGATTGCATATCCGAGAATAATCGATACTTGCGCTTTCATATTGCTACAATGGTATTTTCTGATTGGTGGAACACCTGAACTTTAATGAATAGGTGTACTTTAATGAGGTCCATTAAAGGGCTGCTACCAGGTGTATAATTACTACATTTCGGCATGGTCAAGCATAAAGAAAAATATAACACTTAGAATAATGTATGATACATCAAAATAAACAGAAACTGTCCTTCGGTGTGGCTTCCTCTTGTTACACGACATTCATCAATGCGATGTTGAAGTTCATACCATACATGCAGCAGCATATCCCTGGTAATGGTCGTAAATGCATCTGTAATGCGATCCTTGAGCTCAACCAAAGTTGCTGGTAGTGGTGGCACGTACACTATGTCTTTCACACACCTCCAGAGAAAAAAATCATAGACCGTTAGGTCGGGGGATCTAGGAGGCCACTGTAACAACACTAAGTCATTTTCAGCACATCACCCATCCAACGGCAAGGGAGTTCTGTGTTCAAGTAGCGACACACTTCAGTGTGCCAATGGGGCAGTGCCCCATCAAATTGGAATATGAAGTTATTGGAATCCTCAGTCACATGAGGAAATAACCATTGCTGCAGCATATTGAGGAATGACATACGAGTCACAGTTGTCTCTGTGGAAAAAAAAGGGGGGGGGGGCCGTACACCTTTGGTTTAGACACTGCAGCAAACACATTCTCTTTTGGAGAATCCCGTTCGTGTTGCACTGTCAAACGTGATTTTTTCAGTACTCCAGATGCGTACATTATGGCGATTAACTTTGCCACTCAAGTGAAATGTAGCCTCGTCACTAAACACTAGAAGTTCCTCAAAGCCATCATTCTTCTCCATAGCGGCCTCCATGGAATTACAAAATTCATATTGTTTGACGAGGTCTTCCAGTATTCGCTTTTGCAGTAAATGTATGCAGTACAGTTTCATTCGCAATCGGGTTTGTAAAATTTTCCATACAGTTGGTTGTGGAGTATCAAGTCTATGTTGTATATCATTCGTAAAACAATTTATAAATTCGTTAATCTTCGATGCTACTTACCTATTAGAGTTCTACGAAATGTTTATTTGGCCATTATTCAGTCTATCATTCAATATGGTATAATTGTTTGGGGTGGAAGTACAAAAATTAATCTTAGTCCGTTAAATTTACTACAAAAACGAATAATTAAAATTTGTTTGAAGAAAAGTTTCGATTATCCAACTAAATTAATTTATTCTGAATTTAATGTATTTAATATTGAACAAATTTATAAGTATACGCTGTTAAAATTTTATCATAAAAATCGTAATAAGTTTGTATTACAGACACACAATTATGACACAAGACGAAATATTAATTCAACATTAGTAGAACCTAAATGTCTCACATCTGCTGGTCTAAAGCATAGCATAAATTTTGGCCCTCGGTTGTACAATGCTTTAACTAAATTACACCCAGAACTTCTAACATGTAACCCACTAACATATAACAAGAAAATTAGAAACGTGTTAATATCTTCAATTTGATTAAATAAATTTATAGCCTATGTGTATGAATTAATCAACCTCTATTATATTTGTATTCTATAATTTTGAAATATATATTAGTCCTACTTTTCACGTGCGATATCATTCTTCATTTCCGCTGTAATTATATTTTAGTTCCTATTTTATTTTACTTATTTATTTATATTATTATTCTTTTTATTTTAATATTATATCTGAACTGTGACCGAGCACGAGCGCTGCTCATTCGGTCTCAAATTTTGTTAATACTACTGTATCTTCTTTTATATTGCTTGTATTATTTTATTTGTATTTCTCTTTGTTTGTTTTGTAATTATATTTCCTTTATTCTGTATATTTGAAATAAATAAATAAAAATAAATAAATAAATAATCAAGAAATTCTCGGCAAAGAATACATTAATAGAAAAGAGTTATATGTATTAAAGGGATGGTGGATCGAAAAACAGAAATGTGAAGGTCCACCATAACTGTGAATTGTAAAGTTGATTGACAAATAAATAAATATCATTTACATACACATTGGAATGATGAGTGTAACAAAAATGTTAACTAATGCTGAATTCTTGGCAGTAAAGCCGTTAACTCTCTTGGTCTCCAATATTTCTCCCATACAGTGGGTTTGGAGGAAAGGGCTGGACATCGCTGAAGATGATTCTGGTCCATTTCTTCCTGAAGACTACACAATGGACAAAGTGGTGAGGAAATAATTTCAATTTTGCTCAAGTGTTTTGAAATAATCGAAAGGATGCAAGTGCACTTTTTCTTGGATACTCAGGAATTACATTTTTTTGTGCAATGAGACACTCCCATCTTATATTATTTAAAATTTGGTGGAAATGATGTGATATTATATCTTGATATTTTGAGTTGTTTAATCTTTTAAGAGTTGAAAATGATGAAGTTGACCTGAGGTATTACTTCCCTTCTTAGCAAGACGGTCAGCAGCTTTATTACCATTGAACAGCTATCCTTTTTTTTAAGCTTCATCAGATGTTGTATAATTTTCCTACAGTCAGTTAATTTTTTTACTTTTGGTGACAGATTGATTGTTACAGCAGTAATAGCTGCCTTAGAATGACTGAATATAAGAGCTCGTTGAAAATAAGAGATTCAGTACAACAGATTTTGAAGTGTCGAAGATGGCTTCAACTTCTCCATCAAAATTTGCAGCTCTGTAATCTAAGGATTTATAAAACGAGAAAAGTGGACATGTAGCATCAGGATCTGCTTCATTTTATTGGACAGTAGGGATCCATCAGTGAAAATATAAAGCCATTCTTTGTTAGAGAATCTACTGTGAATAGTTTCCAATGCTAGCAATTTTTAGACATCTCTTTGAATGTCACTTTTCTTGGTATCTTCAGCCAGATCCAGAAAATATTCAATTTCTGTTGCTTGTGTAGGGTTAGTTTTATGAATCAGATTTTTCTTCTTGGGAGGTTTATCGTTTTTTTTTAAATTTCATGTACTTTAGACAGAAAGCTTTCCTGAGATTTAAAGTTAACTATGAAGTTTCTTAGCTTCCAATTGCTAAATGTAAGTCTGATCAATTTTTCGTATTGAATATTAGCATCATCTTTAGTTCATATTCAGTAGGAGACTGCTGAACTATTAGAGTAGGTTTGACAGTTCCTGTAATTAATCGGAGACTTTAATTTTCTAATCTTTTATCTTTTTAAGATTTGTTATTAAAACTTTATTGCAGGGTGAATGTTACTTATGTCCCGCCCACTATAGGAGACATAGGCCAGTTTTACACTAATCCTAAACATCTTGATGGGATAATAAAAGCCTAAACTAACCTAACCTAACCTAAGTGCGTCGGTGTTTATTCCAAAATCGGCGGAAGTCGCTCAGCGCTCGTTTAACCAATATTCGTTCAGTGGGCGGTGGATACTCTACATTGACCCATTGCAGTATGTAATTACCAGTTTTATATAGATATTATAAGAAGGAGTAATAGAGTTTTTCTTGAACATCCCCAATTCATGCCTGACAAATGTTTTATAAGTGATTAACACCTTCCAGTTTTTTGTGTTATAATATTGTGACAGCTGCAACGGGGTTTGAACATGCGTCCGACAGGGCGCACGGCAGACGAAACGCTGGTACGGGGAGCATCTGCATGCTGAAGGGCAGAGGGGGTGTATTACGTCAACGCGACGAGGGGAGATTGCGCGCGCAACTGCTACGTGCAGAGTGAAGGGGGGACGGACCCTCCCGACTCTTCGAGAAGTCCGTCGAAGTGGAAAAATCGGGAATTCGAACTTTCAAGGCTACGTCGCTGTGGTTATAAGAGAAGAAACGCCAGCGAACTCTGGCAGTTTTCAGTTGATTAGTCAGCCAGTCAGTGAGTAAGCCAGAGCAAGCAAGCCAGTCTTGTGTACCGGAGTTCGACTCAAGCGTGCGTCCACAACTGTGTCAGCATCCGAAGGCCTGAGTTCGACTGCAGTGGACCGCAGTTGGAGGGACCTGAGTTCGAGTGCAGTGGACCGCAGTTGAAGGGACCTGAGTTCGAGTACAGTGAACTGTCTCTGAAGGTCTGTGGTTCGAGATACTGTGAACTCGAGTGACTGAGCTAGAAGAACTGTGAACTGAGAACTGATAGTTCTGATTTATAAATAATGCTTTGTAAATATTAGTTAAGATTAACAGTTCATTGTTGTTCGTAATAGTCCAAGTAAATTGTCATTGCCGTCAGTGGAGTGCTATAACGAATACTGTGTTGAGTGAAAATCCTATTGTTGACGAGAGCGTTTAAGGTGAATTGTAGAAAGGAATTATTGTTGGAAGAATAAAAATCCTATTGTTGAGTTGAAATAAATTCACAATATATTATATATGTTTGAATGAAGCTGCCACATTGGTCTAGTGGCTAGAGAGCTGGACTTATAATCCTGTGAACTCGGGTTTGATCTAGGGTTGCCAGATGTACTGATATGGTGGGATATTCCTGATTTTCAGGAAATTTTCTGGTGTCCCACTCATACTCATCGCAGGACACAGAATGTCCTGCTTTTTAAGATATTACCCATTCCTAAGCAGAATTAAAATTCGCGCACGACGCAGAACAAATGTGCCATGCACCATGTTCAGACTTGACAGAGTATGCAAATTTAAGGGAATATTCTATCACTTTGAGTTTGTATTTTGATATTTATAGGGTTAATCTAAATATTACTTAACAAAAATATAATTTTTATATTACATTGTCACATTAAATGACACAGAATTATAAATTATTATAATAAATGTAATGATGAATATTCATTAAAATGTTGAAAAAGTACCGGTAATTCATTAATTATCCTGTACGTACATAGGCTACACTGTATTAATACATTATTATTAAGTTGCTTGTATACCAACTGCAGTAAAATGTCCCTCTTTGATATTTTTAAAATTCTGGCAACCCTAGTTTGATCCCCAATGTACTTCCGATTTATAACTTGTGTTGGGCAAGCCCTGGTCCAGGTAACATAGGGATTTTCTCCAGGAGTTACGGTTTCCCCTATGGTAACCAAGTCTCCATCATCATCTCATCTCGGGTGTAGCGTAGGCCAGCCTCTTATGGTTCACCCTAGGCAATGACTGTGTTGGTAATTTGATGTGCACAACTGGCTTCATATGGGTGAAAGACGAACAGTCAAGAACCCGCATTAGAATATATATATACACATAATATGTTTGAATGTAACAAAAATTTCTCACAAGCTTTACATAAGGAGATTTTAATTGCTACGCGAAATGTCAATTTGTAATGTAGCAAACAGTAATTTGTGATAGTTTGATTTTCGTGGCAACATTGCTGTTGATTATTAGAGGAGAAAAATTCGCTCCCGGGTCCTTGGTTCTACACACCAAGTGCTCTAATCACTGAGCTACGCCAATGTTCAATTCACAGCACTGGATCGAATCCCTCTCCTCTTGTGTTTCCGATCCGGTGCTGTGGATTGAACTTCAGCGTAGCTCAGTGATTAGAGCACTTGGTACGTACAACCAAGGACCCGGATTCGATTCCCGGCACCAGAGTGAATTTTTCTTCTCTAATAATCATTATTACCATAACAGATATATTCTGTAAGACCAAAAATTAATCTTTACGTAAAGATTTCTGTTATTTGAACTAAACACAAAGACACAAAGTTCATAAACTGCGCAAGTCTTCGTGAGTTTGAAGGTCCCGGACTGCACGCAGAATGCTGCTGCTGCTGCTGCTGCTTGGACTGGCCCAAATCAGTATGTGTTGATAATATAATAATTATTTATCCCGCAAGATGTCAGACGTGCGACGTGGCCGGTTTTGGTGGCGTACATGTGACAATGTTGGCTGATGGTTAAAGTATTTGGAGTTTCGTCACATAGTGTTACGTGTCAATGACTTATGTTTATCAAAAGTAAAAGTAAACATTGAGAAAGACTGTCCATTTAATAAACGTTAATGCATTCTGTATAATTATTACGTGTATTGACTTGACTTTCAAGGTATTTTTCTGTGTTAGGTTATGTTGGTCTGTTTAATTTTCATTTTCCTTTTCAGAACTATTTTTCAGAGCTTAACAACAATAAAAATTAGGGTAAATTAGCCGAGGTGAATTTTGTATAAATTAGCAGTAGTGTAATTTATTCTTTAATGACTGGCGTTAAACGAATACTGGTGGGGTACTTTGACCTATTTATTTATTTTGAAAGGTCATCAGTGTGACCATATTGGTATATTTTATGTCTTTTTCCGTGAATATTCATAAATATTAACTTGATATATACTGTTAGAAATTATGTAAAATCAGTTATGATATCAATTAAATAGAAAGTAAATGCATAAATACACAACAGCAGTTTTAATAAATTATTTATAGGTCTACATTTTAGGGATTGGTACGAAGTTGAATATGGTAACGAAATTTTTTGTATACCGGTACCGCAATTTTCAAATAAATCCAAGAAATGTGTAATCTATGCTATATAAACGGAATAATTCTTTGCATACCCAGGACTGAATGGCTTATTAACCCTTAGTTGCCTGATGGTACTTAGAAGTACCGTGATTTATTTTGCATACTGGAAGACCTGGAAGAATAATAAACCGCCAGAAATTACGTGCAACCTGATAAATAAAATCCATCAAGGATACTGACAGTACTGTACATAGAAATACGACCTTTTTTAAAATTAAAAAAAAAAAAATCTGAAAAAATTACTGTATGTTCAGAATTCATATTCTAACAACATTCAGCAAAGAAAACGGATTTATTTTAATTTTTTCTTATGTCCGGCAACAAAGGGTTAACTGGACTGAATTTACCAAAAAAAAAGAGTTTGAAATACAGTACAGAAAGAGTTACGAAGAACGTTCATAATATGTATATAAGAAAAGAACATTTTAAAAGTAATTTAGATATTCATAGAGTTGTTGTTGTGAACGAAATGAACTGATCTGTAATTTTTTTCAGTTATGGCAACGAGCGGATATGTGAAGGGAAATATAAACCTATCAAGTCAGAGCTGTCTCTCGTTCATCAATTTGAGAATGGCTTTGGAACCATGTACAGTATTGAGTATAAGTCTTGGATGCAATGGATGAAATATGTTGCTGTTCGTTGAGAACCCCACTGTGCTAGGCATGTGTAATAATAACCACCATTTGCCCAAATAAATCTGAGAACTCCTGTGTGCTAGGAATGCCAAATAAGTCCAACCATCTAGCCCAGAAGAAGCAGAGAAATGCTGTATAGGCCAATGCCAAGTAATTCCCATTATAATAGGCTTAAACTTGTCAAATCACATTTCTCCCTCTTTCGTCACTTTCAGAATGACTTTGAAAGCATGTATTAAGCATATATTCAGCATGAAATATGTTGAGAAACCCCGTGTGATGGGCATGTCGAAAATCTCTGAGGAACCCTGTGTGTTAGGCATGCCAACTAATTTCCATCATCTAGCCTAAAAGAATCAGAGAACCATTAACATATATGTAGGCTACTAGCCATGCCAAGTAATTCCAATTATAATATAGAGCGGTTCAGCAATAAGTACCGGTTTATTCTTCAGCCACTGGGCGGCATGGTGCTTGAGCGACTGTCAGCAACTGGGCCCTTAAACTCACGGCACTTCACCTAGTTAAAACTTGCATGCATACTTACTAACTATAATATGTTATATTTAACATTAATTATTATATGTTATATTAATTACAGAATTTTACATCTTGATTACACAACTTTTAACACTGTATCACTTCGGAATATGTATGGTAAGACTTTCCTGTGCTAAATTTCAACGTACCTCGTTTACATGTTTCGACCTATTTATGGGTCATCTTCAGAACTGGTCGTTGTTGGTCTTGGCGCCACTTGTTCTGTTTCCAACAACAACAACAACACACATACACAACACATCCAACCACCCCACACAACACAAACAAGCTGCATTCCAAACAATGGTACACAGACTACTCAACATACCAATGAACCAACAGGATTACAACGAAGAACTAAACACAATCAAATACATAGCACAAGAAAACAGATACAACCCTAACATAATAGACAACATAATACGTAAGACAAAACATAATCACAAAAAACATAAGAATACAACACAAACATAAGAACACAAAAAATACATCACACTAACATACGAAAACAAAAACAAACACAAAATTGCAACCTCATTCAAGAAATTAAACTACAACATCGCATACAGAACAAATAACACTCTACAAAAACATCTCAACACACAAACAAACAAATACAACCACACAGGCGTATACAAACTCAAATGTAACACCTGCAACAACTTCTGCATAGGACAGACAGGCAGATTGTTTCAAATACGTTACAAAGAACACATCACAGCCATAACAAAATTACAAAACACCTCCACATATGCAGAACACATCACAAATGCTAACCACACCCACAGAGACATCAACACAGACATGGAAATACTGCACATCCAACCAAAAAGCCAGAAACTAAACACTAGAACATTATGAAATATACAAACACACAAAAACACACCCCAACGAAATTCTCAACACACAACTCAACTTCAAAACACACACACTCTTTGACTCTACACTATACCACAAGAACACACCCCCACAGGAAACAGAACAAGTGGCGCCAAGACCAACAATGACCAGTTCTGAAGAAGACCCATAAATAGGTCGAAACATGTAAACGAGGTACGTTGAAATTTAACACAGGAAAGTCTTACCATACATATTCCGTACAGAATTTTGTACTTACCTTTGTGACAGTAGGTGCTGGAAGTGTTGACCATTTTGCACTGTACAGAGTTCACATCACCGTAAAAAAACGATCGTTCACATTCATGAGCTCCACTGTACTGGTTTGTTTAATTGCGTCACGAATGTTATCTTTTAGTTGTTCAGTTGTGCGTATATACACTATTTTTTAATGATCCCCATAAATAAAAATGTAACAGTGTTAGATCTGGGGAACGAGCTGGCCATAGCCCCCTACTGATAATTCTCCGCCCAAAGATACGGCTGAGCTCTGTCTTAGACGCGTTGGCAGTATGAGTGGTCGCATATTCCTGTTGAAAGTATCCTATTAACCGTTGATGATATTCAGTTCTTCACACAATGGTCCCAAAATAAGGCATTTGTATTTTCACTGTTTATTGTTTCTTCATAGAAGAAAGGTTCAATAATTCTGTGAACATTGATGGTACATCACGCTCCTATTTTTTGCCCAGGCTTTGGAACCTCGATCACATGTTGAGGTTTTCCTATTGTCCAGTGCTTGTTATTACGCGATAATATATGTCCATTACCAAAAAACTATGCTTCCTCACAAAAAATTATTGATCTGGGATCAGTTTCGTCATTATGAACTTTTTCTACCATCCAGTTACAAAAATTAAGTCTTCTGTTAAAATCAAAGGTTGTAACTGATGAACTACAGTTATTATAAAGGGCTTTAATTGTAATTTTTTGTTACTCAATGGATAGATGTTTTTGAAATTCTGGTCTCCTATGCTACATATCTCAGAGACTTTTTAGGTGTAGCTACATTCCAAAGCAGCTCCAACTTTGTCAGTTTCTTCTGTAAGCATAGGATAATTAGTTTGCATTTTCTGTCAATTACACAACAACTACTATTCACTATTTACGTAATTGACATCCCCTCGACTCTACAGCACTGTAAGCATCACCTCTACGCAGACGATTTACAAATCTATATCCATACAACCCCTGACTCATTCAATGACACAATACAAAATCTTAACGAGGACCTTGGATCTATATCTGTATGGGCCAGAAAGTTTGGTTTGACTCTCAATGCAAGAAAATCACAAACAGTCGTAGTGGGACATCAACGTCTATTATGCAATATTACTCCTGCTCTTTCAGTCAAGTTAAACGACACAATAATCCCTTTTGCTTCCTGTGTTAAAAACCTTGGCGTTTACTTTGATACGTATTGAAATTGGAATAACCAAGTAACCCATATTACCAAAAAGTGCTTTCCATACTACATTCTTTAAACACATTCGAAAGTTCCTTCTGCTATCACTCAAGAAAATACTAGTGGAAACACTAGTAATGCCCCACTTCGATTATTGTGATTTTCTACTGACTGACCTCAATGTCAACCAGTCGCAAAAATTACAACATGTTCATAATTCTTGTGTTCGCTTCATCTGCGATGTCCGTCGCACTGACCACATTACCCCATCCTTCCAAACTCTAAACTCGCTATGGCTTAACGAACGTAGAAATTTTCATTCTCTTGTTCTCCTTTTCCAAGTCCTTCACACTTCCACACCTACCTACCTTGCCTCCCATTTCAGTTACCTGTCATCATATCATAATCTCTTCACACGCAGGCAAAATAGCCGCATACTAGCCATACCAACACATAAGACATCATCGTATTCATCATCATACACAATCTCGCTCTCGCGCTTGTGGAATATCCTACCCAGTGACATCAGAGACTGTCGGAATTTAGTAGCGTTCAAAAGCAAGCTTATTAAGCATTTTCTTACTGCGTAGAGTAGGTTTAATTTTTACTTAATCAATAAAAGAAATGCTTCTCTCTTCTTAACTTTTACAATAAACTGTCTAGCCTTTATTAATCAGTTAATCTTTGATTATTATTGTATTTGTAAATTTAATATTAATTGTAATTATAATTGTAATTGTATTCTTAATATTGTAGTTGTAATCCCCTGGTAGAGGGGAAGAGAAGGCCTGATGACCTTATCTCTACCAGGCTAAATAAATAGATAAAATAAAAAACCTGTTTCAATAAACTTTTTCACTAATTGTTTTATTGCCCTCCTGGTCGGAATCAAGCAGCCTGGAAAACGATTTCTAAATTTTTGCCTTGTTTTGTTACAAAAAAAAATATATATATATATATATATATATATATATTCGTATAATAATTTTTCACAACGTATGTATGTTCAAGCACAGAATATCTCACTCTTATGCAATCTCCACGTGGTAACTAAATGAGTGGCATGACACAACGCAGCATAACTCCTCTCTACATATTGCAATCTCAGACTGACTAGTCATTGAAACATTACATGAGGTATTGAATGCCGAGAGAGGAGGAGCTAGCTGGCTGGCAGTTGCTCAACCACTGCCACCGCCACCACCCAGCAGCCAACGAATAAACCAGTACTTATCGCTGAAACGTTCTGTAAATCTATCGTATCACAGCTCTGTTTCATCATTTTCAGAATGACTTTGAAACCAATGCTACATGACCCAAAAGTAGGTACAGCCTACAGTTCGAAGTCAATAAGTATTTTTTCATGAAAAACAGTATTATAGAAAAGTATAGACAATTATGTTCAGTCCTTGTTTAGGTGTCCCAGTCAAATCACACAGATGCTTCAGATCTCCTCCCTCATCATTGACACATTCCTTGAACTTGTTGGTGAACTACAGTACACAAAGTAGAACATAATTTGCTGAATCTCTTGAAATTATCTGAAATGAAGGCCACTGTGTATATTACCAAATTGCAACAAATCTTTAGACCGAATTTATTAATTACAAAATTTTCAATTAACTTTTCAACTGTTTCGGCCTACACAGTTACAGTCTCGAGGACATCAGACTGGAAGAAACTCCTTAGCTCTAAACGACATTTCATGCAAGTTGAGAGGATGCAAAGGCATTTCTACTTGCAATTCTACTTGCCCTGAGTCCATCAGTAACAGACTGGTAGCTGTTACCTTTTATACCTGCACCCCCAAGTTGTCCACACGGGAAAATAAAATATTAAATAAAGTACGTGAATGGATATAAAATACAGTGACACAGATGTTTGATAATTACATGTTTGAGTATATTTTAGTGTCGTTCTTACAATATTTTCGACTAATAATTAATTAAATTAAGGGATGTTAGTTTGTATTATGAAGTGAGGGGAGCGACCCAGTGCAGATTGTCCCGTTGTGTATGCTTAGAGTAGCAACTAGCGGTGAAGAAAACATTTATCTTCTGCTGTCAGTAGCTTTTTAATGTACCAGCAATAAAATGAAATATAAACGCTTAGTATATTTTCGAAATATAGACTATCGATAAACATTTTCAATAATTAGAATTTTCACCATGTTCAAAGTCAATTAGTCGAACGTTAGTAAGATAGACAGTAGCATCTTCCCCTACACGGATGGTAAAGAGTGTGAGTAGAGGGGAAAGCCTATCAACCAAACTGAAATGGGGATTAGTACATAATCATTTATATTCTTAAAATTAAAATGAACTGACTTATTGAAAGTGGTGCTGTCCATTTAGAAGTTACATAAATAAAACGAAACCAGTCATTATACTAATGTATTTGTAAAAATTATTAGCCTACATAATTAAATATTATCTTGTTTGGATTGATCAGTAAGCTGAATCTTCATGGTAACTCTTCGAAAGGGCAGCGATAACTTTTTGTTAAATCCCTCTTTCTCTTGACTATAAAAAGTTACCAAGGATTGAATAATTTCAAAGGAAAAATTGTTCCGGGTATAGATCCTGGGACCCTTCGCTTAGCCCATGAATGCTTTACCGACTGAACTACCCAGGAACTACACCCGACACAGTCTCAATTTTTCCCTTTATATTCACACACCTCAAGTGGGCTGACAAGGTGCAGTCTCTTTCTTAGTTCTTTTTCCAGAGGTCCTCAGAAGATGCTCCTTTTTCTATTAAAAGCTTCCTTTGCCATTGCTATCCTCCTTTTGACTTCCTGGCAGCAGCTCATGTTACTGCTTATAGTACACCCCAAGTATTTGAAGCTGTCCACTTGCTCTACTGCTTCTGTGGAAAGACATGCCATGTTTGCAGTTTTTATTGGAAAAGATAAATGCGGTAGCTTCCAGTTGCTCTCCTCACAGTACTTTCTCTTTTGCATCTTAAAATATTCCAGAGGGCCCATGCGTGGAGTCCACGCCTGTGGAGTAACGGTCAGCGCGTCTGGCCGCGAAACCAGATGGGCCGGGTTCGAATCCCGGTCGGGACAAGTTACCTGGTTGAGATTTTTTCCGGGGTTTTCCCTCAACCCAATACGAGCAAATGCTAGGTAACTTTCGGTGCTGGACCCTGGACTCATTTCACCGGCATTATCACCTTCATATCATTCAGACGCTAAATAACCTAGATGTTGATACAGCATCGTAAAATAACCCAATAAAATAAAATAAATCCATGCGTGGAGGTGAGGAGAGTGTATTTGACTAATTAGAACCACCGAAATTCACTGCAAGGATTAAATATGAGTTCTATCAGGGTTTTTGACATCATCAGAGACTGGGAAATTCCAATTAACCTTTGCCCCTCTTCTGTTCTCTATATTATCACATTGAACAAATCTTTAAACCAAATTTATTATACATCTTGATTACACAACTTTTAACACTGTATTGCTTCGGAATATGTGTGATAAGACTTTCTTGTGTTAAATTTTAATGTACCTTGTTAACATGTTTTGACCTGTTTTGGGTCATCTTCAGAGCTGGTCGTTGTTGGTCTTGGCGCCTCTTGTTTCTTGTGAGGGTGCTTCTTAGTGTTGGCACAGATACGTAGATGACATACTAAAACTATACAAAGGAAACAAAAGACAGATCCAAAACCTACATCAACACATAAACAAAATACACCCAAAGTTACACTACATATTAGAAATTGAAAACAACAAATCCATAAATTTTCTAGACATCACAATAACAAAAGTAGACAACAAACACACATTTAAAGTATACAGAAAACCAACAACAACAACACACATACACAACACATGCAACCACCCCACACAACACAAACAAGCTGCATTCCAAACAATGGTACACAGACTAGTCAACATACCAATGAACCAACAGGATTACAACGAAGAACTAAACACAATCAAATACATAGCACAAGAAAACGGATACAACCCTAACATAATAGACAACATAATACGTAAGACAAAACAAAACCACAAAAAAAAACAGAAGAATACAACACAAACACAAGAACACAAAAAGTACATCACACTAACATACGAAAACAAAAACACACATAAAATTGCAACCTCATTCAAGAAATTAAATTACAACATCGCATACAGAACAAATAACACTCTACAAAAACATCTCTACACACAAACAAACAAATACAACCACACAGGCGTATACAAACTCAAATGTAACACCTGCAACAACTTCTACATAGGACAGACAGGCAGATCATTTCAGACATGTTACAAAGAACACATCACAGCCATAACAAAATTACAAAACACCTCCACATATGCAGAACACATCACAAATGCCAACCACACCTACAGAGACATCAACACAGACATGGAAATACTACACATCCAACCAAAAAGCCAGAAACTCAACACACTAGAACAATATGAAATATAAAGACATACGAAAACACACCCCAACGAAATTCTCAACACACAACTCAATTTCAAAACACACACACTCTTTGACTCTACACTACAAACGCACCTTCACAGAAAACAACAAGAGGCGCCAAGACCAACAATGACCAGTTCTGAACATGACCCAAAATAGATCGGAACATGTTAACAAGGTACGTTAAAATTTAACACAAGAAAGTCTTATCATACATATTCCAAATTTATTAATAATTAATTATTGACCATGACCATAGAAAAAAATACTGGGACTGTTTCTTTGTTTCGATATATTCTATTGTCTCCTTAAATCTGCACATGTTACCAAATTGCACAATATTTGTATGCATTGTACACGTCTTTATACCACATTTGGAACAGAGGAGTGCAAACTATGATTTGCGAACATGTTGTTGTTGTTGTTTTCTAATGCCAGGCATTTGACAATAAAGTTCATTTGACCTCTTGCACTCCAATATTTTTCAAAGATATTATCATGACCAGCCACTGAAGCGCAGATTTTGAGGTGTTCCGAATCCATTTCTTGGTTTGAGTTGCACAATGGACAGTTAGGGGACTGATATATTCCAATTCTATGCAGGTGTTTGGCCAAACAATCATGGCCTGTTGCCAATCTAAATGCAGCTACAGACGATTTTCGTGGTAAATCGGGAATTAACTGTGGATTTTGATGCAGAGAGTTCCATTTTTCCCTTGGGATTGTGTTATCAAATTTTGTTTGTTGAAGTCTAAATATGTAGATTTAATAAACCTCTTCACAGAGTAATACGTAGATTTAGTAACAGATCTATAAGTAGCAGTGCTGCCCTTCTTTGCTAAAGCATCCGCATTCTCGTTTCCCAGGATTCCACAATGGGATGGTATCCATTGGAATAGAGTTCTTTTATTGAGTGATATTAATTGAGAGAGCTGGATTGCTTTCCTCAGTGTGTTCAGTTAACCAGCGAATGTTCCCGTGCAGGCCATGGAGCTGAGGTGTGCTGTGCAGCAGTATGCGTGGGGGAAACAAGGACGACAGAGCGAGGCGGCCCTGCTCAACAGCAGCGGGGACCCGGACTTCCTGATCGATGACGACATGTATTATGCAGAGCTGTGGATGGGAACTCATTCTAACGGACCGTCGGTACTCAAAGGCTCCAGTCAGAAACTCTCTGAATGGATAAAAGCACATCCCGAATCTCTTGGAGAATTTGTCATTCAGAAATTCGGAATAAATTTACCATTCTTGTTCAAAGTGCTGTCAGTGAATCAAGCATTGTCCATCCAGGCTCACCCAGATAAGGTACCGTAATTTTTATAAATAGATTTGTGGGACATTCTGGTTAGTAAGGGATAGTTTGATATTTAAAGCAAATGACCTGTGCCTTTCGTAATTCGCTCGTAATAGCTCATATTTTGAAACATGCGGCCGTGGTTTGATTCGAATATTCTTCCTCTTAATACTGCTGGAAGTATAGTTATTCCTTTTTCATTACCAGTAACTAGTAAATGTTATAAACTACCTAATTCTCCTCTAAACCCGAATCACGTAAAGTGAAGTGGGTAGACATTAGAGTCCACACCTGTGGAGTAATGGTTAGCAGGTCTGGCCGCGAAACCAGGTGGTCCGGGTTCGATTCCCGGTCGGGGAAACTTACCTGGTTGAGGTTTTTCCTGGGGTTTTTCCTCAACCCAATATGAGCAAATGCTGGTAACTTTCGGTGCTGGACCCCGGACTCATTTCACCGGCATTATCACCTTCATTTCATTCAGACGCTAAATAACCTGAGATGTTGATAAAGTGTCGTAAAATAACCTACTAAAATCAAATAGACATTAGATACATATCGGTACATCTATACTAATAATAAATCTGTAGCCGAAATTTTTCTGGTAATTTTCGATTTTCCAAAAATAATTGGTCCTAACATATATAATTAACCACCCTGAAACCGAAAATCGCTTTTTTGAAATTTTTGTTTGTATGTCTGTCTGTCTGTCTGTCTGTCTGTCTGTCTGGATGTTTGTTACCTTTTCACGCGATAACGGCTGAACCGATTTATATGAAAATTGGAATATAAATTAAGTTCGTTGTAACTTAGAATTTAGGCTATATGGCATTCAAAATATTTTATTTAAAAGGGGGTTTATAAGGGGGTTTGAATTAAATAAATCGAAATATCTCCCTTATTATTAATTTTCATGACAAATATTTCATAACAAAAGCTTCTTTAAAAATCATTTCCGATAAGTTTTTTTCTATGCAAAATTTTGATAGGACTGATATTTAATGAGATAAATGATTTTCAAAATTACAATAACAACGCCATCTAAGGCGGTGTAATGAAATAAAAAACAAATTACGTCTATAAGGGGCCTTGGACAACAACAATCGAAAACTATGAAACATAGCCTACAGAGAATGTTTCTGTGTTTGTATGAAGTAATATCGGAAGCTAAATTAACCGATTTGTATAATTAATTATTAATTCACCATTGAAAAGTGTAGTTTCTCTAGATGGACATAATGCTATAATGTTATTACAGTAACGTCTGAGTGAATCGAGGACAGATAAGATTAAAACAGATTCTTATGCACAGAAAACTTGATAGGCTATTCTGTACATTCGTTTCCTGTATTTCCTAAACTAATTTTTATGACCAAATGAGTGGTCTCTGGATCAAAATCATCGCATTTTAATTTTTTAAATTCAATTTAAATTAAGTAACGTAATAAACGATTTATCCATCTATCAAACACGAATGTTCCCTGGATCAAATGTCCTATTTTAATTATGTAATTACTTTATATTTATTTCTAACCGGTGCAGCGGAGTGCACGGGTAAGGCTAGTATATAATAATAATAATAATAATCATCATCATCATCATAATCATAATAATAATAATGATGGTAATGATAATCACAATGATAATATCAACAAACAGTCAAGGCTCTAGGCTAGTAGCATGCGGAGCAAATTTGTATATGTATAGTACAAAACTTATAGCAGCCAACTCAACTAAATATTTCTGAAGACCAAAGCAATTCTCCTCTCTTTAGCAGCAAAATCATCGATGACCTGGGAATAGAAGTCCTCATTGCTGCGAATGGTTTCCAGTAATTTCTTCTGTATAGAATATGAATATCGAATCCGCCTCGACCAGGACAGGCGCTTAGAGAAAGAATTTTGTGACATTTTAAGATCAGAGAATTTATAGTTCTCACGATTAAAATATAATTTCTGCAATAAATTTCTTCTTTTTTGCTTTATGAATTATTGCTTCCCATGCCTTTCATGTACAGCACACCACTGATCTAGGCTTATTGGCTGTTCCAGTATTCGTCTAATAGTGTGATTGCTCTAGTTCCCTGTTGGATGGTATTTTAAAATACAGACGTGGACAAATTATTAGCAAAATTGAAGATTTTTATTATATATTTTTACAAAATATGATTCTTCAATTTAGACTACAGTTCATATTTTTGTGTATTTCCAAATAATTAGCCAAATTGAAGATTTGTATTGTATATTTTTCAAAATTTAACTCTTCAATTTGGACTACATTTGATATTTTTGCATATTTACAAATTATTAGCAAAACTGAAGGTTTTTATTGTATATTTTTACAAAATTCGATTCTTCAATTTGGACTACAGTTGACATTTTGGATATTTCCAAATTGTTAGCAAAACTGAAAATTTTTGTTTTATATTTTTACAAAATTTGGCTCTTCAATGCAGTTGAAATTTTTGCTAATTTATAAATTATTAGCTGAATTGAAGATTTTTATTATATATTTTTACAAAACTTGACTCTTCAATTTAAACTACAGTTGACATTTTTGCATATTTCTGTCTACTGTAATGATGGAAATATGCAAAATTGTCAACTGTAGTTTAAATTGAAAAGTCAAATTTTGTAAACAGAATTATCATAAAAATCGTCAATTTTGTTAATAATTTGTCCATGTCTGTAGTAGTAGCAGTAATAATAATAATAATAATCATCATCATGATCATCATCATCATCATCATCATCATAACCATTTCACATATTAGACCTAGGGGCCTGTTATGGTCTCTATCCAATGCTTTTTAGGTCTTCCCAAGTTTCTTCGGCCTCTTGAAGTATAGCGTAAGATCAGTTTTGGCAATCGGTTGGAGGGCATCCTGGCAACATGTTCTTTCCAGTTCCGTCTGTACCAGTATTGTTCCTTGTACTGGGTAATTGAATCTACATTTAATTCGCATTTTGGGAATTTCTTTATGCCATTGATTACATTGGAATTTCATATTATTCTTTTACTCGTATATGCCACTAACTTAGTTCTGAAAGAATACCCATATTTCCTTTAGAAGGAATTCGTACTTCGTTTTTTTTCGTCTAGCAGCGTTTAAAACTGTGATACTTTATATACTATTGTAATATACCGAAGTACATATGATATTTCCATGCAGATAAGACGGCGCTTATTCCGTCGGATCCCGGCCAACTAGTCACTCATTGCGAGTGCACCTCAGCACATGTGTGGACTTCGGTCCTAGGTTCATAGTTATCTATGACGTAGTGCAGAGGGCGGCCACTAGAGGGAACCCAAGAGTTGGAACTTAAAACTGAGACGATTCTTCCGACGCCGGTCACTCATTGCGAGTGCACCTCAGCACATGTGTGGACTTCGGTCCTAGGTTCATAGTTATCTATGACGTAGTGCAGAGGGCGGCCACTAGAGGGAACCCAAGAGTTGGAACTTAAAACTGAGACGATTCTTCCGACGCCGGGGTGGAATCCGGTGTGGCTTAGTGAATAAAGCGTCAGCACGTAGAGCTGAAAACCCGGGTTCAAATCCCGGCGCCGGAGAGAATTTTTCTCCGTTCCATTACTCTTTCATCGTGTGACACTTTGGTAAATGACCTGATAGGTAGACCAGCTAAGGACAAGCAGGAGTGTGTTGACAAGGGTGAGCAGTATCACTTAGTTGGGTGGAAGTTTGTACTTGTAGACCTGTTCTCTGTGTTTGCAGAAACATGCCGAGCAGCTGCACATGGAGAACCCAGATGTGTACAAGGACCCTAACCACAAGCCAGAGCTCGCCATTGCACTTACCCCGTTCGAGGCCTTGTGTGGATTTAGGCCTATCGAAGAGATAAAACATTTTCTGGAAGGTAAGAGACAGGATAATGTCCATCAACAAGATATAGTGCTTCTTTGAAGGTAAATAGAATGTGCAAATGTAGAGAACGTCTATTAGGGTTACCAACTGCTGCTGCTGCTTTACCTAGATCAGTCAATGTGCTTTCTCCCAAGCCCTATGTTCGGTTTTTTTTTTTTTTGCACCATGTAAAATCTATACTAATACTAATAATAAATCTGTAACTTAGCCGAAATTTTTCTGGTAATTTTCGATTTTCCAAAAATAATTGGTCCTAACATATATAATTAACCACCCTGAAACCGAAAATCGCTTTTTTGAAATTTTTGTTTGTATGTCTGTCTGTCTGTCTGGATGTTTGTTACCTTTTCACGCGATAATGGCCAAACCGATTTATATGAAAATTGGATTATAAATTAAGTTCGTTGTAACTTAGATTTTAGCCTATATGGCATTCAAAATACTTTATTTGTAAGGGGGGTTATAAGGGGGTCTGAATTAAATAAATCGAAATATCTCGCTTATTATTGTTTTTTTTTTTTTAATGTTACATAACGAAGGTTTCCTTAAAAATGATTTCTGATAAGTTTTATTCTTTGCAAAATTTTGATAGAAGTGATATTATGTTGTTGTTGTTGTTGTTGTTATCTAATGCTGGGCTTTGGCAACAAAGCCATTAGCGTTCTTGCTCTCCAATATTTCTCTGTGGTGGATCCATCAGGTATAACTTCACAGGTTTGTAGATGATCTTCAGTCATTTCTTCTTCTTATAGAACTGATATTTAATGAGATAAATGAGTTTTAAAATTAAAATAACGCCATCTAAGGCGATGCAATGAAATAAGAACAAATGACTTCGTCTATAAGGGGCCTTGGACAGCAACAATCGAAAGCTATTAAACATAGCCTAAAGAAAATGTTTCTGTGTTTGTATGAAGTAATATCGGATGCTACATTAACCGATTTGTATAATTAATTATTATTTCACCACTGGAAAGTGTAGTTTCTCTAGATGGACATAATGCTATAGGCCTAATGTTATTACAGTAATGTCTGAGTGAATTGAGGACAGGTAAGATTAAAATAACTTCTTATGAACAAAAAACTTAATAGGCTATTTTGTACATTCATTAAACTATGGTTGCATGTAATAACAAATAAGAAACAGGTTAAAGGAATTGTCATTGCACCAATGAGTGGTCTCTGGACTAAAATGATCGCATTTTAATTATTTAAATACAATTTAAATTAAGTAACATATAAAACGATTTATCCTTCTATCAAACACGGATGTTTCCTGGATCAAACGTCCTATTTTAGTTATGTGATTACTTTATATTTATTTCTAACTGGTGCAGCGAAGCGCACGGGTACGGCTAGTAATAAAATATAAATACAAACAGAGATGACACTCAAGAGGAAATTAAACACACAATAAATATGGAAATTGCCTATTATTATTCAGTTGAAAAGATTTTATCATCCACCCTGCTCTCGAAAAAGCTGAAAGAGTTTATAAAACAGTTATATTACTACATCATATCCCACCTCCCTCAAATCCATAACCTTATTCCTGTGCTGTGGTCGTGCCAGAGAATCAGTCCCATTCTGAGGCTTATGTTGAGGTTTCTTAACTAGCTGTTTTTTTACAGTGATGGATTGTTAGCCCTTCGCCTGACCACCCCTTATCGGCTGTCCACGACTGCTTATTCAATATATTCTCAGCTACCCTCCATATCTGGAGGCTGTCTCTTCTAATAATAATAATAATAATAATATATGCATCAAAGCAAATTATTAAGAATATGTGCATTTTATTCAGTTTTTTTGGCTGAACGAAGTGCCTACCATTCGAGGTTTCCATCTGTGTAAATATGAAAGGATGAATATTCCCTAAGAGGTGCAATGAAATTTTTGTGTTCATTAATGTGTATATAAATATTGCTTACTTATGACTTTTAAGGAACCCGGAGGTTCATTGCCGCCCTCACATAAGCCCACCATTGTTCCCTAGTCTGAGCAAAATTAATCCAGTCTACCATCATATCCCACCTCCCTCAAATCTATTTTAATATTATCCTCCCATCTACGTCTCAGCCTCCCCAAAGGTCTTTTCCCCTCTGGCCTCTCAACTAACACTCTGTCTATATATGCATTTCTGGATTTGCCCATACATGCTACATGCCCTGCTCATCTCAAACGTCTGGATTTAATGTTCCTAATTATGTCAGGTGAAGAATACAATGCGTGCAGTTCTGCGTTGTGCAACTTTCCCCATTCTCCTGTAACTTTATCCTTCTTAGCCCCAGATATTTTTCTAAGCACCTTATTCTCAAACACCCATAACCTCTGTTCCTCTCTCAAAGTGTGAGTCTAAGTTTCACAACCATACAGAACAACCGATAATATAACTACAGTATTTTATAAATTCAAACTTTTAGCTTCTTTGAGAACAAACTGGATGATAAAAGCTTCTCAATCGAATAATAACAGGCATTTCCTATATTTATTGTGCACTTAATTTCTTCCCGAGTGTCATTTCTATTTGTTATTGTTGCTCCAAAATATTTGAAGTACCTGTAAATATTTCAAAGTTAATTATATACTTACTAGTGGCTTACTGCAAACTAAGTTCATTAGACGTTCAAATAAACATTTTTCAGATTTATTTTCAATGAAGAATACCAGACATTCGGAAAGTTATTTGCTTCCATAACAATGAAAGAAAATCTCTCTCGAGCCAATACTGAAGAGAACCACACATATAAATATCTACACCACACCGCCATTAAATATATGAAAAAGACCCAACCCCACTTGATTAATAATTATAAAAATATTTGATTTTTAATAATATTATTATCTTACGTAAGTTTTATAGCTTTCAGTAACATATACTTTATATACTATATAGCCGCCACTCAATAAAATATAGAAATCAAAATCTAATTTAAGTTATTCTCTACATCTATTTATATAACCCCGAAACATTTCACTTTCATATCATCAATATAGCAGTAATATGTATAATTAATGAAAAATAGTCACATCATGGCGTTAACTACAATAATATTTCATTTCTAATGGTAATAATGTCATCAAACCACCTCAAGCTTTGTAGATTTTAATATCCAATACACAGCTGTACCCAGAAAATTACACACCACAGAATCGAACCTGTAAATTATTTTTAGTAAGTTAAGTTTTTAATAACCAATTTAATTTGAGCTCTAAATATGTCAGCATTCTTGCAGATCATTGCCTTCGTGTAATATTGTTTACTGTAGTGTGTCTTTTGTTTTATTCTGAAATGCAACACGGCCGACTTGATGCTCGCTTCGGTTCTCCTTTACAAAAAAGTGAAGGGAATGTCAAGTCGGCTGTGAATACTATTAGCTAGTTCTCAAAACTGACGACAGATGGATTTTGGAAAACGGGAAAATTATGTTTAAAAATTGACATTTCACTGGAAACTACTATTTTTCTGAAAAACTTTGAGTTCCAAGCTTCAAAATGAGGGGTCATTTATTAAAATCTGTCCAGCTGTTTTCCAGTAATTTCCATTACCAGTTCAGATTATATATATATATAGATTTATTGGTAACACTACAGCCTATGTTAGACTGTGGTAATACTTGGCGTCATCTCATTGGTCATTAATTCCGTTGTTTTCACCAACAGCACTATGTCCACGAAAATAACAGAGCATTCCATGTCGTGAAAATGTCCATTTAGAGCCGTGGATAAGCTGAACACCCGTGTGCTTGCAGTGGTGCCAGAGCTGCGGGCTGTGGTGGGGTCGCACTCTGTGAACGAGCTGCTGATGAGTGATGAAGCAGGCATGCAAGACGCGCTCAAGAACTGCTTCCACTCCCTGATGACGTGCTCCAA
Source organism: Periplaneta americana (assembly GCA_025594305.2). Classification (NCBI taxonomy): domain Eukaryota; kingdom Metazoa; phylum Arthropoda; class Insecta; order Blattodea; family Blattidae; genus Periplaneta; species Periplaneta americana. Next base: position 164,026,209 of record JAJSOF020000013.1, on the reverse strand, counting down.
GGAGGAGATAGAGACGCAGCTGAGGGCTTTACTGACCAGACTGGCATCCCTAGGTATGGCGTTGCTGTGGTGTGCAGCATATCTAGTCCTTATTAGTACAGACCTGAATTTTAGCACCTATTTTCATCAAAATTAGCATTTATTTTTTTCCCAAATTAGCATCTACTTTTTTTTTCCAAAGGAAATTTTATGCATTCTACCTTTAATTTCTCAAAAGAATTGAGCAGACAATAATTGATAAAGAGATAATCGATCGACATGTTTTGAGTATTTAAAAAGGGCCTTCAATGTTTGTATATGTATACAGGGTGTAACTAAATTCAGTACCCAAACTTCTAGGGATCATAGAAGAGACCAAAACAAACTTTTTTGTTAAGTGACCACGGATCTGAAACTAATTATTGAATTACAAAACCAAAAACTCTAAAGAATTAACATATTACAGTTGTAATGTTACTTATGACACTCATGCTTCAAAACCATTTCAATTTGTAATCCTTTACAAAAACTGTTCAAAAGTGTGGCCTCCTGCTTCAATACAAACTCTGCAACGACATGTCGTATATGTTCAAAGACTCCAGGCATGTGCTGTAGAGAGTCAGCAGCTCCAAGCACCTGAGCGATGAGCTCTTTGATTCAATATAATTGGAGTCTCATACACCAGGCTCTTCAAGTGCCTCCCCACACAAAAGTCAAGTGGGGTGAGGTCGGGAGAACGAGCAGCCAATGGGCCCACTGCAGCCAATTCACTGCACACTGAATCTGTGGTTCAAATGTTCTCAGACTTCATGAGAGAAATGAGGAGGTGCACCTTCATGTTGAAACCACAGTCAAGGGGAACGTCTTGGAGGAAGTGAACTGTTCTCTCTGCTCTCAGTGGACATAACGTACTGTGTGGTCACAGCACAGACATTGCACTCTGACATCATGGCGTGTTTATTGATTAATGTAAATATTGATGGTTTTGAAGCATGAGTGTCATAAGTAACATTCCAACTATAATCCTTATTCCTTACAGTACAGTACAGTTTCTGGTTTTGTCATTCAGTAATTAGTTTCAGACCCATGGTCATTTAACAAAAAACGTTTGTTTTGGTCTCTTCTATCATCCCTAGAAATTTGGGTATTGAATTTAGTTACACCCTGTATAATGCACTTTTCTCCTGAAAAAGAAGCATTTTACTGATAAATCGCTATTAAATAGCATTTTCTCGTCATTTCGCAGTTTGATAGGAAAATCGTATTTTTCGCACTGTAAATTCTGCTAGAAAATCATGCTAAATCACCTTGCAGATGAATAAAAATACTTTCTACCCCACAATTTAAAAATTCGCGGATTTCGGAAATGCGAAATTTTCAGGTCTTTACTCATTGGTTAATAATTTTTACTTCCTCATTGCACAAAGTATAAAGTTAAAGACGTTTTGTGATGCTGTAAATACCTGTTTCTACATTTTCACAGAATACATGCGCTTTCAGCATTCTGATACTGCAAAGTGTTTGTGCTGTTTAGACCAGGCAGATTTTTGTGGGTTGAAGTGCACAGTTTTGTGTGTGCTGCAGATGAGAGCTCATTGGCCGATCAGGACACAACGCTTCTGCAGTCTCTATACCAGACATATCCAGGCGATGTGGGGTGCTTCTGCATCTACTTCCTGAACCACTTGACCCTGCAGCCTGGCGAGGCCCTGTACCTGGCACCGAATGAGCCCCATGCCTACTTGAAAGGAGGTGCGTACCACAGCATGTAAACACCCTTTCACTTATGACCAATAACAATTTGTTTTTGACATGAATATGACTGTAAGTTCGGTTCAGTACTAGAGTGCCCAGCCAATTCCTTTTCCTCTTCCTGATCAGTTTCAGCATCATTCTTTCTTCACCCACTATTTCCAACACAGCTTCACACACTCCATTCTTCTCCATATCCACATTTCAAGTCCTTCTAGTCACTTCTCTTCGTCGTAGTGTCCATGTTTCTGTCCCATACAATGCTACATTCTATACAAAGCACTTCACTAGTCTCTTCCTTACTTCTTTCTACAGAGGTCAGCAGAAGATGCTTCTTTCTCTATTAAAAGCTTCCTTTGCCATTGCTATCCTCCCTTTGACTTCCTGGCAGCAGCTCATGATACTGCTTATAGTACTTACTTACTTACTGGCTTTTAAGGAACCCGGAGGTTCATTGCTGCCCTCACATAAGCCCGCCATTGGTCCCTATCCTGAGCAAGATTAATCTATTCTCTATCATAATATCCCACCTCCCTCAAATCCATTTTAATGTTCCTAATTATGTCAGGTGAAGAATACAATGCTTGCAGTTCTGCGTTGTGTAACTTTCTCCATTCTCCTGTAACTTCATCCCTTTTAGCCCCAAATATTTTCCTAAGCACCTTATTCTCAAACACCCTTAACCTATGTTCCTCTCTCAAAGTGAGAGTCCAAGTTTCACAACCATAAAGAACAACCGGTAATATAACTGTTTTATAAATTCTAACTTTCAGATTTTTTGACAACAGACTGGATGATAAAAGCTTCTCAACCGAATAATAACAGGCATTTCCCATATTTATTCTGTGTTTAATTTCCTCCCGAGTATCATTTGTATTTGTTACTGTTGCTCCCAGGTATTTGAACTTCTCCACCTCTTCAAAAGATAAATTTCCAATTTTTATATTTCCATTTCGTACAATATTCTCGTCGCGAGACATAATCGTATACTTTGTCTTTTCGGGATTTACTTCCAAACATATCTCTTTACTTGCTTCCAGTAAAATTCCCGTGTTTATAGTACACGCCAAGTATTTGAAGCTGTCCAGTTGCTCTACTGCCTCATTTAGAATTCGCAAGTTTACCTTCTTTATTTTTCTTCCTATGACCATGGTCTTCGTCTTGTTTGCATTTATCTTCATCCCATACTGCTCACAGCTGTCATTTAGCTCCAGTAGCATATCCTGTAGTATCATTTCCTCTTCTGCTAACAACGTCATATCATCAGCAAATCTTATACACTTTATTCTTCTTCCACCTTCTATCACACCTCCCATGTTCTGAAAACAGTTCTGTAGTAAATCCTCCAAGTAGATGTTGAACAGGGTAGGTGATAAAGGGTATATATATATGCTTCTTGCTGCTTGAGTGGAAGAGAAGGCCTTATGGTTTTAACTCTGCCAGCTAAAATAAATCAATAAATCATTTTTATTTTTATATCACAACATAACCGCCATAGTGACTTAATGCAGAGGGCTCAGGTTCAAATCGCATTTGATCGCCCCTGAATTTACAACTAGTAAGTCAGTGGTCCAGACAACACAGGGGTTCTCTCCAGGTACTCCTGTTTCCTCTGACATTCCTACAGTTCATCATCATAATCATCCATTACGAGTGCAATGTAGGCCCACTGCCTGTGTTGCACTCTGGAAAGTCTCTGACGAACTAAATGGTCTACACTTCTCGGCACTAGTGATATTTATGAGTCACGCTCTAGACCAGGCCTGCACAAGGTTTGCGCTCTCCGAGCCGGCCCACAGCTCATGAGCGGAGGCAGATATTAGCTGCGCTCTGTATAAGGGTGGACTGGAAGAAGGGGTGATCTCGTACAAAATATACACAAAAGGAAATACAGTACTAGTAAGAGTGTTAATGAAATGAATTCCCGTTCAGTGTTTGCAAACCTACCTTGGACTATTATTAATTAATAAAGAAATATTTATTTTACAGAAATAATAGAAATTCTATAGCTACTTAAATGTACAATATCATTTTGTTATATTTTTATTTATCAGTACATCAAAACGAGGTTTTATACTGTTGGCAGCTGAAAGGAACAGTAGCCTACTGGTCGTAATGAAACATCAGTTACAGATGTTCGATGCCTGCCTTTATTAAAATTGATTATAGAAAACAGTTGCTCACAAATATAAATGTTGAGCCAAACATAGCAATCATTTTCACAGCCAGCCTGTGTAGTCGTGGATATTATTGCTAATGTTTAGTCTTGCAAAACTCAACCAGGCTAGTAGTATTATTCAAACGATCTTTAGCCCTTAGGTCACATTGAAGATCAATAAGTTCGAGCTGTAAAACATTAAATGTTAAATGTTATGTTCCGTCTTTTAGATTCCTCCATACTGTACTGTAGCAGTAGGTAAGCAACGTGAAACAGTTACTGAGAATAGGCCTACACACTGCACTCCACTAGATAGCTGAGTGGTCGTTTCCCTCTCCTCTACCAATAGCAAGTCTATGTCATTCTGACGTATCTTCCTTTCCGTTTCGGTGAGTGGTAAACACAGCTCTCCCGCTCCAAAGGAGCGCCGTGCTCATTGAGCACTGTTTGTGCAGGTATGCTCTAGACTAGTTTGACTCCATATTTTCTACCTATTCTAGAGGAGTTCATGTACTGCAGCTGAAAAAGACATATTATATTTCTAAAACTGGGGTAACATAACAGCAGCTTAGTTAGTATTTCTGTCTGTTTGTTATTACAGACTGCGTAGAATGCATGGCCTGCTCTGACAACGTTGTGCGTGCTGGTTTGACTCCTAAGCCTAAAGACGTCTCCACACTGTGCAACATGCTGACGTACATCTGTGAGTCTGCGTCAGCCAAGCGCTTCCCAGGCATTCGTGAAAATGCATACACGCACATATTCCGACCTCCTGTTCCAGACTTCGCTGTGGCCAGGATCAATGTAAGTGTATTGTGTAGTTTAGAGAGATTGCAGAGCACTAATTCTGTGTTGGATAGCTTTTCAGGCAGGTTGTGAACTGTTATTTTCCCTTGTGCGTGAAGTACGATGTGGCAATGTTGTACACTGTGTTGCTGTCTCGACGCAACGCTAGCAGATGACCACCTTCCCAATTGCCGTCGGCTCTAGCCACGGTAACAATACCGACAATAATAACATTCTTCAAATGATTGTCGTACAAGGCCCTCTACATGAATCAAACAGCTACAAAAGCAGATGTATACAGCCAGCCATAAAAATGTACATTTAGACAATATTTAATTTTATATTAATTTTTTTTATCAGAGTGGATAAAAATTTGTATGATACACATGTTGTAACTTCATATTATAATTAGGGAGCGGATTTTTATGTGCTAAAAATTTAAATATATTTATTTTTATGTGCTAAAAGTACGAAAATATTTGCTAAAAATAAAAAAAAATTTTTTTTTTTTTAAATATGACAAAAATACCTTACTTAGCTTGGAAAAAAAATGTTACTAGGTATTCACCAATCACACTTGAGTGCTAGTAGTTGGCCGAGAATTGCAGTGAACAACAAAGGTCATCTCCAAATTCTCCATCACAAATGCATGACGATTATCTCTGAACGACGACTTATACTGTGAAAACGATCTTTCCACATCACAGGACGTCAGACGTGCATATTTAAAGAGAGGAATGTCACAAACACAAACACCGTCAATTTCACCTACAGTCACACCCTCCAATACTTGAGCAACTTTACATATTTTTTATATCCACTGTTTTTTCCCAAACACATTCTGGAATTTGTCCCTTAGTACTTGTACTTTTGAACCTGGTAACTAGTGCAGTTTAATTTTCACGGCACGCACCTCCCTGTTTCAGACAACAGGTTTTTGAATGTTTCGAGTTTTTTTATGGATTCACACAAAAAGCTTAGATTTGCTAATAGGAAGGCCAAATCGTTTTTTAAACAACCATCTTTCAGTATATCTTGAAGGATATCGATTGATGAAGCCCGATAACAGGGGATTACAACATGACGAATTGCCTTACTTGATGGACATGAGCAAGAGTCGAGAGATTTGTTTAAATTAAATAATGTTCATACCCGAGCTCTTATCTGTTGTGTTTCACAAACAAAGCGTGGAATGAAATCATCTTCAGCAACAATAAACATTCCTAATTATGTGTTGCAAGATCTCTCCTCCTTGTCCATGTTAATTTATTCTCTAATAATAACACTGATATGCTGCCTAGCAGTTCTCAGAACTTGAGGCGATACTATTACAAAAATGGATCACGGATACACCACACAGCGCTTAGAAACACGAAGCAACCAAGAATTCTTAAAAAGATAACGCACTTCTGAGTAACATAATTGATTTAGTTTTAAAATGTTTAAAAGTTCTTGTAAAAAAATTATTTAAGTAAAAAAACTCCAAGATTTATGTGTTTATAATAGATTTCCTGAAAATATGTATTTACATAATTTTTTTGTGAAAATATATGTTTTTATGTGATATAAAATTCGGGTTTTAAACTTGAAACTTCATGTTCGGAATTTTTAACTTTGTTAATTGTGTTTTATCACACGCAAAAATAATATTTAATTACATAGAAATCTGCTCCTTAATTATAATACTCAATTGGTTATGAAACTTGGCCTCCGGCTTCGTTTGACAAATTTCCAATCTTGCATTGTAAAATGAAATGTTACAACATTAGTATCGTAATAGTAATATGCGTTACAAGAGCGGTATGTTGATGTTTTCATGGTCGAGGAAAAGATTGAAAAAGCGAAACGTAGTTGAGCTTTTTTAATTTCCGAGAACATGAAAACAAACATACCGCTCGTGTATCGTACATTATTTTGTGCGAAGATCGTTTATTACATACCTGAAAGAGGAATTTCTAATTAGTTGCAATGAAATCTCCATCTTGGTTTCTGTTCAATGACGGCAACTTTTAAAAACTAAAATATCTATCTTCAACATTGTTGCTATAAAATGTTTTCTGTGTTTACTATATTCCAGCAGGCCGTAATATACGTCTGTCTTTTTTTTTCCCCCCAGTCTATAAATGCGAACTTAAAACAAACGGTAAGGTTATGTAATGATTTATTTTTCATTTTAATATTTTAACAATATTATTTATATAACATATTGCAGTAATAACATCGGCATCTGGAATCTTGTTGATTTTTTCACGGCTTCCTTAATGTTACTTGTATCAGGAATGCAATAAGTTTCGTGGAGTAGTAGACTTTACTTAATTTTTGCAAATATTTAAAAACAATAATTAACATTGCAATTTAGGTGAAATTGCAGTGGTAAGTTTCAATTTATAATTATTACTTTGTTAAATGTCTCTAAAAATAATATGTTAAAAGCCTAAAGCAGTAAAATGAATGTCGCTTAAGCGGTAAGAAGAGGGAAATTGTTGTGTGTGTTACGTTGGGAATACTGAATGTGGTATTTCACACTTACCGCGTATTGGTTCTGTGCGGAAAACAAGCAAATATGCACGATCTCGCACAAAAATTATTACCTACCATGGGGTGGGAGAAGGCACTAATTTTTCTAAGTTTCATTTGAACATACACATGTTAGTAAAGAATCATGTACAGTGAAAGCAAGTTGTTTCTTTGTCAAAGGTGCCAAATTCAGTGGAAGACTACTTGCTGAAGCCACGAGACAGCGCATCAATTGTCCTGATGGTGAACGGGCATGCCAAAACCTCAAATGACCTACATCTGCGACGGGGCAGCGTGGTGTTCCTGCCCGCCCACCAGCCCCTGCAGCTGTATGCTGCCGAGCGCACGGGCCCTCTCCTGATCTTCCAGGCCATGTGCAACACGGCATGTGTCTGAACGCTGTGATTGTTACCTTGTTACAATTGCTGAAAGATTAAATACTCCATGTTGCTGTTGAATTTTAATATTTATTAACCCTTTCTCCTGACTAGGGGTTGCTAGCCCCTGACTTGACAGTAACCCCAGCCAACTTGAATATAATAATAATAATAATGATTTATTTTAGCTGGCAGAGTTAAGGCCGTAAAGCCTTCTCTTCCACTCAACTAGCAGAAAGTGTATATACATATGCATGAACTTACAAAGAATTCAACAATTTGATTAAGTGAGAGTTACATGTATACAAGAGTTATTTACGAATTAAACATCAAAATACTATGAACTATTAATTAAGCACTGAAATAAACTGTGTAGCAGAATTAAACTAAAATACATAGAATGTTAATATATTTCAAATAATATTAGATAAAGAGATTATTGTGAGACAATTTTGAAAATACAGCACTATCAGGATGATGTCTAAAGAAAGAAGTAACAATGTAGTCAGTGATAGTTTAAATCAGTATGATTGGAGTGAAATGCTAATAAGGTTATCTTTTAAGCTGTTCTTAAAGGTGTTTATTGTCTTGCAGCCCCTAATACTTTGTGACAAGGAATTCCATTGACGCGAGGTGGATACTGTAAAAGATGATGAATAACGAGATGTTCTATGAAGAGGTATACTTAGCGTGCCACAGATAAGTGATCTGGTATTTGCGTCGTGGTTAGAGTATAAATAAGAGAAACGAGAAGAAAGGTAATTTGGTGTTGAGGAGTGCAGAATTCGAATGAGTAAAGACAAAGAGTGTAAAGTTCTGCGTTCTTTAAGTCGGAGCCACGAAAGACTTGTGAAGGACGGTGATATGTGATCATATCGTCGGATGTTGCACACGTATCTGACGCACATATTCTGAGCTCGCTGTATCTTGACTGACAATTCAGAACTTAGGTCACTTAACAAAACGTCACAATAATCGAAGTGCGGCATTACTAGGGTTTGTACTAGGGTAAGTTTTAGTTGCTGGGGCAAGAAGTTTCTCAAGCGACTCAAACAGTGAATGGAGGAACAGATTTTTTTTATCGTTTCTTTAACTTGAAAATTCCAACTTAGATTATTATCAAAAAAGAAGCCAAGATTTTTTACGACAGATGAATAAGGGATTAGCATGTTGTTAAGGGTAACAACTGAAAGATTACTGTTATTAAGGGAGTTAACTAAACGCTTATGTCCAATAATTATAGCTTGAGTCTTACTTGGGTTATAAGTGAAACTTTGCAAATGGAGTTAGCTCTGTGGTAAGTGTCTGCCTCTAGACAGCGAGCCCAGGTTCATGTAAAATTTCTACCTCGGGACTAGGAGAGATGGCGGTGCACAACTTTTAGTCACTAAATTGTGCACCAATATGCCTGGTTAAATCCCAAATCTCTCCGCAGTGCATATGAAGAGAAGGCATATGTCACTGTTGATAGCGATTCGTCAGTCTGTTGGGGACTTTAAACCTGGCGGCCCCCCTTGGTGCTATTCGACAGGAGTAGGCTATGACCCGGCACTGGGTTTCCCCTTCTCCCTTCCTCATCTTAATCATAATCATTCATTCCATACCTACATTGTATTCCCTTGTTCTGTTTGTGTCTTCCTTGTTCTCCTTGTATTTCCCTTGTTATCCTTGTGTTCCCCTTGTTTCATTTCAGTGTAGTGTGAACTTCAGCTGGCTCAATTGTTTTGGTACAGCAGCAGTGGCGGTTCGTGGGTATTGAATTAAGGGAGGCTGCATACAAAAACAAACCAAGCAACTTATTTTATTTAAAGATTAGTTCCATGCGCCTTGTCTTGTAGGTTGCAAACTTTTGAATCATCATCTTATTAAAATCCGGTATGTCGTTTAACATAATCTTTACAATGGAAAACATAGCTAATGCGGTCAGTCTCTCTTCTTCATCATATTTCTAAGATAGGATTTTACTCTCTTCAAACTCGAAAAGCAACGTCCTGGTTCGGAAGTTGTCATTGATATGGTGATAGCTATGCGTAGTAGTTTCACAACTTGTGAAAATGAGACCTGCAAGTTCTCAGATAGAAGAAACTGCAAGAGCTTGACTGCGTCACTGATATTTCTGAATTCTTGTCTCTGTTACAACACAGGGAGTTCCGTTTTTAGTTTGTCTTTATCGAACATTGGAAAAAGCTTCACACATACATTTAGGTCATTTTCAGGAAATGAGCTTTTGTAGCATTCAAATTTTTCTTGACACAGAAGAGAAGATAATATCAGATGATCTATGAACTGGAATCGGGTGTTAGCTTGTGTGATAATGAGGTCACACACTTCCTTGCCTGCCGCAACTCTTATCTGAATCCCTTCCACCTTACGACGCTTTTTAGGGTTTTCATCTTCACAGATCTCGCTGCTCAACTATGCACTGTTCCGTGCTTGCCTCATTTATTGAGATGTTGTTAGATGTTTCAGATTCCATTATGGTTTGAAAACATTCTAGCAATGGCTCCTTCTCATGAACAACATTTACTGTTCTTATTTTAAAACTCCATCTTGTTGCCCCAGCTGATGGAATTGTCTTTGAAACACATTAATCTAATACAGACTGTGTGGAGATCGAGAGAAGAAAGCAGGGATGCTGGATAAATTAGCAAAAAATATGCGAGCCTTTGTATTTTGTTTAGGGGCTCTTTCCATTATGAAATTCAACTGATGGGCACTTAATTTCACATTTCTCCTGAATTGTTAAGGTACTGAACTGAATAGACTGTAAATATTGTACAGAATTAAACATTGTTGCACTTGTTATACTCACAACGTTAAAGAAAATGTATTTAAAACTGCACGCTACTGACAAACTGCTGCAAATTTTGCAGCGCCTGGAAACTCTGGTTTCGCGGGGAGGGGTAAAACTAACGCGCAAAGCATCCGAGATGAGACTGGCAGCTCCAGGGGAGGAAGTGGCTTCACCCATAGTCCTTGTCTCTGTCTTCGCTCTGGCAGCACCAGGGGAGGAAATGACTTCACTAACGATTGCGTGCATGTCAATGAGAGCGAAATTTAAAAAAAAATTCGAGCCGCTAAATAGAGACTATATAATAAATGTATTTCACAACATAAAACGAGACGAGCCACAAATGTCTGGGGGTGCTGCAGCTCCGCAGCCCCTCTTCGAAAGCCGCCACTGTACAGCAGACTTTGTAGTAAAAGTTGTTACCAGATCAGAACTGTCACTCATGTTGCTATGGCACTCGATTTCTGATGCCTAAAAGGAATGTGCTGCTCACCCCAGATGGGTTGGGGCAATTATTCCCTGTGACTGTCTTCAACTGGCCCAGTACCTAACGTTTCTTTGTAGTTCCCCGTTTCACTGCCCTACCATAACCACACAAAATAATTTCCTTGATTTGTTTTTCCATACAAGGGAACTTTTAATAGCTTCAAGTCGAAACCTCTACTCAAACTTCGCACATTGTTAGATCTCCACAGCAGAGAGATGAATACCAAAAATTAGCTGTCCCCACTAACTGGAAGGACCCGCACCGTGGCATCGTGGTCTGAGACAGCATGCCTGGACTTGCGTTCCGGAATGCACGCTGGTTCGAGTCCTCGTGGAGAAGGGAATTTTCTCATGAAATTTCAATGTATGAGACCAGTAGGCTATTCACCCAGCATCATGATGAATTTGAAGAGCTGCAATAGGTAGCGAAATCTGGTTACGAAAACCAGCCATAACAGCTGGGGGACTGGGGGATCACAGTGCTAACCACACAATTCTATACCTCCGGTCTGGCTGGATGATCGTTCACCTTTGCTGAGACATGTACAGTCAGTTAGTTGATCGGTCTTTTCACATCACTGATTGCTGATTGGAAGTAATAATAATAACAATAATGGCTTTATTTAACCTGGCAGAGTTAAGGCCGTAAGGCCTTCTCTTACACTCAACCAGGATTAAAACGTGCTTACACAGTTGAACATAAAATTTGATCGGAATTAAGTAATTACATACTGATACATAATGAGATCAAAAGAGGTAGTTACATAAAATTTACCTCATAAAATAAAAATAAACATAGTGAAGTATTCGAGATTATGTTTCTATCCAGTGGCAGGTACTTGACATTGCATGATTCATCCAAGCGTCTCAATCTGCATGTAATCGGTACTGAAGCTGCAGCTTTTTTTGCCGCCATAGACGTTGCCATCAAACTACATAGCACCACATACGAGGGGGATCCAGGAAATAACGACCGTTCGCGCATACCCGCAGCGCAGCTGACTCCCCTTCCTTGTTTGAAGGTCAACTGGCTTCCTTAACATGTGTTCTCATAATGTTGTGAGTACTGGTTGCAACAAGTCGCCATTGTGCATTTTGTGTTACTTCAAAATGAACGACGTGATTGATAATCCCGCCGACTGTGAGGTGAGGAGTGTGATTCGATTTTTGAATGCCCGACATTTGAAACCTACAGAAATTTACCACCAACTGAAAGAAGTGTATGGTGATACTGTAATGAATGAAAGAAATGTGAGAAAATGGTGCGAAATGTTCAACAATGGGCGAACAAATGTCCACGATGAAACTCGACCCGGACGCCCATCACTCATCACAGAAGGCCTGAAGACTAAAGTGAACTACAGAATCTTGCAAGACAGGCGCACATCACTCGACGAATTGCATATTGCCTTTCCTGACATTTCTCGTTCTTTGCTTGGTGAAATTGTGTCGCAACATCTTGGCTACCACAAAATCTGTGCCCGCCTGCACACTGCTGCTTGAACTCGAGAATTGCTGGATCACTTCGGTTGGGAAATCTTTGATCATCCGCCCTATAGTCCAGACCTTGCTCCTAGCGATTTTCACCTTTTCACTAAGCTGAAAGACTTTCTGGGTGGTACGCGTTTTGGAAGTGATGAAGAGTTGAAGAAGACAGTGAACACCTGGCTTAATGAACTGGCGGCAGAGGAGTATAACACGGGAATTCTAAAGCTAGTGAACAGATACGACAAATGTTTAAATGTAGGTGGTGATTATGTAGAGAAGTAAAGGAAGCTTCAGTTATGTAACAGACTTTGTTTTTTCAAATAAATATATTTTTTTAATTGTTACAACAAAACGGTCGTTATTTCCTGGATCCCCCTCGTATATTAATGGAACAGTAGTGAAATACTGGTAGGGCAAACGGAAGTGCCCCGAGAAAATCTATCACCAAGCACCGTCTTCGTCCACCAGAAATTTCATTTGGACTTGCCGGGATTCGAACTCTTGTTGCCAGCGTTAACTAAAACATTACAGAAGTCCACACCTGTGGAGTAACGGCTAGCCCGTCTGGCCGCGAAACCAGGTGGCCCGGGTTCGATTCCCGGTCGGGACAAGTTACCTGGTTGAGGTTTTTCCGGGGTTTTCCCTCAACCCAGTATGAGCAAATGCTGGGTAATTTTCGGTGCTGGACCCCGGACTCGTTTCACCGTCATTATCACCTTCATATCATTCAGACGCTAAATAACCCAAGATGTTGATAAAGCGTCGTAAAATAACCTAGTAAAAAAAAACATTACAGAAAAATTGAGTAGCCCCAGCCTTGAATAGATAGTGCTCACTCAGCTGGCCAACCGTATTGAGTGCACTCGCTTATCTCGAATGTCACGTGACCGGTTGGGCGTACGAGGATGACAACCAAATTTCTTTCTCCAAGTTTATTTCTATTTAACGACGCTGTATCAACTACTAGATTATTTTTGGATGGAATAGGTGATAACGAGATGGTATTTGGCGAGATGAGGCCCAAGATTCGTCATAGATTATCTAACATTCGCCTTACGGTTGGGCAAAATCCCAAACAGGTAATCAGCATAAGCGAGAATCGAACCTACGTCCGAGCGCAGCTCTTGATCAGAAGCCAAACTTTTCAAGTGCGCGTCGTTGTTTCTTAATGTAACATTGGTCCACTGCTGTGGAGTAACAGCATGTCTGGCCGTGACCTTGGGATAAGTTACCTGGTTGCGGTTTTTTCCGAGATTTTTCCTCAACCAATTGAAGCAGAATTGCTGGGTAACTTCCGGCGTTGAACTTTAAAGTCATTTCGCTATCACATTACACTTCCCCTCTTTCATCATCATCTCCGTTTCTTTCTCCTATTTCGGACTCGCTCCGGTGTAGAGTCGGCTGCGGGCCGCCACTGAACTTTCACTCCGTGGTATGTGGTCATTAGTTACTGGTGGTAGTGCTATGAACCGTGGGCTCTCCCCTGTGCTCATGGACCCGGGGTTGATGCCTACGCGGAAAGGTAAAAGGATTCTGTAGGCTGTAAGGGAGTTGCGACGCGGCCCTCCCGGGAATCCATAGGGCATGCACACCATTCCTTTCCGGGTAGTTCAGTGGCCCACTCAAGCGGCCTACTTGCGAGGGTAGTTCCGAGTTCGGCCCATTAAGGGAGACTAATAGATACAACATTCAAAGTAAGTTTTCACAGTTATTTTGGGCAGCTAATTCTTTGTATATTTGCATGCAGCTTGAGGGGAAGTTTTTATATGAGCTCATTAATAATAAAATATAATTATTATAATTACTTCACACGTCCTCTTACCGCTGAGTATAACAATGTGCACATTTTAATTTATCAGTTCTTCTTTGAATTTTAGCGTAGGCCTAATTTTATTCACCATACTTTTTTACGTTTATGTGGCGCATAAATGAAAATGAATCTATGTAATCAGTACTAATATTTAATACTAGCTGTACCCGTGCGCTCCGCTGCACTTATTAGAAATAAATATAAAGTAATTACTAATTAAAATAGAACATTGAGTCCAGGGAACATTCGTGTTTGATAGAAGAATAAATCGTTTAATATGCTACTTAATTTAAATTGTATTTAAATAATTAAAATGCTATCATTTTGGTCCAGAGACCACTCATTTGGTGCAAATATAATTCGTTTAACATTTTACTAAATTAGTCTTGAATGCATCCTTTAATAAATCACTCCAAATTAATAGAGTTGATTGTGTAAAAATGTAAGAATTCACGATCTCCTATGCACTACTGCCATAGAATGAATAAATTTGTTTTTCTTCCTACTAAAAAATTTCATATTTTGCACATAGCAGTTACGGAACAACGACACTATAATCTGAGGCGGCGGTGGAAATGTATTGTATTGTTATTTTAAAACTCTTGTAGCCTATATCCTTAAATATCAGTCCTATCAAAATTTTGCCTGGAATAAAACTTATCGGAAATCGTTTTTAAAGAAACGTTTGTTATTTAACATTTTTCACAAAAATCAATAATAAGCGAGGTATTTCGGTTTATTTCATTCAGACCCCCTTATAACCCCCTTTTAAATAAAGTATTTTGAATGCTATATAGCCTAAAATCTAAGTTACAACGAACTTAATTTATATTCCAATTTTCATCGAAATCCGTTCAGCCATTATCGCGTGAAAAGGTAACAAACATACAGACAGACATACAGACTTAAATATCAGTCCTATCAAAATTTTGCCTGGAATAAAACTTATCGGAAATCATTTTTAAAGAAATTTTTGTTATGTAACATTTTTCACAAAAATCAATAATAAGCGAGATATTTCGGTTTATTTAATTCAGGCCCCCCTTATAACCTCCCTTTTAAATAAAGTATTTTGAATGCCATATAGCCTAAAATCTAAGTTACAACGAACTTAATGTATGTTCCAATTATCATCGAAATCGCGTGAAAAGGTAACAACATCCAGACAGACATACAAACAAAAATTTCAAAAAAGCGATTTTCGGTTTCAGGATGATTAATTATACATGTTAACACCAATTATTTTTTGAAAAGCGAAAATTACCAGAAAAATTTCGCTTACAGATTTATTATTAGTATTGTCCTCTATTAGTAACAATCCCCTCGCATAACTGTTTCGTTGGTGTGAGGCAAACTAATGGAGTCTTGCCTGCTTTGGATACGTCGTGCCCAAACGAATGGTCCGACCACATTGAAAACGCCGGCGCCGCTGCTGGCAGGCGACTTATTTAAAATGCGAGTGACTCCCATACAAGGCGGCGGAATTGACAGTCTTGAAATATGGATGGAGGAATGCAAATTGATTTACAATTTATGTGACATTATACCTGGGTGGTTCAAGTTTGATTCGGAGTTATTATTTTTTTCCTTGGATTCAAATTATATTTGCTCTTAATAATTTCTGGTAGGCTTAGTTTAAATTCGATAAAGAGTATGTATACACTAAACATCCCCTCAAACCAAGAAATGGATTCGGAACACCTCAAAATCTGTGCTTCAGTGGCTGACCATGATATCTTTGAAAAATATTGGAGTGTAAGGCCCGGTTGCAGAAACACCGATCAAAATATGATTGGCAATCAAGGAGGGTTTGATTGGCCATCAGTTCTATTTCTGTTGCAGAAAGAACAATCAGTGTTTGATCGGAGATCAGTCTTCCATCAGATTTGATCAACAGATTTTTGCTGGTCAAGTCACTGATCATCGATCAAGTAGGCTATTTATGTTGTTCTGTTTGTAATGCAGTTACTGTAATTATATAGTAAATAGTTATAGCGTAACAATATTGTTTTCGACATAATGGATTCTTCTGATGAAGAAATTTTAGAATGAAAAAATATTATTAAGAAGAAGGCGTTTCCGTGATGGACATGAATTGTCTTTATGTATAATGACAGAGAATTTGAGCAAAGATTTAGGTTAAGTAAGGATTCGTGTGTTTTGTTACTTTCAAAAATTGAAACAAATAGGCCTATATGCAGACAGACAAATCGAAACCTTTCACTTTCTCCTATTAACCAAGTTCTAATAATGCTGAGATTTTATGCTGTTGGAATTTTTCAGATGGTCTTGGGTTATCTTGTTAGGGTCCACAAATCAACTATTTGCCGAGTAGTTAGGAATGTTACGTATGAAATTGCTTTGTTATGGCAGGGTCTCATAAATCCCCAAACTTCAAACAGGGAACGATTTGAAATCCAGAGAGAATTTTCAGCCATGTCAGGATTTCCAAGAGTAGCCTAATATTGGTTGTACAGACTGCTCACATCCCCGTCCAATCACCTGGTTGAAATGATGCCGAACTTTATCGAAATAGAAAAGGTTTCTTTTCTGTGAATATACAGGCAATATGTAGTCTACACCATCATTGAAATTCTGGAATGTTGTAGCCCGTTGGCAGGGTTCTACACATGACAACACAATATTTTTAATGAGTAGGTTACGAGCTCCATTTGTAAACAGAGAGATGGGAAATGGAATTATTTTAGGTTATGGAGGCTATGCATATTCCAATTTCTTGTCGACTCCCTAGCAAATCCCACAACAGAAGCCTCCTCACGTTTTTTTTTTTCTTTTTGCTTAATTTTTTTTTTCACTATATTGTAGTCTATATACAAATAGAATCCGCCTGTTTCCTTTCTACAAAAAGCAACAAACCAGCAAAACATTCACTTGTTTTCCTAGTCACCGCCCACTTGATGCATTCGTTTCGCGTCTTTTAAAGAGCATCAAATTGGCTGTGGTTGCTAAATAGCGCTGTTGTCAAATGTATTTCTTTCCCAAATCAGCAATTAGTAAATTGAGAGAAGTTGATTGGAGATTCACGTTTGTGCAACGCAACGAACAATCAAATAAATCAGACATCAACTGACTGGCGATCAGGGACTGATTTGATTTGCGTTTCTGCAACCGGGCCTAAGAGGTCAAATGACTTTATTGTCAAACGCCTGGCATTAGAAAACAACAACAACAACACTAAACACCCCTTCCCTCTGTTAAGATTAAAGACTGTTTCACAATAAACCGGGAACGGAAATATTGTTAAAAATGTATTTAAATGTGAGCATTCATAATTAACTTTCACGTTCCCGTTCCCGGGCTCCGGCAAGCTTCTCGTTAACTGTGAATGCTCACATTTAAATACATTTATTTTAACAATATTTCCATTTACGTTCCCGGTTTACTGTGAACCAGCCTTAACTTGTAGGATGAATTTGAGATATTGGCCAATAACGTTTCAGAATCATCTTAAAACCAACCAATCACAGTTGTGTTTCTTGATAACACGCTTTGTAAGGAAGTATCTTATCTGATAAGACGCCTCGTACAATACTTCAGTTTCAATAGCAGGAAATCAAGAAATGTCAACAAAATTTGACTTCGAAAATTGTGTTTTCAATAACTAAGTAATAAATGTCTGTAAAAACTTTTCGTGTTTTTATTCTGTTAATGTAACATTTCAGCTTATCTTACTTTTGAGGTAGCAAAATTCAGACTGCTTACAGAACACGATTATTTGGCCAAACACTTGAATAAAATAGGAATTTACACAAATCCAAATTGCCCTCTATGCAACAAAGAAGAAGAAATGACTGAAGATCATCTCATAACCTGTGAAGTTCTACCTTATGGATCCACCACAGAGAAATATTGGAGAGCAAGAACGCTTCGTTGCCAAAGCCCGGCATTAGATAACAACAACTTTTGAGGTTAAGTATTGTTGTTTCGTATTTCCGCTCTGAATAGTTGGCAATAGTATTTAGTATGCCGTGATAGATAGCGTTTGTTTTTGAACTTCATTACAAGGAAACGTAATAATGTCTTGTTGCTGTGTTTCATAATAATTATTATTATTTACGTAAGTAATTCGGTTTTGCAAGTTATTTAATTTTATTCGTTGAATAATTTTATTTTTATTATTAAATTACACTCGTGGTTTCATCTTAGGCTAGCATAATTTCATTCGCCCTTCGGGGTCCGGGCTCGTGAAATTATCAATAAAATGAAACAGCACTCGTGCAATTACCACAGGAAACTATTGTACTATTTGAGAACTTCTTCATTTGACGAAAATTTCTTTCCAGCCAAGTGAGTTTTGAGCTTTGGGAAAAGAAAGAAGTCTGAGGGTGAGATCTGGTGAGTAGGGGAGGCAGCAATTCGAACCGTAGTCTGTGTAGGTCAGCAACCGCGATTGCAGACGTGAGAGCAGGTTAAGTTGTAATGAAACAACTTTCCTCTTGGCCATACCCGGCCTCTTCTTGAGAATTATCCCTTTCAGTTGCTGCAGAAGATCTAAATAATATTCTCCGGTTATTGTTCTCCCCTTTGCTAGACAGTCAATCATGATTATTCCCTTAGAATTCCAGAACACGAACAGTCACGGGACTTTCCCAGCCGTTTTAACAGTTTTTGCTTTCTTGGAGGCGGAGAATCACTGTGCTTCCATTGTTTCGATTGCTGTTTTGTCTCTGGTATGTAGTAGTGGGTCCAGGTTTCATCAGTGGTCACAAACCGCCCCAAAAATCGGGCGTATTTTTCTCGAATCGGGCCAGACAATCCCTTGAAATTTGACATCGCACGTGCTTTTGTTCCTGTATTAACAAACTTGGAACCAATATTGCGGAGACCTTGGACATGCCCAAGACAGTGGCTAAGATGTGGCGCACCCGTTCAGTTGAGATACGCCTAACCTCGCTAATTTCCCGCACTTTCATTCGACGGTCATTCAATACCATATTGTGGATTTCTTCACTTGTTGTTGTTGCAGGACGTCAACTATTGGGGCGTCTTGCACAATCTCTCGACCATGTGTTTTAAATAATTCCACTCATTTTTACGCTCGAAAACACTGGAGGGGATTTCCCCAGTGAGCATCCATGCCTGTTTTAATTTCTGTTGGACTCATTCCCTTTTTACGAAATATGTAATGTCAGCACCAAGCTCGATATTTTCCATTTTTGCCAATCTGATCAGCGCACTAACTTCAAAATAAAACTACACAAAATATAGTCAACAGAAATTTATAATTTTTCGTGCTTGAACTAATGTAAAATGGCCGCTAACAGTGGTGGTATTGTTGACCATCCGTGGATATCACGGTCTCTGTTGTTGACACGTTTTCATTGCAATCTACTGTATGTATCAGGCCACGAACTTTTCAAACGCACCTCCTAGTAGGGGTCTAAAATATGAGTCTGTATTGCCAAGATAGCTTGTTTCATAAGTAAGTACCAGCGATTTTAACCTGGACACCTTTCAAAGATTTAGCATCCCGGCGGTCTTGTCTAGCTTTCGAGCTTATTCGTATCCACTTGCATAATTTTATTATTAGGAATGGTGGATTTTCGCAATATTGATTTAATGCGAAATATACTCAAATGCTGCAAAAATAAGTAATTTATGTTTAAAAGCACGTTAAGTATATTAGTGTAGTTTTCAAATTGTGAAAATGAATACAAAATGCGAAATGTCTGTGTTTCTTCCATTTTCCTTGTCTTTATTGTATTCATTGACAGATGACTGGGCAAAAATTTTTTATGGCAAAGCCCGCTATTGTACTTACCGTATTCGGTCACGTGACATTATAATGTACGGTAACAAGAAACAAGTTATGGCAAAAACTCTCTATTATTATTTCTTTCCTCAGTAAAACTAACAGTAAATCTTTGTGTTGGAGAAGGGAATAGATTTATGTTTAGATTAATGATAAGGTATGCGAATATAAAGCAGTTTTATAACCATAATAATGGTGTAACGTACCAGTTTCAAGGACTACATACGTTTGCAAAGAAGACTACGATTTTGTCTTGATAATTCTTTAAATTCTGCACTTTTAAAGTAAAATTACATTAGGTCTGTTTAGAATTTGGTGAAAGGTTTGTATATACTACTTACTTACTTACAAATGGCTTTTAAGGAACCCGAAGGTTCATTGCCGCCCTCACGTAAGCCCGCCATCGGTCCCTATCCTGTGCAAGATTAATCCAGTCTCTATCATCATATCCCACCTCCCTCAAATCCATTTTAATATTATCCTTCCATCTACGTCTCGGCCTCCCTAAAGGTCTTTTTCCCTCCAGTCTCCCAACTAACACTCTATATGCATTTCTGGATTCGCCCATATGTGCTACATGCCCTGCCCATCTCAAACGTCTGGATTTAATGTTCCTAATTATGTCAGGTGAAGAATACAATGTATGCAGTTCTGCGTTGTGTAACTTTCTCCATTCTCCTGTAACTTCATCCCTCTTAGCCCCAAATATTTTCCTAAGAACCTTATTCTCAAACACCCTTAACCTATGTTCCTCTCTCAGAGTGAGAGTACAAGTTTCACAACCATACAGAAGAACCGGTAATATAACTGTTTTATAAATTCTAACTTTCAGATTTTTGGACAGCAGACTGGATGATAAGAGCTTCTCAACCGAATAATAACAGGCATTTCCCATATTTATTCTGCGTTTAATTTCCTCCCGAGTGCCATTTATATTTGTTACTGTTGCTCCAAGATATTTGAATTTTTCCACCTCTTCGAAGGATAAATCTCCAATTTTTATATTTCCATTTCGTACAATATTCTAGTCACGAGACATAATCATATACTTCGTCTTTCCGGGATTTACTTCCAAACCGATCGCTTTACTTGCTTCAAGTAAAATTTCCGTGTTTTCCTACTACTACTACTACTATTATTATTATTATTATTATTATTATTATTATTATTATTACTATTTTTATTTTTATCATTATTATTATTATTATTATTATTATTATTATTATTATTATCAATAATTGTCTTATTTTTTATACTTTGTATGCCTCATTTATTTTTGACCTGCTGTTCACATTTTATTATGCTTTTTCCTCTCTTTCTGTATGTTATATATTATGTCTGATTTCTACTTACTTGTTGCTTACATTTTATTATTATTATTATCTTATTCAGTTTTGTGTGTAAAATTGTAGTGTACTTTGTAAATTTGTAGTGTTTTTTGTAACGCAGTTTTACTCCTGGTTGAGTGTTAGAGAAGGCCGCATGGCCTTAACTCTGCCAGGTTAAATAAAATTATTATTATTATTATTATTATTATTATTATTATTATTATTATTATTATTATTATTATTATTATAACGTACCAGTTTCAAGGACTACATACGTTTGCAAAGAAGACTACGATTTTGGTCTTGATAATTCTTTAAATTATCCACTTTTAAATTAAAATTACATTAGGTCTGTTTAGAACTTGGTGAAAGGGTTTTATATACAACTAAAGGGTCTAAAATAAAACTGTAAGTTGCGCAAACCGCAGTGGCTACGCGATCCTAGTCCTATGGCAGGCACAATGAAAGTTTCCACTTTGAATTTGAAAAAAAAGAAATGCGTACTCCATTTTATGTGTTTGTGCGGACGTCATTTCCTGTAAGACCCGAGACGCCTGGCGCTTCCTGCCCCTGCGATATAGTACATCCCGCAACACACTAACCTCTGCCGAGCCCTCGCATCCTAGCGAAGAGGAGCATAATGACCATCACGTCACGAGTTTCATCTTGCGACTGTTCGCGTTCTTCATCTTAATCACTCTTCGCCCCCCCCCTCCCCATGGCGACATCCAACCACGGAAACAACACCCGGAAATGTTTCGAAATTAACTTGAGTTAATCCGCTATCTTAGTAGAAATTAATATTACAGTAAAAGTGAATAAAGGTCGGATATGATGTTATTTGACATTTGTTAAACTCTTTTCTTCTTTTTTATTCTTTCTCCCCTTTTCTTCCTTCCAAATACATTCATCATTCGTGGAGATATAGCACCATCTTTCTAACGTGAAACGTTTACGCTCGATTATCAAATTAACAAAATATTACGAAAATTTTAAATCTGACTTCAGTTGCTTACCTACGGCAATGAGTTATGTCACACTATTCTGACTTCAGTTGCTTAGCAACGGCAATGAGCTGCATCACACTATTCTTACGTCAGTTGCTTAGCAACGGGTCATTCAGATAAAACACAGTAGGCCTAATTCCATTGTAAATACTTGTATAGATATATGATAGCCTAATCAATAAAGAAATAAAGAAATAATTATTTCTAATAGTGCAACTCATAAACTGCATTAAATTTATTTCATTCTCAATTATATACACAATCCTTATCAATAAGAGCGAATTCGTTAAAAGTCTAAATACAGTATCACAATAATATCCAACCGAGATCATAAACTTTTCACGAAACTACAGCAAACCTCTGAATCGCCTGTCACTTTTTTGTCCTCTTGATATTTCTTTTCTCGTACTCCCTCTCAGATATCCTCTTTCTTCTTAGACATATAGGCTCGCCTTTTCTTCTTCTTCCCTTTTTTTTTCTTCTACTTTCTTTTCTCCAATATCTTTCAACAATTTCCAACCCTTTTATAGGAGCACCTTTTTATTTTTCTTCTTCTGGTTTTCTTCTTTCAATTCTCTTCACTCTAATATATTTTTATTGTTATTTTTAACGACGCTGTATCAACTAGTATGGTATTTAGCTTCGATGGCATTGGAGAGCGAGATGGTATTTGGCGAGATGAGTCCGAGGATTTTTCAGAAATTACCTGACATTCGCATTACAGTTGGGGTAAATCTCGAAAGAAACCCAACCAGGTAATCAGCCCAAGGGACTCATATTTTCCACCTCTTATAGATATATAAACTGACAATTTCTTTTTTTCAATTTTTTCTTTTTCTAGTTCTTATTTCTCTCCTACAATCTCTTTTAAATATTTTCATCCCTACCAGATATACAATAAAGCCAACATTTTTATTTCTTCCTCTACTTCTTTAGCTATTTCTTCTTTCTGTTCTAATCTTGGTCAAATATCTCCACTATTCTTGAACATACAGACCCAACTTTCCTTTTTTTTTTTTTTTTTTTTTTTTTTTTTTTTTTTTTCTTAGTCGACTTGGGTGTCGCAGTCGGTAGAGTGTGCCCGAGGTTGCGGCTTCTATCCCGGCCCAGGTCGGTGGCATTTAAATATGACAGGCTCATGTCAGTAGATTTACTGGCATGTAAAAGAACTCCTGCGGGACAAAATTCCGGCACACCGGCGACGCTGATATAACCTCGGCAGTTGCGAGCGTCGTTAAATAAAACAATTTTTAATTTTTATTTTTTTTTGTCTTCTCATAGTCTTTTCAAATATTTCCATCCTTCTCTTAAATATAGGCTGAATTTTTCCTTTGATTCTTTTCTTCTCGTTCTTCTTTCGTCTATCCTTCTACCTATAAAATATCCTCATTTCTCATGAACATATAGGTTCACTTTTTTATTTCTTTTTCTTTCTCTGGTTTTCCATCTTTCCTTCCTCCTATACCTTGCCCTTCCAAATATTTTCATCCCTCTTGGATATAGCATAGGAATACCCTTTTATTTTATCCTTCTCAAATATTTGTACCCTCGTGGAGATACAGGTTCTGCTTTTTTTTTCTTTTAATTTTTATTCTTTCTCTTTTCCTTCCCTCAAAAATATGTTAACATCTCCTTGATCACAGTCAGCATGGCGGAAAGCCATCTGAAGACAGTGAACATTTAGCATCTGTGAGAGCTGAATCTCCACATCTTTGAACTGATTTCTACTTAATTTTTAGCTGAAAAAAATAGACTAAATTGAAATTATTCGTATAATTAACAAGTAATACAGACAATGTATGAAACTTCCGAAGTTCCGTTGTTTTTCTTAGACGGGAAGGTAAACATTACGTAGAGACAATTAAAAGTAATGCGAATCTAACGTTTTTCAACATTAATATTTTCCCAAATGTAATTATTTGTATATTACAATATTGAAATACAGTATTTACTTTGTCCAATTCTACTTCACTATATTGGCTGAATTGAGGCAACAAAACGAGGAGGGAACCGTCTGATTGTTGCCGTGCTTGCTTAAGGTCCTCGGCTTTAGTCCCGACCGAGATCGATGTATTTTTAAGGACGATATAATATTTAGCAGACCTATCTTCGAACAGAAAGTAAAACCGGGAGTCTCATGTCATAGATTAACGACATTTGAAAGATGCCTGTTCCTGAATGAAGTCCTGGCAAAATTAGCAATTGCCGTTTCTTGCTAAATTTTCCGCTCTTTTCGGAAAGATGTATTTTCATTTCCATGAATCTGCGGCACTCTTAAATCATTCAAATATAAATCATATCCTTGCACTGTTGCAAAGGTTCTGAAGACTCGTGCAGAGCCGTTAAAATTTACGGACTCGCGGAACTAGGTTTACAGTGTCCATTCAGCCGATTGACTTAACAGAAACTTATCTCTTAGACAACAGAAACGTTATCTAAATTCAAAATTTCGCTTGTACAGTCTCCTTGAGGAGACCAGCTTTACCGTCGAAGAATATAAACTGTCTGATCAAATTTGTAACAAAATAATGTCTATAGCCTATATATTTTATTTTTCAATTACCCTATATACATTAAAATTCGGCAATTTCATAGTTTATTCAAAGATCCTTTTTTCTGTAATAGCTTCCTCTGATTGAGGTTCTGGCTGATATGCCTACATCTATTACCAGGCAGTACATCTCACGTGACAATATGTGTCGGAGGAAGAACAAAATTGTTTGTATACTAGTGTAATATGTAGCTAATCGGCGCTGTATGCAATGGAGGGGGAAAGGAACTGGCCACCCTACCCATTATCTCCTGGCTTAGTTGCCTTATGACTGATTCCTTATTGGTGTCACTTATGAGGTTCAATCCCGACTTCGGACAGGTGACTAAACAACTGACAATTCAACAATTCTATTGATTACTTCACCCCAAAGACGAAGCTGCCCAAAAATCTGAAATGATAATAATAATAATAATACATTATTATACGAATATTATTATCATCATAATCATTGTCATCATCGTTCGTTCATTTTCGTTCATCCATTCGTTCATTAATTCATTCGTTCGTTCATTCCTCGATTCGTACATTCGTTCATTTGTTCATTCGTTCGTTTGTTCGTCCATCCGTTCGTTCACAAATTCATTCATTCATTCATTCATTCATTCATTCATTCATATGTCAATTCATTCGTTCGTCCATCCGTTCGTTCACAAATTCATTCATTCATTCATTCATTCATTCATTCATTCGTTCATATGTCAATTCATTCGTTCGTCCATTCGTTCGTTCACAAATTCATTCATTCATTCGTTCGTCCATTCGTTCGTTCACAAATTCATTCATTCATTCGTTCGTCCATCCGTTCGTTCACAAATTCATTCATTCATTCGTTCATTCATTCATTCATTCATTCGTTCATATGTCCATTCTTTCGTTCGTTCGTTCGTTCGTCCATTCGTTCGTTCATAAATTCATTCATTCATTCGTTCGTTCATTCATTCGCCCATTCCTTCATTTGTTCGTTCGTTCGTTCATTCGCACATTCGTTCATTCGTTCATTTGTCCATTCGTTCGTCCATTCGTTCGTTCATAAATTCATTCATTCGTTCGTTCATTCATTCGCCCATTCGTCCATTCCTTCATTTGTTCGTTCGTTCATTCATTCGCTCATTCGTCCATTCGTTAATTCCTTCGTTCGTTCATTCGCACATTCGTTCATTCGTTCGTTCATAAATTCATTCATTCATTCGTTCGTTCATTCATTCGCCCATTCCTTCATTTGTTCGTTCGTTCATTCATTCGCTCATTCGTCCATTCGTTAATTCCTTCGTTCGTTCATTCGCACATTCGTTCATTCGTTCGTTCATAAATTCATTCATTCATTCGTTCGTTCATTCATTCGCCCATTCCTTCATTCGTTCGTTCGTTCATTCATTCGCTCATTCGTCCATTCGTTAATTCCTTCGTTCGTTCATTCGCACATTCGTTCATTCGTTCATTTGTCCATTCGTTCATTCATTCGTCCATTCGTTCATTTGTCTATTCATTCATTCATTCATTCATCCATTCAAATAACTAATTACAAAATCACGTATCAGACGTCTCGTTTCTGGAAATCTCTCACAAAGAATTATAAATAGAAACTCTTTATGAGGACTAGCATGTTTTAGAAACTAATGGCAAATTTCTTCACTTCTATACCATATCGAATCATTTATTCTTGTAAAAAATGAAATCAAATAGGTGAAGAGCCAGCGTGAATTATGACAGGCAGAGTAATTATCTCATGCCTCCATGTTAATTATACATCAGTGCTCTCATTAGAACCAGGTACCCAGCTGCTGAAGCCCTGTGAAGTAGTAGTTTATTTATTTCCCCTTGGACAGAAAACTATGAATTAATTAATTATGCAATTTATTGAATAATATGTAATCCTCAGATTTAGATAGCAATTTAGTCTTGTTCCGGACCTCAGAGAAAACAATATTTCAGATTTGGAACTCGGCACCGTGTGACGCCAGTTGCGCCCCAAGCCCCTGAATTTCGGACACGCTTTAAGTAGGCGCCCGCCCGGCGCCGAGTTTTGGAGCCACATTCGTCTTTTTGGCCCCCCCGACCCCATCAACCCGGCCGGCGCCAGCGAGGGCTGCTGAGCGCAACACCGGCACAAGGAGCATTAGCAATTCAGTCTTACCTCCGGCACTCCGCGAAATATTGGCGTCCAAGTCTTTAACAAATGTCCCTATTTTCAAAATTATTGTATTATATTGCTTTATAATTCCGTAATACAAATTAGATCTCGTTTTATGACTGGCGAGAGTTGACATTTACCTTCAGTTGTCAGTTATGACGTCATTCCGCAACTGGCATCAGTGTCATCTCTCAATTGATTCGCAGCCCGTGTGTATCGCCATCTGCTCAGTTGTTATGAAGATCCCACGCCTGGTACAGATATTGCGTGACAAAACTGAGGAGTTCTGGAGATGAAAAGGGAGATTTGAGAAAATGTAACAAAAAAATGACAGATGCTAACTTTACTGATGGTCTTACTCGCGTTTTGGCATTAAATTTTCTCAATCACTCCGAAACAGAATTTTATATCGTCAAGAACTAAGAAATATATTTATAAATAAATGAATATGAAGTTATATATTCATAACCTAGCCTTAACTTAAATAAACCCATTGCAACTTAAGGGACATACCTAATAAGAAGAAGGAAGAGAATTTAAGTGCTTTCCACTGCCTTGGAAACTTAATCACTGGATTGATTACAACTAAATAAAAACTTGGCTAATATGGCAATTGTAACAAAAACTTCGCCAACTTGGAATTTTCAACAGTAATGTAAAAGTAAAATATCACTGAAATAGTGGTCTTAAAAAGCATTGTTGTGTTGTGAGCTGTATAAAAATGTTGCTGATTTGGAAGTAATAAAAATTAACCCTCACCCAACAAATGCATGGGAAAACAATAGTTGGAAAGCCCAGGAAAATATGGAAGGATGAAGTCAGAAAGGACGCCGTGAATATTCTAGGGATAAGGGCATGGAAAACGAAGGCCAGAGATAGAGAATATTGGAAGAGACGCATTGAGGAGGCCAAGGCTCAAATTGGGCTGTAGTGCCATAGCAGCAGCAGCAGCAAAAATTAACCGATTTGGAAGTTGTTGAGTTACGAAGTTGTAAGTAAACCTTTACTGAAATAGTGGTCTTAAAAAGTATTGTTGTGTTGTGAGCTGTATAAAAATGATGCTGATTTGGAAGTAATAAAAATTAATCGATTTGGAAGTTGTTGAGTTACGAAGTTGTAAGTAAAACTTTACTAAAATAGTGGTCTTAAAAATAATTGTTGTGTTATGAACTGTATAAAAATGTTGATTTGGAAGTAATAAAAATTAATCGATTTGGACGTTGTTGAGTTACGAAATTGTAAGTAAAACTTTACTGAAATAGTGGTCTTAAAAATCATTGCTGTGTTGTGAAGTGTATGAAAATGTTGATGATTTGAAGTAATAAAAATTAATCGATTTGGACGTTGTTGAATTACGAAGTTGTAAGTAAAACTTTACTGAAATAGTGGTCTTAAAAATCATTGTTGTACTGTGAACTGTATAAAAATGTTGATGATTTGGAAATAATAAAAATTAATTGATTTAGAGGTCGCAACAATAACTACGCCGAATTAGGAAATTATAGTAAATTTGACTGCGTTGAAGTCTTAATTAAACTTCGCTGAGTTGGAAGTTGTAACAGAAACTTTGCTCAGGAGTCGCACGAGAAACGTCACCGGTTGGAAGACATTAACAGAAGCTTCGTTGAGTTAGAAATCAGCAACAAAACTTTACTGGGTTGAAAACCGCAAGTAAAATGTTACTGACGTGGAAATAACAAAAGAATTTCTGAGTTGAATGTCGTACCTAAAACTTTGCAAGAACTTCACAACAGGAACTTCGCGGCGTTAGGAAATTAGTAATTTAAACTTCGCTGAAGTGCAAATCTGAAGTAAAATATTACTGAACTGAGAATAGAGAAAAAGTGTTTTATCTGGAATCGTATTAAAAAGTGATGGGACCATGTAATTGTGTGAAACGGTTTTACTCTCGATTGGATTTCTTACGTGATTATTTAACGACGCTGTATCAACTACTGGGTTATTTAGCGTCGATGGAATTGGTGATAGCGAGATATTATTTGGGGAGATGAGGCAGAGGATTCGCCATAGATTACCTGACATTCACCTTATGGTTGGGAAAAACCTCGGAAAAAACTCAACCAAATAATCAACCTAAGCGGGAATCGAACACACGCCCGAGCGCAACTCCGGATCAGCAGGAAAACGCGCTACCGCCTGAGCTACGCCGTTGGCTCGATTAGATGTCAGATTAAAAAAAAATGGTTTATATTTGTAAGGATTGAGAGTGAAATAAATTAAATAAAATGTATGTGTTTTATTATTAATTATTTTTCTTTATTTCTTCATTAAATATAAGTTATGCCATACATCTTTACAAGTATTTATAATGGAATTAGGCCTACTGTGTTAGTTTGTGTCTATGATAAGATAAATAACTCTGTTCCTGTAGAAAATACCATATCAATGCAACAGTTTCATGTATTACTAAGCAAATGACATCAGATTACTTACTTACTGGCTTTTAAGGAACCCGGAGGTTCATTGCCGCCCTCACATAAGCCCGCCATTGGTCCCTATCTTGAGCAAGATTAATCCAGTCTCTATCATCATATCCCATTTCCCTCAAATCCATTTTAATATTATCTTCCCATCTACGTCTCGGCCTCCCTAAAGGTCTTTTTCCCTCCGGCCTCCCAACTAACACTCTATATGCATTTCTGGATTCGCTCATACGTGCTACATGCCCTGCCCATCTCAAACGTCTGGATTTAATGTTCCTAATTATGTCAGGTGAAGAATAGAATGCGTGCAGTTCTGTGTTGTGTAACTTTCTCCATTCTCCTGTAACTTCATCCCTCTTAGCCCCAAATATTTTCCTAAGCACCTTGTTCTCAAACACCCTTAATCTCTGTTCCTCTCTCAAAGTGAGAGTCCAAGTTCCACAACCATACAGAACAACCGGTAATATAACTGTTTTATGAATTCTAACTTTCAGATTTTTTGACAGCAGACTAGATGATAAAAGCTTCTCAACCGAATAATAACAGGCATTTCCCATATTTATGTTTAATTTCCTCTCGAGTATCGTTTATATTTGTTACTAACATGACATCAGATTAGTGTCACTAACTCATGTCCGTTGCTAATGAACCGACGTCAGATATTGAAATTTCCGTAACATTTTATTCATTTAGCCTTCGGCCCTCGAGCATTAACTTTTCACGTTAAAATATTCCTCAGTTGGACGCCATAAAAACTTCACTGATTTGAAAGTAACAAACTTTATTGAGTTACTTGAAAACTTTGCTAAGCTTCTGGTCATCTTTACTAAGTTGTGAGTCGCACCTATAAAAATCTTTGCTGTCTCGGAAATAATAATAAAAACTTGACTTATTTGGAAGTCGTAGTCAGGAACTTCGTTGATTTTGAGTCAGAAATCGTAAGTAAAACTTTGCTGAGCTGGGAGTTACAACAGCAACTTTTCTGAGTTGAGAGTCTTACAAAAATGTTCTCAGAGTTGAGAGTCTTACAAAAATGTTCTCAGAGTTGAGAGTCTTACAAAAATGTTCTCAGAGTTGAGAGTCTTACAAAAATGTTCTCAGAGTTGAGAGTCTTACAAAAATGTTCTCAGAGTTGAGAGTCACATCAAAATCTTCTCTGAGTTGACGGATACGTCTGGTTGTTTGATTGAGATTCGATGCAAATGGGCTGGTGCTGGGGAGGCTTGAATTAAATACGGAGGGCTTTAACGAGATTACCACGGCCTGCAAATCGAGTTAGGCCGCGCCCCTGGAGAGCGGCCCCACTTAACCCCGGCTGAAGGCATTTGCAAGCATCTCAATTACACGTCCAATTAACAAGCACTCGGCTACCGTTGCTACGCCAACTGCAAGACAAACAAAAGACTGCAGTTACTCTTAAAAAGTCGTGCTGAAAGGAATTTGAAACACTCTTATATAGGCCTAATTGACTAGTGGCTTGTCCAGCAAATGCTGCAAACTGAGTTCATTAGACCTTCAAATAAAAATTTTTCAGATTTATTTTCAATGAAGAATACCAGACATTCTGAAAGTTATTTGCTTCCATAATAATGAAACTTACTCCCTCTCAATGGTCTTTTTATGCCAAATACTTTTTCTTGAATGTATCTACCTTCAGTTTTTCAGTTTCAAAGCGAAAACGCAAGTAACAATGTTAGGATGATCAGTGGGTTTTTCATATGAGAGTAAAGCAGTAGCTATTTCAAGTCATTGTGGATTGTAGGTGAAAGTTAAAAAAAAATGTCAGGTTTGCTATGCTTTCAAACAATAGACATAGCATCTTTGTATAGCTGCTGCATGTTTCGTGAACTACGTTGAAATGTAGAGGGTAGAATCATTTTATCCTGCTAAGAGGTCTTGCTGAAATGATCGGGAGACTACAAAATCTTGTAGGCCTCTTATTTTATCATTAAGTAATACCTCTTGGTCTTTCCTTAGGAACTCTAATTTTTACGCATATAAAAATATTTACACCACACCGCCATTAAATATATGAAAAAGACCCAACCCCACTTGATTAATAACTATAAAATTATTTGATTTTTAATAAAAATATTATCTTACGTAAGTTTTATAGTTTTCAGTAACATACACTATATAGCCGCCACTCAGTAAACTATAGAAATCAAGATCTAATTTAAGATATTCTCTACATCTACTTATATAACCCCAAAACGTTTCACTTTCATATCAATATAGCATTAATATGTATAATTAATGAAAAATAGTCACAGCATGGCATTAACCATAATAATATTTCATGTCTAATGGTAATAATGTCATCAAACCACCTCAAGTTTTGTAGTTTTTAATATCTAATACACAGCTGTACTCAGAAAATTACACACCACAGAATCAGACCTGTAAATTATTTTTAGTCTTGAAGGTTTTAATAACCAATTTAATTTGAGCTCTAAATATGTCAGCATTCTTGCAGGTCATGGCCTTCGTGTAATAACCTATTGTTTACTGTAGTGTGTGTTTTGTTTTATTCTGAAATGCAATTAGTGACGACAGATGGATTTTAGAAAATAGGAAAATTATGTTGAAAAATTGACATTTTACTGAAAACTACTATTTTTCTGAAAAACTTTGAGTTCCAAGATTAAAAATGAGGGGTCATTTATTAAAATCCGTTCAGCCGTTTTCCCGTAATTTCCATTACCAGTTCAAATTTTATTATATATATATATATATATATATATATATATATATATATATATATATATATATATATATATATATTACAAAATATGAGATTCATTCTATGATGCTGGAGCAACGGTTAGCATACCTGATCATGAAACGAGCGGGCACGGGTTCAAATCCTGGTTGGGACAAGGTACCTGATTTAAGTTTTTTTTTTTTTTTCGAGGTTTTCCTTCTACCAATTGAAGCAGAATTTCTAGATAACTTTCAGCGTTGGACCTCGGACTCATTTCGTGACCATAATTAAGCCTACACTTCTCCTCATCAGCATCTCCGTTTCTTTCCCATATTTCGTCTGGTTTCCTCCGATGTAGAGTCGCTTGCGGGCAGCCGCCGAACTTGGACCGCGTGGTATGTGGCAATTAGTTGCTGGTGGTAGTGCTATGTACATTGTAACTCGTGGGACCGGAGTTAAGGGACCGCGGTCATAGCTATCATGTAAGCTGTAGGGGGAGCTCGGGGACGGCCCTCAGGGAACCTGTAACGCGGGGGACCTTAGGAAAGGCACATCATTTAATTCCAGATAGTACAATGTACCTACCCAAGCGGCCTATGTGCGAGGACAGTCTCCAGTTCATGCCCTCTTCTCTAGGGGAACTAATAGGTAGATAGACGGTGCTGAGAAAATCAGTTTCATTATTTTCACGATAACCGATGCTATTAAACAAACTAATGCACCATGGTAATGGGTGTCTGAAATTTTTTCAATTGCTAAGAAATTTACCAATTTACCGACAGAGTCGTTGCCCAGGGTGCATCATAGAAGGCTGTTGTACGTTATCCTCGCGAAGAGATGAGATGAGTCCACACCTGTGGAGTAACGGTTAGGGCGTCTGGTCGCGAAACCAGGTGGACCGGGTTCGATTCCCGATCGGGGTAAGTTACCTGGTTGAGGTTTTTTCCGGGGTTTTCCCCTCAACCCAATATGAGCAAATGCTGGGTAACTATCGATGCTGGACCCCGGACTCTTTTCACCGACATTATCACCTTCATCTCATTCAGACGCTGAATAACCTAAGATGTTGTTAAAGCGTCGTAAAATAACCTAATAAAAAAAAGATGAGATGATGATTGAGATTTGTTGGGATGCCACAGGGGATCTGGAGCTCCCAGAGGAAACCCCTGTGTTATGTGGACCACGGGATTGCCCAACACATGTTATAAATTCGGGGTACACCGGGGATCGAATCTGGGTCTACAGAGTTAAGAGTTCAGCGCTCTAGCCACTAGACCGCATTGGCTTTACTTGATATAAGTAAAATCAGTTATTGATTGATTCCAAGTAACAGCTGTTTTTAATTATCATGACGTGTCGTACCTAGATTGGAAAGATAGGATTATAATATGTATCTTGCAAACGTTCATAGTTATATCACAGTCTACTATATACAGTCACGAAGCTTGAGTTTTGAGGGTGCTAGAAACAATAGACTGTGACGGTTCTATTTCGCATTGCCTGTAATGAGGCGATATTAGCGATCCTAGTGGTGAGCAACTATCTAATGTTTGCATATTTACTACGTATTGCTTCGGGACTGTATATACTAGACTGGGGTTATATTATAATTAAGTCCACACCTGTGGAGTAACGGCCAGCGCGTCTGGCCGCGAAACCAGGTGGCCCGGGTTCCATTGCCGGTCGGGGCAAGTTACCTGGTTGAAGTTTTTTCCAGGGTTTTCCCTCAACCCAATATGAGCAAATGCTTGGTAACTTTCGGTGCTGGACCCCGGACTCATTTCACCGGCATTATCACCTTCATCTCATTCAGACGCTGAATAACCTAAGATGTTGATAAAGCGTCGTAAAATAACCTATATAAATAAAAATATATATATTACAATTATTACTTACTTACTTACTTACTTACTTACTGGCTTTTAAGGAACCCGGAGGTTCATTGCCGCCCGCCATCGGTCCCTATCCTGAGCAAGATTAATCCAGTCTCTATCATCATATCCCACCTCCCTCAAATCCATTTTAATATTATCTTCCCATCTACGTCTCGGCCTCCCTAAAGGTCTTTTCCCTCCGGCCTCCCAACTAACACTCTATATGGATTTCTGAATTCGCCCATACGTGCTACATGCCCTGCCCATCTCAAACGTCTGGATTTAATGTTCCTAATTATGGCAGGTGAAGAATACAAATTACAATTATTAATATTTATTTATTTATTTATTTATTTATTTATTTATTTATTTATTTATTTATTTACTAATAGCGGCTACTTAACTATTCGTCATTCACCCTTATGAAACCATTTGTTTATCTACATTACACCATCTTTTTCTAGTAACAATGGATGAAGATGATGGAGAATTTTTTAGAAGTCACAGGGGAATCGGAGTACCTGGAGAAAGACTCTGAGTTGCCTGGACCACGGCTTGCTGAACACAAATTATAAATTTAGGATAGATCGGGTTTTGAACCCGGACGCACTGGCTTATAAGCCGTACGCGCTTGCACTGAGCCACCGTGGCTAGGCATGTAGAAACAGGGAGATTGCGTAATTAATCACGTCACCAGGATCGCATAAAACCACTCATTCCGAGTCCTCAGCTCCACCTATGATCACATAAATCCTAGCATAATAAACCGACATTTTTGGTCCATTCTAAATACAACTACACGTTCGGAAGGTTGGGAAATGCATTGAATACGAAAATTAATGAACCTGGCCACGTGGACATGAATAAGATGGACATGCTGTTTCCGGCCATGCTTAGTCAAGATCACCCGTTCTAAAACGCAAATTGGTGCAGTTTACTTCAGTGTTTTTTTTTTTTTTTTTATAATCCAGAAGAGTTACGTGATGTGTATTGTTTTGTTTCTGTAGTTGGCAGTGTCATAGATCTATTTTATGTAGGTAGTGAATTATGTGAAGTGGGAAAGTGATTCTTTTTGATGACATAAACAGTGGAAAATAACATGACAGAAGTTTTGAAACAAAAGTCTGAGATGAAGTTGCTGCGTTGTAATTTCTGGAATGTACAGAAATAAGTATTACAGGTAAGAAAGATGACATTTTTTTCTGTTTACCATAAATTTCACAGATGACCGAATGGTAATTGTACAAGGTTATTTTGGTTTAGAGTTCATGGTAAAGAGATTGAAACATGTAGACCTATATGAATCACGTGGCTTCACAGTTAATTTAAAACATCAGAATATTTGGCAATTAATAGCATTGGAAAATTAAATCTTTTATAGGATGCAGGGCAGAAATAAAGCAGGTTGAGTAAAGGTAAAAAAAAAGCTAAAGGTATCCCCGTAACGTGCCATGAAAGCACTTGGGGGGCATGGAGGTAGAGCCCCATGCTTTCCATGACCTCGGCACTAGAATGAGGTGGTGTGGTCGGCACCACGCTCTGACCGCCTTTTACCCCCGGGAAGGACCCGGTAATCAATTTTATAGGAGGCTGAGTGAACCTCGGGGCCGTTCTGAAAGTTTGGCAACGAGAAAAAATCCTATCACCACCTGGGATCGAACCCCGGATCTTCCAGTCCGTAGCCAGCTGCTCTACCAACTATTGTAAATAATTAAAATCAATATTAAATTAAACTATAGGTCTGAGAAAAGAAAAACTAAAACAAACAAAAAATCATGGTATTTCTTTACTATACCGTTACTACGTTAAGGTACAAATCTATTACATTGTTGGGTTCTACCGAGACAGATATCTTAAAGAACAAAAAAGGCTAAACTAGCGCTGAAGTAGTTCCCTTCGTACTCCACTTATACACAGTGCTGTAGTTGGAAAAATATTTTAGGGGGTACTGTTGAAATTCCTTGGTTAGAATAGACTCCATACAGACTTGTACTGGACTTCTTTTTTAAGGTTAATTAATCGACATGCAGTCTCCTCTGCAGACATCATTCTAGATCGCAGCCACAATTGCACATAAGGGATGGGGTTAAATGCTGACACTGTGCCCAACACATTTTTGGGAACAAAGCCTAGAAATTTTACTAGAAGAGTATTCCTTTTCTTAATCCAGATACCGTGCATTACACTAATGTGCTTTTGCATTCTGAAGTTGAAATTTGACTCCATAAATTTCCTACACATCACCATAACAAAAGTTGACAACAAACACACCTTCAAAATATACAGAAAACCAACCACCACCACCACCACCACCACCACCACCACCACCACCACCACACACATACACAAAACATCTAACCACCCCACACAACACAAACATGTTGCATTCAGGACAATGGTACACAGATTACTCAACATACCCATGAGCCAACAACACTACAATGAAGAAGTGAACACAATCAAATACATAGCACAAGAAAATGGTTACAACCCAAACATAATAGACAACATCATAAGGAAGACAAAACAAAAACTCAACAAACACAAAAACACAATACAAACACAAGAACACAAGAAATACATCACACTAACATACGAAAACAAAAACACAAACAAGATCGCATCCTCATTCAGAAAACAGAAATACAACATAGCATACAGAACAGAAAACACATTACAAAAACATCTCAACACACAAACAACACAAACAAATAAATACAACCACACAGGCGTATACAAACTCACATGCAATAGTTGCGACAGTTTCTACATTGGACAGACAGGCAGATGATGCCAAACAAAGAACACATTAAAGCAATAACCAGAGGACACAATAGATCTACATAACTAATGCTAACCACACATACAATAACATAAATACAGACATGGAAATCCTACACATACAACCGAAAAACCAAAAACTCAACACACTAGAACAATATGAAATATACAAACACACTAAAACACACCCAGATCAAATTCTCAACACACAGATCAATTTCAGAACACACACACTATTTGACACAACTCTTCATCACACGAACGCACCCACACAACAGGCAGCGAAGTTGAGATAGCGCCGAGATCTAGTAGGCTCTGAGGATAGCACTGAAACAGCTGTAAGCCACACATGCTTACACAATTAACACGAGTAAGATCGCCATTTAATCAATTATTTGAAATTTGAATATAATCTATTAGGTATATGTAACAAACTACAAAGCTCTGGTGGTTTCACATTGAAGTCAGTATATTCCCTGAAGACCTGAATGTAGGCTACTTTCGCATGTCTTCAAGATGGAAATGTTCATACAAGTTGAGATGCATGTATCACTACAGGTTATATGTTTGTATTTACAATTCAAATCTTTCAACAGTCTCTATTTTTACCTCTTTTTCATTTTGTATTAGGTACTAATATTAGATTGTCAATGTAAGCAAGATGTTTGTGCTTGAAATTTTCTGCCAGGCTTCTGTAAAATTGACTAGGGATTATTTCAACCATCTTTGTCCTGCTGTGTAGCTGACTATCTTTGAAAACTTTCTGTTTTGAAGCAGAGAATGCTTCCTCAACATAAGATCCTGGCTAATTTATTTATTTATTTAAATTTAAATATACAGAATAAAGAATATAATTACAAACAAGAGAAATAGAAATAAAATAATACAATCAATATAAAAAGAGATACAGTAGTATTAACAAAATTTGAGACCGAATGAGCAGCGCTCGTGTTCGTCGCAGTTCAGATATAATATTAATAGGCCTATAAGAGAATATAAAATAAAATAGGAAATAAAATTAAAATTACAGTTACAGAAATTATATAATAGAATATTAATGTAAGAGAAATATAGAAAATAATAAAAAATAAATAAATAAATAAAATGAAATAGGAACTAAAATTGAATTTTCAGCGGCAATGGAATTATGTAATATAATATTAACACTAGAGAAGAATAATATCGCACGTGAAAAGTAGGACAATTTATATATATATATATATATATATATATATATATATATATATATATATATATATATATATATATATATATATATATCCTATAATTATTTATTTATTTATTTATTTATTTATTTATTTATTTCAAAATTATAGAATATAAATATAATATAGGTTGATTAATTCATAACATAGGCTATAAATTTATTTAATCAAATTGAAGATATTAACACGTTTCTAATTTTCTTGCTATATGTTAGTGGGTTACATGTTAGAAGTTCTGGGTGTAATGTACCCTAGATTCAAAGACCTTAACGGTACAGTATGCTTTTAAGCTTCTGGAATTATTAGATCTCTCATAATAAGGTCATCACAGACTACCACCATATACCGAACAAAATCAACAGATCTCGTAATTTTAGCTAAACTTGCGTAGGCTATTTAGGTCTTTATTTATAATTGGAGGCTTCAGTCTTGAGGCGCCGTGTCATCAGGTTAGTAAGCCTAATAATTAGAAATACCACGACGGTCTGCAAGCTTGAAATTAGCAGATCATAACTATTCTTGAGGTGTCGGACCATGGTTTTCGATAAAACAACGAATTTACAAGCGTTTAAGCAGAGAATATTAGATGCCAGCCGTTACTTTTATGCCAGATATAAAATAAAATGTTTTCAGACATCTTAAGGCTCGCTCCCACTTAGTGGAATCGAACAGAATCGAAATGAAACGTCTGCCGGCTCACATCTAGTGGAATCGAATCGAACTGAAGCTTGTACAGATTAAAATGTATCGCATAATGGCTTTAGTATAGTTATGTGAAAACGCGGAAAGAAAAGAAATAAATATCCAAAACAAGAAAAGTAAATTCTGGATACATGGAGAATGCTCACTTTCTTTGACTATATCATGAGAGGTGAAGCAAAATTTCGTTCTTTAGCGCTGCTTTGGATTTTAATTTTTACCTGATATTCCCGTTAATAATTTACTATTTCGGTTCAAGCATTATCACGGGAATGATTATTGCGGTAATACTTTTGTGTTTTGTCATAAAACAGAGAATAATTTTGAAAAACATTTATTAATTGAAGCGTCGGCTGGAACAACGTTATAAGTTACATTAGGTAAAATTTACAGGAGCTGCAAAAATGTGTACACGTACAATGTTGTTCTTATAGGGTAGCAAACTTTTGAGTGGACAAATTTCACGTACTGCATTGATGGACAGTTGCAAGCCAAGGAGTATAGCAAGGTAACATGACATACAACATTATTACAAGGAAATACGCCGAATGAAAATTTTGAAACTTACAACGTTGTTCCAGCCGACGCTTCAATTGTTCTTCGTTCATATTATTGAATCGAAAAATCGAAAAATCGAAGGAGAATTGGGAGGAAAATTTAAAAGGTACGCAAAACGCGTCCTTGCAAGTGGGTTGGGGGCTGTACAAAACTAAATATGTGAGCTCCAAGCCTGTTGGCCATTAGTCTCACTCCGGGTTACGCTGCTCCCCTGAAGGAGCTCTAGAAAATTTTGAAGGGGAAGCCGAAATTGGACGTAACCTCTTAGGTACCACATACGCGAGGGGGCTGACATTGATCAATTGATCACAGAACGGGGCGAGGAGGAGTTGGCTGGTGTTTGCCGTTAGAATGGCAAGACGCCGTCATCTGTTGTTCGATGACAAAGCATGTGAAGGCCGTCGGAAGAAGCGCCGTGATATCTAATCTGCAATTTGAGAGGTCCCTGTCCTTTCAATTTGCGACTTATTGAGTGACCTCGTATATTTAATAGACTATTTATATTATCTGAACTAGGGCATACATCGTTTATAATAAGGGTGGAATATATATGGGGAAGGGCATATAGGTCCGTGGCCCATTTCTTATAGGGCTCATCCCGACATTTGTCTTACGCCTGAGGAAAACCACGGAATACCTTAGGCGAGATGAGTTGTCTCATGTATAAGAGACTAGCCAATTTGGCTATTATGTAGGAGGTGATTGTTGTCATGAGCCTTGTTGAATCGTCTCAATTTTGAGACAAGCCATTTGGCTATATGATGGCTCAATTACGAAGAGGGGGAGAGATGTAATTAGTTGATTAATTTAAGTAATTAGGGAGATTAATGGGGATATGAGTGCAGGTCCGTGGCCCATTTCTTTTAGGGCTCATCCCGACATTTGTCTTAGCGCCTTAGGAAAACCACGGAAAAACCTTAGGCAGGATGAATTTTAATTTTCTGTATACATACTATTTTGGCAATAACTTTCAATAAATAAATTGCACTATCAAATATGGATATGACTCATTTGCTTTTCCATTAATGCTTCACAAGAACATACGATCTTAGCCGAAACAAAAAGTTCTGTTCCATCAGTGGAATAAATATTCTATTCGATTCGGTTCAATTCGACGCGCCACTTTCTGCTATCTTCTTTCGCGAAGAGAAAGTCTGTTCGATTCGATTCCACTAAGTGGAAGAGGGTCTTTACATCCTCCATTTCAAAGTGTAGTAAAGAATAGTTGAACATAATGAATGTTTTCGAGTCTACAAGTAGGCCTATATTTTTTCCGGTACGGTAACAACGAGTTTTTATTTTAGACGGTACGGCGCGACGCACCGGCCCAGCTTATACATCTTGCGTGTACGAATCTGTGACAGTTTAGATTTGGTTAGTATAGGGTTTTTTTATGCCTTGGATATACGATCAACTACATCTTCACAAAAAAAAAAAAAAATCCCTTATAAAGTCAAGAATTTTCACTTCCGAAATCACCGGAACTATCTCAGCGCTAGATTCACCGAAAAAAATTGAATGCCGACGAAAATTTTACATTGAAAATAAAGGTCGAAAGTTGCTGTGAAGGTTGGGGGAGGTACAGAGAAATGCGGGCAGGAGGGATCACTCCGTCCAGGTGGAATGGGGCAGGAAGCAGTGAGGGGCAGCACATACGTAGGCCTATATCTCATTTCCTTGCATTTTCCTACTAATCGCAGGGAAAAAGCGAGTTTTTGAAGATCAAATCAATGAAAGATTAGGTTACATTAGTTTAGGTTTTTTTCCGTACCTTGCATATACTCACAACTGTCTAAGAATGTACCATTTCTTCCAAGGTAGATACACCAAAAGCCTAAAGTAACCTAACAAAACTTGACAGTGATTCAACCTCATAAAAACGCTCTTTGGTGGAATCAGTGACGGATTAGGTTAGGTTAGTTTAGGCTTTTGTTACGCGTTGCATATGCTCACAATTGTCTAAGAATGTGCCCTTTCTTCCAAGATATACCAAAAGCCTAAACTTTTAATATGAAAGCCAATGTAGTTAATATTAATGGTACATTTAATAATAATAATAATAATAATAATAATAATAATAATAAACATGGCAATATCCATAGCAATCCACCGTCATAGCTCAGGCGGTTCTGCGTTTGCCTTCTGATCCGGGATTGCGCTCGGGTGTGGGTTCGATTCCCGCTTGGGCTGATTACATGGTTGGGTTTTTTTTTTAGGCTTTCTCCAATCGTAAGGCGAATGTCAGATAATCTATGGCGAATCCTAGGCCTCATCTCGCCATATTCCATCGACGTTAAGTAACCCAGCAGTTGATACAGCGTCATAAAGTAACCAAGTGAAAAATATAGGCTATATTCATTGGAATAGAGATGCTTATAATACAGTTTTATTAATAGGAGTCTACAAAATAAACACACGAAAATCCAATGTCACTTTAAAAAGTAAGAAAAATATAAGTCGTGCAACTAATGTATTAGTCTGAAGATTACTAAAATGAATAAATAAATGTAATAGCCTACTTAGCTTGCAATATTATACACTTAAGATGTAATGGAACGTGCTGCAAATAAAGGATAAAGGTCCACACTGTGGAGTTACGGCTAGCGGATCTGGCCGCGAAACCAGGTGGCCCGGGTTCGATTCCCGATCGGGGCAAGTTACCTGGTTGAGGTTTTTTCCGGGGGTTTCCCTCAACCCAATATGAGCAAATGCTGGGTAACTATCTGTGCTCGACCCCGGAATCATTTCACCGGCATTATCACCTTCATTTCATTCAGACACTAAATAACCTGAGATGTTGATACAGCGTCGTAAAAAATGAAGGATAAAAGAAAGGCAGGATCTATCCCCAGAAGAGTACCCCATAAATCCGAGGGTTCGGATCTCTATGCCCTTCTTATATCAGCGTTGAAACCCCGTATGACTCCCCAGAATTCATCTTAGCTTATTTTAAACTATTGCAGATGATAGATCAAATGAGGGAGAAGTGGAGAATACAGCCTGCCCCAAGGAAAACTATCTGTAACGTCTGCTTTGTCCACCACGACCTGGCCGGGAATCGAAACCGGGTCGCCTTGACGGAAGTCCAGTGCGTTACAGCAGACGCGGTCCAATTCTACTGACTCCAGTGGCTAACTACATTTACATTTCCATAATACTGTATGTATGTATGTTTGTAATGCGTCAATGATAGAGACGAGGTACAAGAAAGTGATTAGTCCTACCAAAGAAAGAGAAGAGAGAGATAGGAGAGGAGGGATGGTTCGCTATTAACCGAGCTTCGTTGTATCGTACGCGCTATAAGCAAGCTATTGCGTTTGGGCCAAGCCCCTACAGTCTCGGCTGCGCGAAACTAGGAAACCGGGGCAAATTGAACGCTGCGCTTGCCGCCATGATGTTGGAGAGCAGACGCATAATAGCAGTGCGTAAATCACGCAATTTAACGCTGTGATGATCTAAAATTGACAGATTATGGCCATTCTCGACGTTTAACGTAAAATTAGGACGAAATAAACATATTCAAAGTTTCGTTGATATGTGTTAGAACGTTAAAGAAAAGAAAATACGTACGCAGCAATTTGTAGAAAACATACTCATACATCCATAAATAGGCCTACACAATACACATTATAGATTGTATAATTTTACGATAATCAGCAAATTGTTAGGTTTCAGAGAATCGAAAATTATATTAACATACATTACTCTTAGATCACAAGACATAAATGTATGCACCTTGATTACACAAGTTCTTATTATAATCAAATTCTTAAGTGAAATAAATATGTGATTATCAGTATAGACCTGTTGTTAAGTTTTAGAGAATCGAAAATTATATTACCGGTACTTGTAGACCAGGACATAGGTAATCTGGCAAAATATAATGTGCGAAGGTAGCCAAATTACATTGAATTCATTCTTCAATTTAATAAACGGAATGCTATCAATTATAAAACGTACTGGTACCGAATACATTGCAAACAATAGGTAACGTGAAGACCTAAAAACTAAACAATTACTTTATGCAAGATAAAAAACCACATAGACCTACTTTTTTAGTGTGTGGATTTTTTACATATTGTATTGTTATTTTAAATAAATAAAATAGATATATTATCATTGCTTGCGGAGTGATGGTACATAATTTTTACGCACATATGTAATATCAATAAGATGCCATTCCTTGCTTTTGTTAATAAAATATATCCGGCAAAATGTAAAAGAGTTATTTATAGGTGAACTCTGAATCATAAGTTCACAAAGAAGGCTTAGCTACAGACGTGGACAAATTATTATCAAAATTGAAGATTTTTATGATAATTCTGTTTACAAAATTTGACTTTTCAATTTAGACTACAGTTGACAATTTTGCACATTTCCATCATTATAGTAGACAGAAATATGCAAAAATGTCAACTGTAGTTTAAGTTGAAGAGCCAAATTTTGTAAAAATATAAAATAAAAATCTTCAGTTTT
Organism: Periplaneta americana; assembly: GCA_025594305.2. NCBI lineage: Eukaryota > Metazoa > Arthropoda > Insecta > Blattodea > Blattidae > Periplaneta > Periplaneta americana. The sequence goes on along the minus strand of JAJSOF020000013.1, from coordinate 163,982,510 downwards.
GCTAATAATTTGGAAATATCCAAAATGTGAACTGTAGTCCAAATTGAAGAGTTGAATTTGGTAAAAATATATAATAAAAATCTTCAATTTTGCTAATAATTTGTAAATATGCAAAAATATCAAATGTAGTCCAAATTGAAGAGTCAAATTTTCTAAAAATATACAATACAAATCTTCAATTTTGCTAATAATTTGAAAGTACGCAAAAATGTCAAATGTAGTCTGAACTGAAGAATCATATTTTGTAAAAATATATAACAAAAATCTTCAATTTTGCTAATAATTTGTCCACGTCTGTATTTATTTATTTATTTATTTATTTATTTATTTATTTATTTATTTATTTATTTATTTATTTATTTATTTATTTATTTATTAGCTGTATATTTATTTATCCATATATGGATCTTGAATGAAAGTTTATTATCTTGCAGATAAATTCATCTACATAATAAAAACAAAAAGTTATCTTTCCACTAATGTTTTAACATTTGATGTGTAAGTCTAAATACAGTAATTCACTCAGTGGGATTTCTCTACAGTCTGATATACCTGTACTATCAACTAAGTATTCTTTATTGTCGTAAACTACTGAATGATTTTTAATGATATTGATATTGTAACAACAGAGATAATATTATATCGTACCTATTGCAAATGACTTGGAAAATTAAACAGGGATGGTATTATCGCCGCGCTCTCGTGGTTAACATTCGGCAGGTCTTTGAAATTTAATTGTATTATTGTTTTAAATTTCTTTGTCGCCGCTCCATTCACTCGCCTCAATTTCAATAATGCAACCAATAAGCTGCTTCCATTATTAAATGACACTTACTTGTCTAATCCACGTGGACTAAAAACGAGGATACAATGTCTTGTGCTGAGGACGAACATTAAGGTATGTGATTAAAAATTAATATTAAAGAGTTATTATTAAGAGTTAAAAAAGCCAACGTACTCGTATATGAAATAATAATAATAATAATAATAATAATAATAATAATAATAATAATAATAATAATAATAATAATAATAATAATAACAATAATAATAATAACCATTTAACAATATAACAAACTAGTGCTTATTCTTATCGAGGAAGTAGACGTGACAACGTGACGCTTAGAGTGAAACCTACAGAGCAACAATCGGTCGGCAAAATTATGTTTTAAAAGCACACCGCACGTTATTGTAGATGCCGGCATGTTAAGCATGAGTCCGCGGCGATAATATGTCATCTTTCAAAATTATATTGCCATTACTTTCACACTGTTCACTAAAAACACCCGAGACAAAACAAAGGACAAGTATGACAATCGTGTTTACCGCTCTATTTCTACCAGTAGCATGGCGGCGTAAACATGCGCAGACAGGTTTCAATTTTGGACAGCACACCAGCGCTCTGTGTGAGTCTAGTATACTATATAACGTCTTTGGTTTGGGCAATGAAGAATCGCTCTGAGATTTTCCCCAGCTGTAAGAGGAATGGCGAGTCTTCAACCATATCTCGAAAATATAATGTTGCCATAATTAATTCCAGCAACGCTAGATAGCTATGAAGTTGATATAGCATTGTTAAATAGTAGGTAGATTTAAAGAATTACAAACCGAAACTGTCTTTAAAAATTTACGAATAAAACTGACCTGTTGACACAAACTGTAAGACGCAAAAATTAGATTGTAATATAGCGTCAGGGGCGGATGCAAGGGGGATTAAGGGGATATATCCCCTCCCGAAATTTTGAGAAAAATACGAAACAAGAAACAAAAATAATATTAATTTTAATTCGTGAATGTACAGAGGAATTAGAGAGTTTTCCACCTAAATTCTCTTTGCTAAAGTGTTAAATTCCAAGAACTGCAGGAAGACAAACACAGCGTTCTTACTTCAAGACAGAGAGTCATGAAGAATATTTTAGGCTTTTAATTTTCCTTCTCTTCTTAGACTATTTCATTAGTCAGCTCAAGGACAGGTTTTTAAATCATAAGGGAATCCTACAAACTTTGCTGCCTAAAAACATAGTGCGAGCATCAGATGAAGATTTAGAAAATGCTGTTGAGGCTATAGTAAATCAGTGGCCCAATGATGTTGATGCATCACCAGAGTCTTTCTTCAATGAATTGAAGATGTGGAGAAGAAATTTCCTCGATTAGAAAAATCTTCACCTAATACCTACTGATTTTATATCATCTTGAACAGGCGCAATGAAATTATTTTTCCCTGCACTCGCAAGGCGCTGAAACTTTTCTGCACGTTGCCTGTAACTACAGCAACACCAGAACGGTCGTTCTCAACATTGCGGTGTTTGAAGACTTACTTGAGGAGCACGATGAGAGCAGTCAGATTAAATGGACTGGCCTTGATGTATATATATATAAATGTAGAAGTAAAAGCTCATGAAGTACTGGATGAAATGTCTAAGAAGCCTCGTCGGCTTCTTCTGTAAATATTCTGTCATTGGTTTTGCATTGCAGTCATTGTAAATGTTAAAATTAAAAAAATTGTGGTTTATTTAACAACGCTCGCAATTGCCGAGGTTAACTTCTATCAGCGTCGCCGTTATGCCGGAATTTTTTCCCAGAGGACTTCTTTTACATGCCAGTAAATCGACTGATATGAGGCCTGTCGCATTTAAACACACTTAAATGCCATCGAGCTGGGTTGGGGTAGAACCCGCAACTTCGAGCACAGAAGGCTATACCGACTACGCTACTCAGGCCAACTTGTAAATGTTTGTGACTCAGAAACAAATTGTGAGTATATAAACTTATTTCTCATTACTCCATTTTTACTATCTCCTCAAATCCCTCCCCGAAAAAAAATCCTGCGTCCGCCCCTGTATAGCGTGCCATGTTTCTTGTTCAGATTTACCGAGACCTGTGTTGTGCACGATCCACCGATCACAGTCTGTGTAGCCTACTTACCTTTTGACATGATTACGTCTTTAAGTTTGGTCCAGTACTAGGGCGTCATCCCAGAAAGTCGATCGACACATTTTCAAGTCAGTTTAGTAGCGCCTATAATTTCTAAACTACACGTCATATTCCAATGAAGTAAACTGCGAGCCACAGACGAAGGATCAATGTATCCAACGTGACCTTGAGTTGGGACGGATGACGTCATCTAACGTTACGCGGGAGGAGTAATAAGTCTCAAATTAGCAGGTCGCGCGACAGCCGAGGCAGTGTAATTATAGAATGCGCAGCGACAGAACTTTCGAATTGGTGTCAAAGTATTCGTAACGAACCAGACTACAAACCCAATTGAGCAACGATCAGCAGTCGACAAGTTAAATTGGAAAAATTCGCGAGTGAATTTGAGTGAAGAGAGAAAATTCACAATAGCTATCGAGACAAAGGTATGCAACGCAAATGAGGACGGTTGTATAAGTAACGTGTAGCAAACGATAGAGAACGATGGTTACTATAGCAACCGACATGTTTATTCTCTGTGCGTATAAGATGGCTAGCCCCAGGAGTCCCAGCACAGTGAAGATATAGGCCTATCTAGTTTTTGAGATTATCTGGAAACAATTGTACCAGTGTTGTAGCCTATTCTCCGATAGAGCCCACCCCGATTTTTTTTAGAGTAAGCCATACCAAATTCCAACCTGTCGGAGATAACTCACTGGTTTGCTATTGTCTAGAACAGCGGAGCGGAGTGCGTTACATGCGATTTGTTCTGTGAAGTCCAGACGACAGTCCCTAAATAATAGTTTGACAAATTTAATGAACTGAACATTAATTTTATTGTTACGTCAGCAATCTCACTTGACTAACTTATAAGTGTCGGAGGAAGAACAATTATTGTTTGTATAACCTGAAGTCTGATTAGTGTAATATGTTACTAGTTACCGATGTATGCAATGGAGGGGGAAAGGAACTGGCCACACTACCCCATTATCTCCTGGCTTAGTTGCCTCGTGAGTAGACTACGGATTTTTAGGCTCTAAAATGTAGATTTAGGCACTTAAATATGCTTCAAAAACTATAAAATAGATTATAAAAATAATATTTTAGGCTTTTAAAAATGTATAATACAACATAATATCACTATCATGAAAAATAGATGTAAGGAGTACTTACTTACTTACTGGCTTTTAAGAAACCCGGAGGTTCATTGCCGCCCTCACATAAGCCCGCGATTGGTCCCTGTCCTGAGCAAGATTAATCCAGTCTCTATCATCATATCCCACCTCCCTCAAATCAATTTTAATATTATCTTCCCATCTACGTCTCGGCCTCCCCAAAGGTCTTTTTCCCTCCGGCCTCCCAACTAACACTCTATATACATTTCTGGTTTCGCCCATACGTGCTACATGCCCTGCCCATCTCAAACGTCTGGATTTAATGTTCCTAATTATATCAGGTGAAGAATAGAATGCGTGCAGTTCTATGTTGTGTAACTTTCTCCATTTTCCTGTTAGCCCAAAATATTTTCCTAAACACCTTATTCTGAAACACCCTTAAGCTATGTTCCTCTCTCAAAGTAAGAGTCCAAGTTTCACAACCATAAATAACAACTGGTAATATAACTGTTTTATAAATCCTAACTTTCTGATTTTTTGACAACAGACTGGATGATAAAAGCTTCTCAACCGAATAATAACAGGCATTTCCCATATTTATTCTGTGTTTAATTTCCTCCCGAGTATCATTTATATTTGTTACTGTTGCTCCCAGGTATTTCAATTTTTCCACCTCTTCAAAGGATAAATTTCCAATTTTTATATTTCCATTTCGTACAATATTCTGGTCACGAGACATAATCATATACTTTTTATCTTTTCGGGATTTACTTCCAAACCTATTCCTTTACTTGCTTCAAGTAAAATTCCCGTATTTTCCCTAATCGTTTGTGGATTTTCTCCTAACATATTCACGTCATCCGCATAGACGAGATGCTGATGTAACCCTTCAATTCCAAACCCTCTCTGTTATCCTGGACTTTCTTAATGGCATACTCTAAAGCAAAGTTAAAAAGTAAAGGTGATAGTGCATCTCCTTGCTTTAGCCCACAGTGAATTGGAAACGCAAATATCTTTCTATTATCTAACATTATTTGAAATATATTAAAATTCTATGTATTTTAGCTCAATTCTGGTACACAGTTTATATTTCATTGTTTAATTAATCGTTCATAGTATTTTGCTGTTTAATTCATAAATAACTCTTGTCTCTTATCTAAATCAAATTGTAGGCTATTCATTGTACTGTAGCTTGTAAGTTCATTCATATGTATGTATACTTTTTGCTGGTTGAGTGGAAGAGAAGGCCTTACGGCCTTAACTCTGCCAGCTAAAATAAGTCATTATTATTCTTCTCCTTCTCCTTCTCTTCTTCTTCTTCTTCTTCTTCTTCTTCTTCTCTGCCTGACAAGTGTTAGGCCACAAGGCCTGTTACGGTCTCGCATAAAATTTTCACGCCTCTCTTAGCAGGACGACCCACAGAGCTTTGGCCATGTGGTACATAATCATAAATTGCCTTTGGGAGTCTACTATTACTCATTCTTTCCAAATGATTTTTCCAATTAGACTGATATTGAACAATGTAATCTAAAACTGGTTGAGTTTTTAGTTCCTTTAAAATTTCACAATTTCTCTTCAGATCCCATTTAGTATAGCCCGCTGTTCTTCACATTTCACAAGCCGTTATTCTGCTTTTATCTGCTTTCCTCAGTGTCCATGCTTCGCTGCCATAGCTGAGCATCGGTCGTGCCAATGTGTTGTAGAGACGTATGCGGGTGTGTTTCTGAACCAAGGATGGTTTCATCACACTATTTATAATGCCCATAGCTCTTGTACATTTATTAATTGTCTGTGATATGTCCAATTCTTCAAAAATGGAAAGATTGTAACCTAAATATGGGAAACAATTACATCTTTCTAATATTTTATTATCGAGACAAATTTTACTTTGTATTGGGTATTTCCCACAGAATCCCATAATTTTTGTTTTATCTGTTGGAATTTCCATATTAATGTGGCTGCTACTTGCTGCAAATTATATATTGACGTTTGGAGGTCGTCTTCTGAAAGTGCTAATAATAACAAATCATCTGCAAAGAAATTGAATCCAATTTAAAGTGTCTGTTAATTTGTATATATCTTATCATTATTATTATTATTATTATTATTATTATTATTATTATTATTATTATTATTATTATTTATGTACTTTTTGTACTTACTTTTGAAATTC